>CM017464.2:23699213-24188490 GCA_007827005.2 Populus simonii
CTGGACCCCAGCCAACCTGCGTAGCTGGGCTGGATTAAGCTAGCCCAGCATGGTCACTGGCCCATGCCAGTGACCATCTTCAAAAAGGGATTCCCTTGTTGGGACTCGAAACCGGGTCTCTTGAATGAGATTCGGGTAAGCTGACCATCTAAACTGCACCATAATATTTTTAGGCTTGTATGAACAGGGCGAAGGTAATTAAATTACCTTCGCTCTGTTAACCATCATTGTTGCAGTGCGAGAATGAAAAAAAGAAACAAAACAGAGCATGTAACTGGCAATTTCTGGCGTCGGTTTCCTTATGTTTTCTTTCTGTATTTTACATACTAACATGCATCATCTTATTTTGCAGGGAAACGGAGAAGGGCATCGAACATACCTGATTTTGAGAAGACGAAGATGAAGACGATGGTGGTGCTGGATTCTCTGCTTCACCGTGTCCTCTGTTTCTGTTCGGTTTGCTTCTTTCTCTCGTTCCTCTTTCCCTTATGCTTGCTCACTATTTCTCCACTTTCTCACTTTTCTTACGTTCTCATAAACTGTCTCCCTCCCTTTCTTTTTTCTTCACGGTAGCCTCTCCTCTCTCCTTTCTTTTTGTCCTCCCTTCTCCCTCTGTTGCAGCTCTTCCTCTGGCTTTTATAGCCAGAGGACGCCAGCAATTTTGGTAAGCCGGCGTTCATCACGGTGACGAGGGATGTCAGCCGTGATACCCGCCCCATTGATTCGAGAATAATTCCATAATCGTTGCTAACGTCTCCTTCCATTATCGTCACCGATTCACATGTTTGAAGACCATTAATGGTGGAAACGGCGCCGCTTGGGTTCTTCTAATTTGGCCCTTAAAGTTTTCGCTGATTTATAATCAAACCCCCCGACAAAATTGTAATTGGATCCCTTAATGTTAGCACCTTTTCTGGTTTGATCCTTGGTCTCGAATTGTTTCAATTAAGTCCCTAATTGGCCATCAAACTTCAATAATTATGCAATTAAGCCCCTGATTTGACCAAATCAACTCTTTAAAATTACAATTGGATCCCAGAACTTTAATTTCTTCCGATAAAAGCCTAAATTGACTTACAAAAATCAATTTTCTTGCGATCAAACCCTCTATAAATTCAATTAAACCTTGGATAAAATTTAATTGAGTCCATAAACATCTGATTTTGGACTTTTCTTCCTCAAATTGAATTTTCCTCATTAACAGGGCTCTCACTGTCAAATTTCAACCTTTTGCATTTTTGAATCTCCTCAACCAATTTTGGCATTTTTTCAGCATTCCAGCAATCCTTTTCTCGCTCCTATTATTTTTTGGATTTCTTTTGATATATTTTTTTTGTATTTTCTCATTTTTATGTGAACCCAAAAATGGGTAACAACAGTAAGCTGCATTGTTATTTGATTGTTATTCTAAGTCGCATTTTTGTTCATTGGTCTTGTTTAAGGTTCAATGTAGATCTCCCTTCATAAGGAAATCTCTACCTTATCGGCTTAAATCTTGACAATTCTAATGGATATTTTGTATTTTGATCAAACCCTAATAGATAATCATAAACCGGTTATGATATCCATTTTGTATATTTTAAATCATGATAAATATGATTTTTATCTCTCTTTAGAAAATATGCATGAAAAACTTTTAGGATTTGGCCGTATGCACAAAGATAAAATAGTTTTTTTTGTATTTTTTTGGAAAGAGAAAATTAATTTGAATTTTTTTTAATTTTCAAATTTGTTTATAAAGAAACATTTCAGAGAAAACCGGGTATTTTATAATGTAAGTCTAAAGCCTGATATTATGCAAAATAGTTGGAAAAACATGCGAGAGACCCACATATATTTTTCAAATGCCCTTTGGAATTCTTGAAATTGTCTTAAACAGAGAGATTATTATTACTTGTTTCGATTGACCGATCAATGAAAATTCAATTTTCGAACTTCTAATTGGATAAGGATACTTGTCATTTGAGGAATTCATGGTGTTGAAACAAGCAACCGGATCGTCAACATAAGAATTTTCAACGACTTTAATTTTCTTGTCTGATGGCAATGAAGCCAAGCGAAAGTTGACGGGTTTCGAGCCCAAGAAGAGTTTTTAAATGATATGTTGACCTTTCGCATTCACACATGAAGGATATTCCGAGCTACAAAAAAACATTACCAATCACTTGGTAGAAATTTTGCATGAAACAATTTTCATTTCCTTACGCTGAATCAGCCAAGTCAAGCACAATACATGATCTTTAACCAAAAGCCTAGGAGAGTAACCAATTACGATCAATCTCTAAGATGACCTTTCTTCAATCCCAAACTGACAACCTTCTCTAAATCGTGCAAGAAATGCTTTGAAGCGATCCACTAGTCATCAGCCTGGAATTCATTTGGCTTTGAAGCCATCAACTAGTCATCAGCCTGGAATTCAATTTTACAGCTGTCTGGAATTTATTTTCCAAAGAAAGTTTATCCGCGCGAAAACTTCAACTTGATTAGGAGAAAGAAACTGCGTTTTGCTTCTATGGAATTCAAGCATCCTCTTCAAGCCTCCAGCGAATTCCTTAACAATTAGCGGTATTAGATTACCATTTTTATCATACTATCCCCCATTACCTAGGCACGATTAAACACAAAAGAACAATATTGAGATTTAAGCAAAATTATTGATAGTGTCTCAGGTTCACGTAATTATTGTCATTGTACTTCATTATTGAGATTTCGGAAATATTATGGAACGTGTGCTAGGATTGGAAATATTGTATTACTAATATATTGACTTGTCACGTGTAGTATGCTATACCGTAACACTTGTATTAAAATATCCAGTTTTTATCAAAACATTGCAAAAAACTATAAAACAAAAAAAATATCATATTTTCATGCATACGGCGAGTCTCTCAAAGATAAAAAAATTATATCGTATTTTCATACAGCAAAAATTCAAAATATATTTTAGCATGTATCTCGAGCTTTAATAACTAGTTTATTAAAGCCATGAGAAATAGCTAGGTCAATATTTCAAAAAAAAACAAAAAAATATTTTTTTTTTTAGTATCTGGGATTAGAACTTATACGTGAGACGTATTCCCGATATTAAAAGGGTAGTTCTTTTATGTATAGACATTAGAATGGTCAGGATTTACCCGATAAGATAAAAATCTCCTTACAGAGGAGGACTTTTCTTCAACCTTTTCTTCAACCTTAGGTAGACCAACAATTAGAAAGTACGACAAAACCTTAGCTTTTATCAGACAATCAAACAATATAACTTACCTTAGGTAAGGCATATTTGGGGTGCTAATACCTTCCCTTTACGCAATCAGTCCCTGTACCCGATTTCTTAGACCACTTAGGGTTTCTAGTGACAAAAATACTAGGTGGTGACTCCCATTCCCTCATTCCACTGATAAAAGACAAGAATTCCTTGCCTATCCCATTTTTCGATTACTAAAACCTAAACTGAGGCAATTTCACCGCGACGCCGCACATGTGTGGCAATATCAATGGGTCGCATTGGTATCAACAACTTTTTATGGTGTGATTAGCTACTTCAAGTACGGAGGTTAATGATGTCAAGGGTTCTTGACATCAGCAACTTTGATAATAAACCAGATATGAATAATAATTGATTAATTATTCCAGGGTAGGAATAGTAATGATATCAATTGCTTCTATTGATATCGGCACTTGAATTGAATTGATTAGTCTAACCCAATATTTGGAAACTAATGATACCAATGAGATTCATTAGTATCAGCAATTACTTTCCGAAAAAAAGGAGAGAAAATATTGATTAATTATTCTGAAAGAATGAGATAAGATAATGATACCAAGAGAGGAATATCTTGGTATCAAGTGAGAATTGATTCATAAGAATATGGTGTTTGAAACTATTGAGTTGTGTTGAGATTTTCAAAATAAAATTATTATCGGCTATTATGGAAAGAGACCTATTGAATAAAATGATGTCAAGCCACACTTTAAACCAAATCTATAACTTTACTTACGAATAAAATGGTAAACAATGATCTCCGATGAAAACTGATTTAAGGAGTGTAATGAGGTAGTTGAAGGAAAATAATCGAAAAATGAAATTAAAAGATGGCAATGAATTCATGTGAATGAGATTGCAATAGTATACAAATGCACATTGTGATAAAATTATAAGAGGGTATTGATTATATCTCTTGATTCTCAAACAGAAGAGATGCCTAGAGTAAGGTCATTGGTAGTTGAAGGGACTAGGTCGGTTAGGGAAACAAGTAGGTGCATCGCACCTTGTCTTTTTAATATGTGTAAACTTATTCATAAAGTTCCGAATTTATTGTTTTATTGCTTTGATAAATATTGGAATGAATATGAGTACCTCGAGTACATTGATGTGTATCAACTACTTGATATATAATATGGATGCGAGTACCTTGTGTACATTGATATGTATCAAACTTGTGATGATATTACTTGAATGAATAAGAGTACCTTGCATGCATTGGTAAGGATCCAATTAATTATGATAATGTTTGAATGAACATCTGTACACTGTCGCACGTATGCGGCGTCACTAGCGAAAACATCCACCCTCAAAATCTTATCTTATCTATAAAGTATCTGGCAAAAGGAGAGACAAGGTATTCTTGTCTTTTATTAGTGGAAAAATGGAATGGGAGACGCCACCTAGTATTTTGGTCACTAGGAACCCTAACTGGTCTTAGAGATCGGGTACGGGGACTGGTTGTGTAAAGGGAAGGTATTAGCACCCCAAATACGCCCTACCTAAGGTAGGCTGCATTGTTTTATTGTCTGATAAAACCTAAGGTCATGTCGTGTTTTCTAGTTGTTGGTCCACCTATGGTTTAAGAAAAGTCCTCCTCGGTAAGGAGATCTTTATCTTATCGGGTAATTGTGATGTCAATAAAAGAATTTAATATCCGGAATATGCCTTGCGTATAAGGTCGCAACCCCAGATATTAAAAGAAAACAAAATATTTTTTTTGAAATTTTTGAAATATTGGCCTAGTTCTCACGACTTTAATAAACTAGTTATTAAAGCCAAAATGTATGCTAATACATATTTTTGAAATTTTCTTTGTTGTATGAAAATACAATATGATTTTATTTTATTTATTTATTTATTTTTTTGTTTTTGAGAGACTTGGCCGTATGCATTAAAACAAAACATTTCATTTTATATTTTTTGTTTGGATGAAAACCAGGTATTTAATACCGGATTTGTATCTTTACAGTATAAAAATACAAACCAATATTAATCAAAATGCAGTAAAATATTTGCGAAAAATCACAGATTTTTGAAAAGAATTTTTCGAAGAATTTTTTTTTTCAGGCTGGGCCCAACCCAGTCCATGTGACTGGGCTGGACCCAGCCACCCGTGCATGGTCACTAGCCCAAGCCAGTCACCCAAACAAACCATGCACGCGTAAAACTTTACGCGTGCATGGAACAGTGCGAAGGTAATTATATTACCTTCGCACTGTTCATGCTCGTTTTTGCAGATAACAAAAACGAGCCCCTGTTTAAAGTGCAGAAGGATTCTTGTAGTTTCTTGTGTTTTCTCTCTGTTTCTGTTTTTTAGACTAACATGCGTCAATTCTTGTACAGATAGAGAAAGGAAATAAGCATACCTGGTTCTGAAGAAAGTGGAGCCTATGGTGGTGGTGGCTTACTCTGTTGTTTCCTTCGTTCTGGAAAAGAAAGAGTAGATGGTGGCTCAACTCCTCTGTTGGTGTTGCGTTTTCTGCCGGTCCTCGGTTCCTCTGTTGGTTTCGCCTCCTCTCTATTTTCTCTCTTATCCTGCTCACTCCCTCTGCCTCTCTTATCTTTACACTCTCTTCTCACTGTTTTTTTGTTTCTGCTGTGTCTCGTTCTCCCTCTCTTCTCTTTTTTTCTCCCCCCTCTGTCTCGTACCTCCTTCCCCCTAGTCTCGTCCTTTTTCTCTCCTTTTATAGCCAAAACTACATGCCTTTTTTTTATATAATGAAAATGTTCGGGACCATTATTGCAGTGGTAACGGTAGAGAGATAGTAGCTGTGAAATGTTCCCCATAATCAGCGGCATTTGTTGCTGAAACGGTTCCTGTTTGCTGAATCGGTGAAGAAGACAATGAATAGTGCCTCTGAAACGGCACCGTTTTGCCACTTTTAAATGATATTTCTGATTTGGTCCTTGGATATTTTTACAATTTTGTAATCAAGCCCCCCGGAAAAGTTGTAATTGGATCCCTTGATTGTAGCGCCTTTTCCGGTTTGGTCCTTGGTTTCGGATTGTTTCAATTAAGTCCCTAATTGGCCATCAAACTTCAATAATTATGCAATTAAGCTCCTGATTTGAGCACATCAACTCTTCAAAATTATAATTGGACCCCAGAACTTTCATTTCTTCCAATAAAAGCCTACATTGACTTTAAAATCAATTTTTCTTACAATCCAACCCTCCATAAATTCAATTAAACCTTAGATAAAATTTAAATGAGTCCATAAACATCTGATTTTAGACTTTTCTTCCTCAACTTGAATTTTCTTTGTCAACAAGGCTTCCATCAGTCAAAAATATACTGTCCAATTTAAACCTTTTGCATTTTTGAACCTCCTCAACCAATTTTGGTATTTTTTCGGCATTCCAGCATCCTTTTCTCACTCCAATTATTATTTTTTTTGTATTTTTTTTATTTTTGTGTGGGAACCCAAAAATGGGTAACAACATGTACCTTCGGTACAACGATATGGATCAATTAATTATGATAATATTTGAATGAACAAAAAAAATGAAGGATAATTTTGGATCGAAGGGTTAAATTGAGAAGAAAAATTAAATTCACCAAATAATTAAAAGAAGAAACCAATAAAAGAATGAGTAATAATTTTTTAAAAAAATATATCTAAGGATGAAAATGAAAACAATTCAAAGAATATAGAAGGGCAAGAAAAAACTTAAGAAAAAAAAATAAGGATAAAATTGAAAAAAAAACTACAAAAAAATTAACGACAAAAATTATAAATAAAAAGAACATTGACCATCACTGAAATAACCGCAACTAAGATACTACCCTGAAATCTTAAATGGCTAGTGCGAATTTTAGTGGAGAAAAGAGGGAAAAAAAATTGTGAATCCAATGAGACACGGAGAAATGAGGTTCTTAACTGGCAAATTCGGCCACTTTAGTACTATAACCGCCAAAATTGCTTATACGCCCTTTGAATTTAAGGATTATTTCAAAGAGACCCTACATTTTGCATCCTCAGGAATTAATTATTTTCCATGTCAAAGAACCATCTCAACCCAATAGCTTAAGCTGTTAGGTGAGGTCCCAAGATATGATTTATATTATTCTCTAACATAGGTATTATTTATTTACTTTTCACTTGGTCTTGATAAATTTCAGTTTGACAATGCATTCCTCGAATTCTAGTGAAAAGGATTATGCATGAGTAGAAGTATCCTTCAAAATATTACAGGAAAAAAGAAATTGCGCAGAGCAAGTTATTATTTAATATCGAATTTGATTGATAACCAATCAATACATATAAAAAATAAAAAATAAATACAAATAAATATTATTATTACAACAAGAACAGCATCGATCCTAGACGAAAATGTGAGAATTAATTCGAAGACAAAGATCCACTGATGTCCACAAACTAGAAGGACGCAAACATGCATGGAATAGAATTTATCAGACGTGGAAACCTAACTTGCTGCAACAAAGTTTGACTTCAGCGTTTGGTGCTATTCTGATGTGGTTTCAAGTAGGTCTTGATCATACGAAAAGGGCTCCTGCATTGTTAATAAAATTAGTTTGTTAAGCATGAAAAATGAATACAATAAAATTAGTAGTTATGGAAGATGATATACAATAATACCTTATTATATTTCATGCCAATGTTTAATCAATTCTCGACTTCTTGCGGCTACGAGCTGATGCCTCCTCCATTCGAGATTTTGATTTTCTGTTATTGCAATCATTTGTGTTATGAGAAATGTTGAGAGGTTTTTTTTATTATAATAAGAGGAGATGAAAAGAGGCCTTACATGTTATCGTTGAGTTGAGTACATTCGTCCTTCTTCAGAAATTGCTTAAACCACTTCACAGAATTTTTGGCATATCGTTTCAAGTTGTTTTCGTAGTCAATGTAGAAGAGACCAAACCTTGAACCATAACCGGATCCCCATTCAAAATCATCCAAGAATGACCAAGCAAAAAACCCCTTGACATCGACACCATGGTCACTGCAACAGTCAAGTTTTTAGACCAGATCGGACTGAGAAAGAAAAAACTAGGACTGTTTGAAAAAGGAAGCGAGAACATGATCAATTTGGAAAGAGCAAACTCACTTGATAGATTTCAGAACATTGTGGAAAATGTCTTTATAATATTGCTCTCTTGTGGCGTCATTGAGGGCTTCCTCTAATGACGAGAAATTCACGTCATCAACTCCTAATTAAAAAAAACCAACAAATCAGTAAATCAGAGCTTCTTGACAACTATAACCGTAAACACACGAGGGTTGTTAACTCTGTTCTTACCATTTCAGTGATATATATTGTTGGATTTTCATACGCGTCCTTTATGTAATTCAAGAGATGACGAATACCTTCGGGATAAATATAAAGCCAACTTGAACCCGCCTGCGAATTTGATTTGTATATCTCAATACCAGGGGGAAAAACAGAAAGATTCTACATATCAATTACTAATTTGTTGAAACAAGAATGAAGAATCACATTCACCTGTGGGCCTATTGGTATTCCATTTCTCTCCCCTGTACGTAAAATAATATCACATAAGTGAGAAAGTGTAGAGTTTTAGACCTTGTATTCTTCTTATTCTGAGAGTTTTTTTTTTTTTATCACTTAATTAACAAGTAAATAAATATTTCACCTGGCCAGTTAACACGAGCATCTTCCATAAACCCAATATTTTTATAGTCAACATCCTCAACATTCTGAGCATAGTATGTAGTGTAGTAATTGACCCCAATAAAATCATAAGATCCTCTCAGCATCTTGGATTCCTCCTCACTGAATCTAGGCAATCTTCCTCCAACGTAGTCGTGCATATTCTGTGGATAGTCACCTTTAGTTAGAGGATCCATGTACCTGCCAAAAACATAGAATTTAAGATCCTGGTTTCTTCTCCATAGAATTTAAGAATCCAAATTAATTAATGTTTCAAAGTATTATATTATCCAAATCAGCTAGCAAAATGCATACCATCCAAGCATAAAATCAAGGCTTCGTTCAGTTGCCATCCGATCACTTTCACTAGTTGAGTAAGGTTCAAACCAATGAGAAACGAGGGTTATCCCAATTTTACCTCCTTGACACGTCTGACGAGATTTTGTCAATGATAAAATTAGCACAGTCACACAGGAAACTTTGGTGAAATATGTTATGAAACGAACCACAAATTAATTATAGCTTTAGCTTTTGCAAACCTGATACTTTTCCTTGTATACTTTCACAGCCGTTGCATGAGCAAGCAATAGATGATGGGTTACAATGTAAACCTCGGTGGCGCCAGAGATTTTGGGTTGGCCTGGATAATTCTCCAAAGTTGAAATTCTGCCGGGTGCCAATGTGCCCGTGTAATAACCATTGACGCTAAACATAAAAGGCTCATTTAAAGTGATCCAGTGCTTCACTCGGTCTCCAAATCTTTGGAAGCAAAGCTCCACGAAGTCTCGGAAATCGATTCTATATGAGTTTTGAAATTATTAGATTCAAGCATGGAGTATTTAAATTAAAGTGAGATGTTTATATAATATGAATATAATTACTTACAAAATATTAGGGCTCAAGAAACCACCATATTTGTCCTCAATTGCTTGTGGAGTGTCCCAATGAAAGAGAGTTACATAAGGCTGTATGCCTGTACATTTCAAAGCAAAATTAATATGAGAAAACTAAAGTGCATGTGAAACGTTTTGTATGAGAGTTTGGAAAATGCTTTTCAAATTTTCGAAATTCAAGCAAAGTAAGATTGCCCCTGCATTTACCATGGCCACTTCAAGATTCTTATTTTTAGTCGGTAACATTATTATGAAACACGGTCATGGAGGAAAAGGAAAGGGTTATAACCATTTTTTATGAGCTCATCGATGAGATTGTTGTAAAACTGGATCCCTTCTTCGTTTATTCCAGCACTTAGTCTGCCATCTGATGAATTCAATTCGATTATTGAAAAATCAAAGTAAGGAAAAATGTGGGACTTCGAAATTCGAGACGCGTCCCATCCTCGTGAATTAAAAAGGAATGAGATGTAGGGTAAAAACAAAAGAAAACACTTACGTGGTAATACCCTAGACCAAGAAATAGAGAATCTGAAAGCATCCATTCCCATTCCCCTCATTCTTTGCACATCTTCCTATAACATTTTGTGTGTAAAATATATCAACAAGTGTAATGGTGATCAGATCCACGAAAGGCAACTAAAGAAAAATAAGATGAACATCGTACCTTATAGCGATTATAGAAATCAACTGCCACCTTTGCATTGCTATGGTCACTTATCCTCTCTGCAATTTTTCAGAATTTGTTCTTAAATTCCTTTGAATATATATTATTTGATAAAAATCATATTTACATCTTTAATTTGCACGCACTTTCTCCCCCTAACCCCTAAAGTCACCTTCTTTCTTTCCTTTTTCTCTCTTCTTTTGGATTTAATAGACAAAATACACTATGGTTTTAGGCAGGCCATCAACATGCTGGCAGGTGACTCCTTGAGAGATTTATATTCGTTGTTTTAGTTAGGAAAGCATTGTAACGAACTCCTGCATTGAATAAAGAGATACCTGGATGCTCCTCGATGAAGGTGTCCCATATATTCGGCCCTTTGCCTCTCCTGTTTGTTTCACCTTCAAACTGCATATAATTTAAACGTTATCAGAGAACAAACAATTGAGGCGTTTTCTCTCTTCGACCAGAGTACTTGAAGCAATGTTGTACCTGGTAAGCTGACGAAGAAGATCCAAAAACGAAACCATCTGGGAAAGAATTACGACTCAACTGGGCAACACTTCCCATGATACACACTAAGTCTTTGTTGAACAGCCTTGCAGAAGAGCAATAAAAGCTTGAGCAGCACTAAAGATTGTTGGGTGATCAGAATAAAGAATGTATAGTGAGATAGCAGTGAAAAATAATGAACGTATGAAGTATGGATTTTGTAAGAACATCGACATGCCAGAGCCTATTTATAGGGCTCATTTTGAAAGGTTATTCTCAGCAGCCAAGAAGAATAATTGTGGTCAATTATTATTATTTGTTTCAATTGACCGATCAATGAAAATTCAATTTGGAACTTCTAATTGGATAAGGATATTTGTCATTTGAGGAATTCATGGTGTTCAAACAAGCTCCAAACTTAAGATTCCGTGCTCTAATTGCACTGTGAAGCTTACCAATTATTCTTGAAGCAGAGAAAATTTAGAGTTCAATTATTATTTTATTATTATTTCAATTCTTTATGTTGAATTAGTCAAGTCAAGCACTACACATGATCTTGAACCTAAAACCTAGGAGAGTAATATAAAACACTATTTTTAATCTTATCTAAGAACTTAATTTTTAAGTTGAGATATTTTTTTAATATGATAATCAAATTTTAATAACTAAAGATTAAAAATTTTAATCTCATTATATTATTTGTTTTGTAATTAAAATTAATTAATAGTTTGAATCTTATTTCTTTTTTAATTAAAATTAATATATATATAATACATATATATATAATAATATATATATAAGTTTTCAAAGTTAAAAGATTTTCAATTGAGAGATTGTATTTTCTTGTAACATCATCAATCCCCATCTGCCGACTATTTTCTTGTCTGATGGCAATGAAGCCAAGCGAAAGTTGACGGGTTTCCAGCCCAAGAAGAGTTTTTAAATGATATGTTGACCTTTCGCATTCAGACATGAAGGATATTCCGAGCTACAAAAAAACAATACCAATCACTTGCTAGAAATTTTGCATGAAACAATTTTCATTTCCTTACGCTGAATCAGCCAAGTCAAGCACAATACATGATCTTTAACCAAAAGCCTAGGAGAGTAACCAATTACGATCAATCTCTAAGATGACCTTTCTTCAATCCCAAACTGACAACCTTCTCTAAATCGTGCAAGAAATGCTTTGAAGCGATCCACTAGTCATCAGCCTGGAATTCATTTGGCTTTGAAGCCATCAACTAGTCATCAGCCTGGAATTCAATTTTACAGCTGTCTGGAATTTATTTTCCAAGAAAGTTCATCCGCGCGAAAACTTCAACTTGATTAGGAGAAAGAAACTGCGTTTTGCTTCTATCGGCATTCAAGCATCCTCTTCAAGCCTCCAACGAATTCCTTAACAATTAGCGTTATGAGATTACCATGCATTTTTATCATACTATTCCCCATTATCTAGGCACGATTAAACACAGAATACAAATCACACCACAGCATAGTGCCTCAAGTTCACGTAATTATTGTCATTGTACTTCATTATTGAGATTTCCGAACATTTGCAAGATGCTTATACACCTTTGTTCTTTTCTTTAGTTGAAAGGTTGTCAGTAGGAAACCTATAATTCTGCTACCATGCATTGCTCCATACATAGTTTCTTTAATTTATTTCTTTATAGTAATCGAGTAGAATAAATTAAAAGAGCACCATTAAGAAGATAGTGACCCAAGGAATAAAAACTTCCAATATAAGTATCTAAAAGAAGGAGCAAAAATATAAAAATCAAACTAATTAATCTAGTTCAAGATACATTCAAGACTTCTAATCTTATCAGAACCTATGTAATTAAAGTTTCTAACTGAGAATTTCAACCAAAAAGTCAAACATTGAAAGGTAAATCAAAAATCACATCCCAATTATAGACCTTGGACTCGAAGATAAGTTGATTGCGAACTAACTAGATAGATCAATAAAAGCCTTTGCATAGAAGAATAATATCCTGACACTGAAAATTGCCTCTCACCGACATGTACCATTCTTGAAGATTCTGTTTAGGATCCCTAGATAAACAACTTAAACACCCGAACCAATGCATGAATCTACCCTAAAAATTCCACAAAACAGTACAATGATGAAATGGATGATTACCAATCCAATCTCCTCACAATAAAAAGAAAAGGAGCATCCTCATAATTAACAATCTTCCTTTCAGCTAAAAAAAACCCTATTGTTGAGACTACCATTAAGCAGGAGCCATATAAACACATCAATTTTAGGTGTAAAAACCTTTCCAAAGCAAAAAAAAAAAAAAAAAAAAAAGGAGCCCTGAAGCAGATAGGCTATCTAGAAACATTATTTTCTAACCTTATCTAAAAACTTAATCTTTTGAGTTGAGATATTTTTTTGATATGATATCAAAATTTTAGTGATCAAATGATTACAAGTTTTAATCTAACCATCTTATTTTTTCTTGTAATTAAAATTAATTAATAGTTTGAATCTTATTATACTTATTTCTTTTTCTAATTAAAATTAATTAATAATACAATATAATACGGGTATATATATAAATTTCAAACTCAAAAGATTTTAGATTGTATTTTCTTGTAACTGTTAGAGAATAATATAAATCATATCCTGGAACCTCACCTAACAGCTTAAACTATTAGGTTGAATTGGTTATTTGACATGGTATCAGAGTCTCGATGACCAAGCAGTCACGAGTTTGAATCTCACCATCCCTATTTATTTGATAAAAATTAAGCATAAGATAAAGTGAACATGTGTAAATTTCAAGTTCAAAGAACTTTTATTTAAAAGGGTTTAAATTATTAAATTAAATTGGTTATTTGACAGTAACATCATCAATCCCCATCTGCCGACTATTTTAATTCTTGTCTGATAGCAATGAAGCCAAGCGAAAGTTGACGGGTTTCCAGCCCATTAAATGATATGTTGACCTTTCGCATTCAGACATGAAGTATATTATGAGCTACAAAAAAAACATTACCAATCACTGCGTTTTGCTTCTATCGGAATTCAAGCATCCTCTTCAAGCCTCCAACGAATTCCTTAACAATTAGCGGTATGAGATTAATACCATGCTTTTTTATCATCCTATCCCCCATTATCTAGGCACGATTAAACACAGAATACAAATCACACCACAGCATAGTGCCTCAAGTTCACGTAATTATTGTCATTGTACTTCATTATTGAGATTTCCGAACATTTGCAAGATGCTTATACACCTTTTCTCTTTTCTTTAACTGAAAGGTTGTCATTAGGAAACCTAAAACTCCGCTACCATGCATTGCTCCATATACGAGGATTAGAAGTAGGAGCTGTATAAAATATATAGGTGTATCTTTAATCCAATGCTTTATATAATAAAATTAGTAGGACGTGAGCATAAAAAATCATCTCTAATTAACATCTTAAGTCGTTAGGTGAAGCTCGATTAATAATTTTATATTATATTTTAACACTATCTTTTAATTGAAAATTTTTTTATCTTGAAACTTGCATAAACAAAATACTATCTTGTGCTTAATGTTATTAATTTAATCACATAAAATAAAAATAATAAGATTCAAACTTATAGTTGTTTTATCATTCAAGCTCTAATATTATATCAATTCTGAAAATAAAAATATTAAATAAAACATAATGCATGCTTTCATTTTAAAGTTAGATACTCTGGAAGATTTTCCTTTCCATTTCATTTTCAGTTTGGTAAACGGGGAAGGTTTTGATCTATGCATTTGCTGCCTCTCATTCCATTCCTTCCACAATGCACTTGGATCCTATCACTAATTTTTTTCATACGTAAGAAGAACAATGTTAAGGTGATGCTAGGGTTTATAAAGAAGTAAAATCAATTTGAGACTCATGTCATTGAGTCGAGTGTCTTTAATATGTTCGGTTAATTTAAAAATATAAAAAAGGCAACAAAGGTTGTCAAAAATGTATTTTTGACATGGTACGGAAAATACAAAATAAACTCGAATCGTAAAATCGTAAAGAATTTTTTTTTCATACATAGTTCAAGCATCTTAAAATACATGGTTTAAATAAAAATTTATACATAATTTAAGTAACTTTTCATTAACTAACAATTAACAAACTTAAAATAAATAATTTGTTGATGTATCATATAAACTAAAAAAACTAGCTTCATTGCCAAAAGAATTTTTTCTAGATGCCATAAGTTCAACAATTCAAGAATCAACTCAAATCAGCCCTGTAATCAATCCAAGAAGAATTACCAGAAGAATCAATCCAAGAAGAATTACTCAAATCAGCCCTTGTTCACATCCCACATCAAGTCTATTACCAGAAGAATTTTTTCTAGATGCCATAAGTTTAACAATTCAAGAATCAACTCAAATCAGCCATGTAATCAATCCAAATATAATATGATTCTAATTAATTTTTTGTTAAAAAAGAAGTACCATAATACATGTGTTATACATAACAATTCATATAATCCATGCAGGAAATATTGAAATATTGAATCACTGATCATGTATCAGTGTTAGGATATGAACCAAGTTTTATTTATTTATTCAATTTGTATGAAGATTTAATGAACTTGAAATAATATTATAATAGATAGTTCTTGATCAAATATCTTCAGACGATTTTTAAATTCTGGATCATTAGAAAAGGCAACCTCTGAAAACACATCAAGCAATTTTTACCAATAAATAAACCAGCAACATCATAATAAGGTCCATTTTGACAACCTTGGGCGGCTCCTCCTAATTCTCTCTGTAATTCTGTTTTTTCTTTCTCTGTTTTCCTCCCCATTTCTAATAGAAAATGGCAAGAAAATGGCAAAATTAATTGGTTGGCTGTGATTTTCTCCGATTCAAATGACAGTTCACAGTTCATCAGTGCTAATCAAAAGAATTAATGGAATAATTATTTCTCTAATTCAATAATAATTGACATCTCAATTATTTTTTATTCTCTCCAGTCTCCGCCATTAACAAAATATTATGAACAATTGAACATATTCCCTTTACTGAATTTTCCATCAATAAAACAAACGAGAGAAAGGCAGAGACTAAAAGCATAAAATAACCATAACCAAAATATGTGTGGTTGGGCTAACCTGAGATCCCATCCGGCGATCCTCTTTAACCAGAACCAACGTCTATGTGTGGTTAAGCTAACCTGAGATCCCTTCCGGCGATCCCTTTTAACCATAACCAAAATCTGTGTGGTTGGGCTAACCTAAGATCCCATCCGGCGATCCCCTTTAACCAGAACCAACGCCTGTGTGTGGTTGGGCTAACTTGAGATCCCATTTGGCGATCCCCTTTAACCAGAACCAATATCCTGTGTGTTCTTCCTGATGGCAGGGTTTGAACTTTTTTCTTTTGTTTTGAGAATTTCCTAATGGTAAGGTTCTTCTCATTTTTCTTCTTGATGATAAGATTTGATCAAACTTTTCACTTGATGCTTTCTTTCTTTCTTTCTTTCTTTTAATTTTTGTGATTTTGCAGGACATGACATCGGTCCTTCTTGATTACAGGGTTGGCATCTGTTCTTCCTGATGACTAGATTTTTCTTGATGACAAGGTTGGAAAACTTGGTGCATCCCGATTGCAGGGTTGACTTGAAGACTCCTCATGATGACAAGGTTGATCTTCTCATTTCTTTGAGATTTTCCTAACAGTAAGGTTCATCTCATCTTCTTCCCGTTCCAGGGTCACAACCATGATTCTCTGTTATTATCAGCTCAATGATTCTTTTTTCTTTTTTTCTTTTTTTCAATCTTGCTGAACTTCTTTGAGGATTTTCCTGTAACGAATAAAAATATATGTGCAATGCTTTGAGGTTAGATGACATGCATGCATCCTTACTTGATTTGAAATATAGGTCCCCCCCCCCCCTTTCTTTGATATTTCATCGTCATAGAGTGCCTTTGTTTGCTATCCAAAGCCTTCTTTGCTCTTTCCATGTACTGGCCTGTTCATGTGCTAGTCATCCATTCCACTGTAAATGCAGTGCCTATCCTAAACTGTCTTCGATGATTACTGGTTTCACTGTTTATCAAGCTTGACAATGCCCCCAAGTATGATGTTGCTTGATTCGTCATAAAGGAGCTTAACAAATCGTTCATCTCCTGGATTCTCTCGAGAATCGTTCTTTGATTAGCTGTGTGTATCCTACTAGCACTTATCAAGAGGTTTTCTGGTGTCGTCCTCATCTTAGATTGCTAATCAACCATCGACTTACCTCCAGTATGATCTGAATTATCTTTCTTTGAACCACATTGTCCTCAGTTCACCGATTCATCGTTTAATCTTTTTTTTATTGCCCCCTAGCTTATCTGAATACTGCTTGTTTTTCCTTTTCAGGGTCTACTATATTTCCCCCGGCTGCTCAACTTTTCAAAAAAGTGTCAAGAAGTATTGATGTCACTTCTGTCAAGGATTTTGCAAACTCGATCAATGCTTTTCTTGTTCGACAATCTTTCTTCTTCGGGAATTAACTCTCATATTTCAAAGATCATGTCTATTCAAGGTTTAATTGTTGAAATGAAATTAGAGATGTCATTTTTTTAAAAGTTTTTTTTTTAGTCAAGCTTCTTCGATCAAAGATCCGACACATGTTATTCAATGTAATCCTTTGATTGTCTTGTATTTTGAAAAAAAAAACAAGAAATTGACCCGTTGCAAGAATAAAATGGCCTTTCCCATGGTTTTTTGTGTCAGTTTTAATCTTTGATCTTGGGTATATCATTTGATGGTCTGTGATGAGGTGATGTTCTGTGAATTTCAAGAAACAAGATGCTCATGTCAAAACTTGAGGTTTCATCGAGAAACATTGTTTCTCTTTTCTTTGTAGCACTTATTTTATCAGCATGCATAATAACAAGTAACTTAATCCATGAAGCCACGACCCTTATGGAAAATTTCTTCAAGCTTTGAGAGCGTCATTTATCAGTTCAAATTGCTTACTTGATCAAAAAGGGCTTTTAAAAGCATGTAATGTAGGCTATGGTTTATAGCTATGAAAGAAAAGAATTTTACAAGCTCAAAAGGTATTTGAGGGTTTCAAAAACCTAGGATCAACATCAACTATTCATCATTTCTCTTTCTCTTGTTGTCTTTGTAGAGAGTGATATATACCCTTATTAACCTCCAATATCAGAATTCTCTTAACATAGGTCATAATACAAATCCAGTTTTTTCTTTGATGAATAACCAATCTCAATCATTTCATAACATCAGGAGTTTTATCATGGATGCTAAAAGTCATATTTGTAGCTCAGTATTTTTTTTTTCTTTGGCTTTCACATAGCCTTTCTCACAGTTTTCTAGCATGCCCCAATCTAGGTTTTCTTTCTTTTAGCTCTCTTTCAAACGTTGGACTTTTGTTCTTAGCCTACTTTTTACCATTGATTCACTTTTGTCTTTAAAAAAATCTCTTATTTGCCTCCATGTGGAGTGTAATCCTGGTCCGGGTTTGTTTTGAAAAGAATGTTCTATCAAGCTTAAAATGGGATTGCAAATTATATATTTCCAGTATTGTGAAAGGATAAAACAAAGATGACCTTTTCTCATTTCAAGCAAGGTCGGTGTGCACCGATAAATTTTGACCTCGTCCAGTGTAATGATTTAGACTTGTAAGAACCTTGATTCGCGAGTCCATAACTACTGAATCCATTACATGTCATTATGCATACTGCTAAAACTTAGCTACATGGTGGGTGATTCAGTTTCATATGTAAGCTCAAAATTTGTTTGATCACCCTATTTCATGTACTTAATTACTCATATTTTTTTTTCTCTTACTCGTATAACTGAAGTTCTTTTGCAACCTGAAGTTATTTTTAGGATCATCAAAGACTAATAGAATTAATATACTCAATCCTCAAATATACGTAATATCCACAAATTTTAACCCTGAAATATCCAACTTGCTAAAGTTCAAAAAAATAAAAAGAATAGATTGGGTTTATATTTTGTATGAATATAATTATAAGAATATAATTATAAGTCAAAATGCAACCGATTATATCCATGACATTCATATCCCCAGACCCAAAATGTTTAGTCAGGCTAAATTGTCCATAAATTGGTTAATAGACTATCGATGTCATGAAATTTGGCCCATAGATACAAGAAAAATGTATAAAATAAACACAACAATTGATATAAAATATTTGTAACTAGCTTTTAGTTTTTGCCAAAATATCAACTTTCTTCTTTAAATTTTTATTAGTATTTATAACTTCTTTAATTTATTAATTAGTAATTTTCTTAATTAATTTTATTAATCATGTACTTTTTTTATTTTTCAAGTAAAAAATTGATATCAAAACACATTACTTTCTTTACTCACATTAGAAATTAAATTAACTTGAATTGGGGCTTAGCATGGCGTGAAGACATTTCTTTTACTATTGCTTGAAACCACAGCCCAACATATATTTATCAGAATTCCTAAAAGAGAAAAGCGAGCCCACAAGGAGAGGAGATCTAGGAAAAAAAGACTCGGAAATTTAAACATTAAACCTATTTATTTTTTTATTTTAAAAATATTTTAAAAAAAAATTAAATTTTTTTATTTTTTTTTTCTTACAAAGTATATTTTCAAATAATTTTAATATGCTAATATCAAAAATAATTAAAAAAAAATAAAAAAAACATTAGTTTTATAATTGTATGCAAGGCACCCAATTGGTTTTTCTTTTTAATATCAAATAAATGCATGGCAAGAATTTATTGGTTCTATTTATTTTTAGATTTCAAAAATATTTTTAAAAATAATTTTTAAAAATTTATTTTTTTATTTTAAATTAATATTTTTTTTATATTTGTAGATTACAAAAATAATTTTTTATTATAATTACCGCAACCACGCTCCAATGATGGTATTGTGGAAAATTTGTGCCAGAGCAAGCATGTGCTTTTTTAAAGTGCATGAAGACTGAATTATAAGAAAAGGAAAAACCACAGGACATCCTAGACATTAAGAGGTTGAGGATAAATTACTTGTAACCGCAGCAATACACTAGCATAAACCCACTTGAATTTTCCCATGTTAAAAAAAAAAAAAACATAAACCCACTTGGTATCTGACAAGGGGAAAAGTGGGAAGCGATTACAGGAAGACAACAGTAATCTCCAAGGAGTGAATTCCCAGCTCTATTAAGCTTTTTAATCAGCATCCATTTCTTCCAGAGCATTCCGAGCTGCTGCCTTGGCTTCCTCTAAGAGGTCATCAGGAACCTAAGCCCGCGATAATATCAATAAAACATTCAGATTCATTGCAACATCAAGAGAGAATTGTCATATGTTCTTATAAAAAATAACACACATTCAAGAACGTTCAAAACAAAAAGAAAGCCTTAAATAAATAACAGCAAGACAAGTCTGGCTTTCACATCATAAAATTGCAAGTTAGAATCCACAAGAATTACCTTTTCATGCTGTCTCTTTGATTCGTCACAAACCCAGCTCATTTCCAGTTCAAAGGCCTTGTCCTTTGCTTCATCATGTACCTTGTAAATGCTGATCCAGGGAGAAGGAAGATATCAAATAGTGTCCAAGTATCTTAATACACATGCACATGCTACAAATAATGCATCCAATTGGAGAGTGACAGAGAGATTGAAGGATCTTCCTCCATTTTATGATTCTTTTCTCTTGCTCTCTACAGATATTTATAGTTACAACTGTACATTATGTCTAAAAACATGGGTTCTTTCATCAAAAAAATTCTATGTTACAGAAGTAGTGAATAAGATCAACAATTGAGATATACACATGTCATTACATCATCTAAACTTTGCCAAAGGCATCGGCAACGATTAAGAAGGGAAGGGGAAAAAAACAAAGAAAAAGGAGCCAAGGGTTGCCAAGCATTGTCAAAACAAGCACATTTGCTGATAGACAAAAAGGACCAGACTCAGAAAGGAAACAAAGAAAATCTATTGAATGCAATAATAATTAAAAAAAAATACATGCAAGAAAAAAGGGAGATTAAGAAAAATAAACGGAGCACTCACATTTTCGCTACTTCAATAACCCCTTCTCGGCATGTCATTTCAGATAGCTTCAACTTTTCAATTTCTCTGTCCATGCCATTAATTCAATCATTTGATAAAGAAAAGGGACCACAAGCTAAATGTTAGCTAAAGGATAATATAAATAGCAGAAATACAGCAACCAATTATAATGTGAAACAAGGCTAACAAAGTTAAACCTTTATAAAGATTACTTCCTCCACTTAAAGTGGCTGTTGCTTGATCAATTGACATATTGGCTTAAGATGAGAGCAAATCATTTTTAAGAGTTGCCAAAAAGAATGAACATCACTTTCTAAAATTCAGATCATGTCACAATATAAAATCATACAGCTATCTAAACTCCCCAAACCAAAAGGGAATATTATAACTTACGTTTTAGCAGCCTGCTTCCCTTTCCCTATTGCAGCGCCAAAATATCTCTACATAAAATAAAATTACATGGTATTAGATAACAAACACACCATGTAACAAAATCAGGGGGGGGGGGGGGGGCATTGCAAAGACTGCAAGCATAACCATGACAAATCAACTCACATAGGAGATGCCAGATGGTTCGACCATGTATAATTGAGGCCCATCTCTGTCATAACCACCAAGAATCACCCCACAACCAAATGGCCTGCAGCAACAACAACGTTTATGTACTTTTTCTGAAGGAAGCCCAAGAGGTGCAAAAGGACATAATCACCAACAAAAAAATTTACCAATAAATTATGTACTTACCTAAGCCACCAATAGAGAGTGCACAAATGCACATAACTAGCAACACGATCTGCAAGCTCCTTGATAGGAACGGGTTCACCATAAACACTACAAAATCAGAATATGGCATGCCGAGGATTAGCGAACTTAAGGTTTAAGAAATCAGAAAGGCAATTTTCAATCAAGCTACTGAGTCCATGTTCAATCTATAGCACTGATGATTATATAGAAAACAAATGATGAGAATGGGCATCTATAGCAATGCCTGCATGGAGTCAAAACCAAAACATGTACTTAAGATATCAAAAAGAAGAAAGTTTAACAAAAATTGTAACAGACTGAGCAATCAGCAAGATTAGGAGGCACTAGTGGGAAGTTTGCACAAAGTTCACGCATGCAATGTTCATAATTGAATTTTCAGTGACCGACTTATGACTGAGGCAAAAGCACCTAATCCGCTACCAAAAGCTAATCAACTAGGATAAGTATCTATAACAGTTTTCTACTCAATACTCAAGCAGGCTTCAGAGTAAAATAAAACTTGCAACTACACGGCTTTGTTCAAAAACAAACCTCTGATAATTGGTTGCCTCACTTTTGGCTCGTGCAACAATTTGTCTCCCATCAGCCGCTAGACCAGCAACAGCCTGATATTTGAAGCATGAGCGAGAGGGAGTGAGTTACTGTTTGCTTCTTTAAAGTCACCCGAACAATACAAAATTCTTCATCAAAGTGATTGATTTTAAGAACAAGATCCATAAACTCATCTCATGTAGATATATCTCTAATAAGCGAGCGGTTTGGAGTTCAAGGAACAGATTAGTGATAAATGATAACACAAGCAATATTCTGCTTCATTCATAACATATGTGAACACATGTATAGTAAATGAAGTGCTACAGAACATAGCATTGACTTGACCTTTCCTTATACCTCCTAAAGCACATTTTTCCTTGAAATAACAACGCAATCTACAACCTTATAATTCTGTAAAAATTAGAAAGGAACTTCTACCACCCTTTCTCTTTGGGGAAGTTAAGATGAAATCTAAGTGAAAGTTACATGAAAAAAAAATGTTATTATCAGTTCTTCCAGTTAAGCTTAACCTAGCCCCTCAGTGTAGTTTCATCAGGAAACCCAAACTTCCAGCACCACCAATTAAGCTTAACCTAGCCTCTCTCCAGTGGAAGTGGAATTTCATTAGGAAACCCAAACTTCCAGCACCACCAATTAAGCTTAACCTAGCCTCTCTCCAGTGGAATTTCGTTAGGAAACCCAAACTTCCAGCACAACACCTACAAACTCTAATTCACAGACTTAGTCAAACCTTCTGTGATACAGTAATCATTCGCTCTCACCATGTACCCAAAAAAACCACCTCAAATACATTCAAACCCTAACTTGTATCATTGTTAGTTTCAGCAATAACCCATAATCGCATCACAAACTAAGCCTACTAACTGACCCTAAACAAGACCCCATTTAATCAGGCATGATAAAAGCAATCAAAACACATGCACACGGATACTTTAGCTAAATAAAACCAAGCTCAAATCCCGTAAGAAATTAAAAGCACTAATGTCATGTAAATCATCCACGACCATTAATTTTCATCAATTTCAAATGATATAAATCTCCGTCCAAAACCCAAGAAACAGCAATGAAAAGACACAAAATTGAGCTCTATTTAGTACAGAAATTGTAAAGAAGGAAAAAAAAAACCCAGCTTTTTTCTTATATTTTCTGCAACTTTCTAAATAAAAATAAAAAAGGCCGTACCATGCCGGAATGACGATGAACGGCGTGGATTCTCCTATTGGAACCGGGTAACATCATCTTCGAAGCTATTAGCTTCTCCACACCCTAAAATCAAACAATTAAACATTTAATTACTATAATTCCAACTACAATCACAAAAACCAAATAAAAAACGATTCAATCTTTTAAAGAAAGGAATAGTATTTATACCATAACAATCCCGTCTTTGCACTTGATTCCAATAACAGTACTGCAAAAACAAAACAAAAAAAAAACTAATTGCTATAATGCTAGTGAAGCAAATCCAAGGAAAGAAATTGGGGTAGAAATTTACAAGCACAAAGAAAACGGAAAGAAACTGACCCACTGTTATCGACGGCTTTAGCAGCGTATTCGATCTGAAAAACACGGCCATCCGGCGAGAAAGTAGTGACCGACAGATCGTAGCCTGTTCCTATGCTGCTCATCGTTTTATGCTTCTGTTTTCTTCAGCTTCTATCTCTGTGCTTTTTCTTTTTGTAGGGGTTAGAGAGAGAGACAGATAGACTGTGGTTTAAGAAGAAAAGTTTTCTTCGATCTCAAGACAGAAGAGAACAGGACTGGCTGCCTCACAGAGTCAGCTGACACAGTGGGTTTTTGGGTTTAGTTGTGGGCTGGGTTCTGTTGGCCCATTTAGAGGTAGGAATTCAAGCCCGCTGTTTAAGAAAAATAAATAAATAAGGCACGATATTTTAAGGAAATAATTATATTGTAAATTTTGTTTCTCCTACTGTACTATAATACTAGTTCATTGAAGGAGATACTGCGAGGATTTTTTTTTGTAATACAATAAACTTCAGCAAGAAAATAAATCTCAATGCTGGTTGAATTGAGTTTTTAATAGAATATATAAAAAAAACCTGAATAATTAATTTTTTAAAAAAAAAATTTAATATTAAATAATAAAATTAAAAAAATAATATAAAAAATAAGAGAGAAAGTCAAGTCATGTAAATTTTTCAAACCAGTAACATGGAATATTAGATCGAAAATATCATTTATGAAAAAATAGTTAATTCCCAGTAAATCTAGTATTAAATGATGAATTATCACTATTATTATTATAATTGTTATTGTTTTTATTGTTATTTGTGTAATTAAGCCCTTGATTTAATCAAATTAACTCTTAATATTTACAATTTCACCCCCAAACTTTAATTTCTTCTAATTAAAGTCAAAATTGACTTCAAAAATTATTTTTTCTTGGAATAAGCTCTCAATAAATTTAATTAGATCTTGAAAAACTCCAATTAAATCCTTGAATATTCAGTTTTGAATTTTTTTTCCTTAAATTGAATTTTTCTTTGTTAATAAAGCCTTCATTAATAAAAAAAAAATACACTGTAAGATTTTTCAATCTAGTATATTTTGATCTTTATCAATCAGTCTTCAACAATTTCTTGGGCATTTTAGTATATTCATCTCACTGGTATATTTTTATTTTCTTCCAATATTTTTTAAAAAAACATTTGTATTTTTATTTTATTTTTTGTTTATATGAACCCCAAAAATAAATAACAACACTTCTAAAAACAAGAGGTACAAAGGAAGCATATCTCCAAAGATAATATTTATTATTTTTATCCCTAAAATATCCTTTTAAAAAAACTTTTAATTTCAATTTGTTTTCAACTAAGATATGTAAAGATAAAAGTGATTATTATTATAACTTTAAAACTTGACCTGAGACGAGGCTCGAGTCACAATTCGAGAGGATCAACCTAGGTTGACCCCAAAGTTCTTTTTATAGGATCAAAATGATATTGTTTTGACCAATTATTTTTTAAAAGAAATCAATGTGTTTTGATTGAGTTTTATCATAGGGCAACCAAGTCATGTGTCCACCTAGGTTTTTTATCGGGTTAGATAGAGTCAATTCTTTTTTAAATTTTTTCAAACCTGGAATGGTTCAAGCATCGAGATTATCGAGTCTCGTGTCAATTTCCTATGCTAGTTCAGGTTTTATAACTAGGATTTTTGTACTATTATTTTAACAATCAATATAATCTAAAGTAAAAAAATAATATCTAATTATTTTTTAAAAGTTGTAAGTTTTATAATAATACATGTTAAGCTAAAATAGATTTTTTTTATATTTTACTATGTCTCGTACATCATTAACCATATAGGACACAAAGACAATTATTATGTCTTGTACGCCACCAACAAATACAATTTTGTTTATGTCTCATATGTTTTATTGTCTGTCTCTTTTGTCCTAAAGCGGTAACTAAATGCTACCTATGTTTTTTCTTAAACCAAACATGTTTATGTCTTTTATTGTATTTATCCATTTTTTACTTAGGACATTTGTTAAACCTAACTTATGAGATGATTTCACATAATCAATACAGAAACATACAACTAATTTTTCCTTTTTTTCACAAAGAGATGTTTGAAGTTTGCTTAAAAGAAGAAAAATAAGAAAAGAAATTACCGTGCAACTTTATGCTCATAAAATACTTCATCTTACCCTTATAATTAGTTTTGCATAATTTATATGAGTGCATTAACGTTGAATGACATCGCCAAAAATTTTTGGACGGTATTAGATGACTTGATCAGTAAAGCCAACAAGCAGTATAGAAAATGTAAAATTAAAGTTGATTTGAAACTACTATGAGAGGAAAAAAAAATCAAAAGGCAGTTACAAAAGCCTTTAGGCCCACCATTATCAAACCCATCTAAAGAGCTAATAGATAAGGGTATTAGATTTAAAGGCATGTTTGGGAGTGTGGTTGCGATTGCTTTTCAAAATGATTTTCATGCTGAAATGTATTAAAATGATGTTTTTTTTTGTTTTTTTAAAATCATTTTTGAAATTTCAAAACATAAAAAAAAATAATTTTTAGCAAAAAATAAAATTTTAAATTTTTTAAAAACACAAGTTGGCTCGCGTTTCCAAAAGCTCTCTTAATTAGAAGCTTTGAAGATAGTTGGCCTACAATTTCATGATAACAAGCCCAAGATTTTCCTGCTTACCAAAGCCGAATTTAAACGCCAAATGCATTCTTAAAAAAATAACAAGTTCTTAAGTTTCTTATGTTTGTGCCAATATCAATTCTTTCTTGTTTTGATGGAGAGGAAAAAACTTATTCAGCTTCAATTTTTATTTTGGGTCCAATTTGATTAAAGAAGTATTTTATATGTGTTCTAGTACTTCTATTCATATTTCTCAAACTCAACATTAAAGATTATTTTGAAAAAGGGTTAAGATTAAGGTTATTATATCACCATATCAACCTCTCAGTTATCCTATCAACTTAGGTAAGCCATTTTCTTATTAAAACAAATATGTTTCATTTTTTTATGTATATGTTGACTTGATCAAGTTTAGCCGGATCAATCAGGTCACTAAAACACTAGTTTGTCAACTAAGTTTTGCCAAGGCATGAACAACTAAAAACTTGGTATGGATCAAGCTCTGAGTCTCGAGTTTTCTAAATCAACTAGTTGAGAAGGGTTAGATTTAACAATTTTGATTGTGTTCTCTATAGCTATAAACTAAAAGAGAACATGTTTTTATTATTTACTAAACATTTTTTCACACATTTACAAATCGTTATTCACTTAATAGTTTAGGTGACACTTTTCGCATTTTTGTTGTTATAGTTTTGAGAACTTACATTTTGATCATGCAACTTTATTTTAACCCCTAAGGTTGCGTTTGGTTAGTGTCCCAAGACAAAAGGGATAAACACAAAAAGAATATAAACATATTTAGTTGAAGGAACGAAGACAAAGATACAAAATAAATTTGTCTTTGGAATAATTTTAAAATAAATTTTTATACTTTCCAAACAATAGATACATGGGGGACATTTCCTTTTTGTCTCCACTATGATGCAATCCAAGCAATACCAAGAGATCAATTTGAGGTTTCAATTGGTCCAATAACAAGACTTTGGATTAAAAGGTTCAAATAGGTTTTCAATGGACTTCTTCAAGACACATGAGCTAAGGTGGAATTCAAGAAGATAATAAATAATGAAGACCAAGTCTTGATTAATTTGATTCATGTTCAAGAAGGGTTTGTAGATAGACATTCAAGCGTTACAAAAAAGATTGGAATGAGAAGATTCAAATTTGATAGTTTTAACCTTTAGCTAAATGTTTTGTATACATAAGGAATTTTAATGTAATTCTAGTTGTATTGGAAAATATACATCCATATCTTTCTAGTGATATATGGAAAGCATTATAATTCATTAAGAAGAGATAGAGTCATGCATTTGAAGTTGAGATTCGATTCTACCAATAGATTACAAAAACAATTTTAGTTTTATTTAAATTAGTTGGACTATTGTTTTATTTATCTTTTAGTTATTATTAGACCTTTAAGAGAGATTAAAGACTTTATTTAAATTTGGGTTCATTGGATCATTAATATTTATTATGTTTATCCATATCCATTAGGAATATCTTATTAGACTTAGGATTCTACTCTTTTGTACAAGCTTTTTAAGGTTAGACTATTTTTAATAGAGAAATCAATATTCTTGTTATCTTTTGTGTGGTTGAGTGATTTCCATACTAAGTTCTTGATTTAACTTGTAAACTTTTTGAATGATTAATCAACTTTGTTATGATTTTATACTACTCGTTCGTATCTCTTTATAAATGTGAGGTGGTGGGGATGATCACTGCGTATAACTTTAATTCTTCAAGATAGGTTCTTGTTGAGTCAAGTTGTAAATCATTCAAATATGATTTTAGCGTGTCTTAGGATGTGTTTGTACCACACTATCTTTATCTCTTCTACCTCAAGATAATAATCAAACGTTATCTAACAGTTGAGAGAGAAAATAGAGATGTAAGAGAGGAGTATGAAAGAGAAAGGTTTGGTTAAATGGACAAAGACAAACATTCATAAATAAATTTGTCTCTAAGATAATTTTAGAATAAATTTTTATACTTTCAAAATAATAGGTACACGAGGACTTATCTTTTTTGTCTTTACTATCTCTATCTCTTATATCTCAAAATAATAATCAAACTCTACCTAACAGATGAGAGATGAGAGAGAAAGGTTTTGTTTGGCTAAAATTAATAATATTGGTGTAACTATTTTTGTCTTTAGAATAGAAGTTCAATGAAAGTGGATTGGGTTATAAATGAAACTAGAAAAGGTAAATTAGAATCCAAAAAGTGTGTTTTGATTTGATTTTGAGTTTTTAAACTATTTAAAGTGTTTTTTGAGGTTGAGGTGGTTTGGGTTATAAATGAAACTATATTTTATGGCATGGACAAATGACAACAGTTGTTTTCTATGGTTATTAAAATATAGTTTTTGTTAGTAAAAACTACAAACTTTGATTTTCTGGTCATCATAAATTATTGGAAATTATTGGAGGAGATGTTTGTTTAGGTATACCATATGTTGTTCATTTTTTTAAAAGGTTAGGTACATTTAGGTTTTTGTTTTTTAGTTAAGCCTACGGATCTAACTTTTCAAACTTACGCTGAGCTTGATTCTCTTACTCCTTTATCTTTTTTTTTAATATTTAAAAATTAGATTCTCTTTAAATAAAATAATTACTGATTTTTTTATTGAAAATTGCTTACACAATCATATTAGTTTTTATCGAAAAAACAACACTATTTATAAAAAAAATGCTTTTGTAGGGAAAAAATACATAAATAAAGAAAAAGAATTTTAACTAAAAAAAAGTCTATATTATATGTCGGGAGAGTCTACTTGGATTAATTCTATAATTTTTTTTAAAAAAATTAAAACAATTTTATTTTAATAAAAAAAATATTTACAATAAAAATCAACAGGTTGAATCCAGGGTTGATCAATAACAAGTTGATCCTAGTTTTTAACTAAATCAATACCTTAATTTATATTATTTTTTAATTAGGATTGGTCTAAATTCTAGATCAACTAGGTTCTCCAGGGTCTCAGACAACCCACCTGAACTAAAGTTTTATAAATTTAATTTGAAGATTCAAGGGCTCCAATAATATGTATATGGATCGGATCTCACATCAACCCAATGGTTCAATTGAGGAAAAAAATACCATATTTTTTTTATTTCACATTGAAAAAATATAATTTTATTCTTGTAAACATAGAGTATATCTATTAATGGACTTCAAATCCCATATTAAAAAAATAAAATATTCTTCTAGTATTTATATAGTGAACTTTGAAATGAGTTAATAACCAACTGAAAAATATGTAAAAAAAGGTTCTCTAGCTAGGATAAAAAATATATTTGAAAAAAAAATGGATCTCTATCAGGTTTTGTTGGGTCATCCGGGTTTCGAGTTACTCGACGGATCGAATGGTTTTCTCTAGGCCAATTGCTGGCCTAGGTTTTGAATGAACCAGACCCGGTCAAGACCCTAGGTTACTCGGGTCCTGGGTTGACCTATCAAACCGGGTTAAATTACTATGAATTCAATTGATTTTTTTCTCACATAATACAATAACAAGAGTTTTACAACAAAAATTATAAATTTGAGTTCCAAAGAATAATTTGAGTTCCAGTTACTTGGCAGCATTAAAGTAGAATTCTCATTTACAGCATACAATCACAATATGCTTGACAGACTTAAGAAACTTATAGGCCATTGGCAGATATAATCTTTTATTTGTAATCAGCTAAAATTTAGAAGAATTTATTAATTTTCTTTTAAATACATCAGGTACATATATCCTTAAGATTGTTTTGAAATAGAAATTAGTCTGAATTAAGCGTAAAATAACTAGAGAATACTCATGTAAATCAAAGTTTGTAAATTATATATTAGACTATTGAGTAAAGATATTTTTATGATTACAGAGTCATGTTAAACAAAAAATATCTAATAAAAACCTAAAATTTATATATATTTAAAACTATAAGCATATAAGAGCATAATTAATAGCAAACATGTTTTTAACACAAAAATAATAATAAAATATTAGCATGTATATTAAATATATATTCAAACTTGTAATTGATAAAAAAATCAAAAAATCTTAGTATGCATACTAGTAATAAAATTAATTATACTTAAATTAAAACAAGAAGGGTGCATATCTTTGCTCCTCACTTGTAATGAGTCTTTTATTGTTGTTAATGATGAATTATTTATTTTTAAGATTTTATTACTCATCACTTGTACAATTAGGATGTTCGCAATATGTCTTCTAATATTCCAACAATACCATCTTGGTTTAGATGCACTTTTAAACAAGGTTTTTGAACAAAAATTATATAACTCAAATACCTCTCAATAAGATGAACTTAAGCTTTAAATTTAAAAGGAAAACCAAAGTATAAAAAAGAGAAGAAAAACACTAAAAATAAAGTGAGGAGGAATGCGTAAAATCTAAAAATTCAAGTTAGAAACTATTCCATCATCACTTATTTTATAGTGAATTTTGAAAGATAAAATACTGAATAACTAATAAGAATTAATTCCCACTATTATGAACTTTTGAATAGCAACCAATAAATTAAGAATTAAATTTAGAAAAATCAATGGTTCTTTGAGTGGAAAAAATAAGGATTTTTTTTAGATTAATTTGCTATTCATCTATAATTTATTTAAATTATGTTAATTAAAATAAATTTTCAACACCTTATTGTTTAACTAAAAACAATTCTTTAAAATCATTTATCTTAATTATAAGAGTAATTTTATACAAAACAATATGTGCACAATGTTATAACTTATAATGTCAAGTTGTCCACATGTTGACACACACACACACACATAAAAAACTAAAAGAGAAGGGGTCTTACCTCTTTTCACAAAACACTATTTATTAGAATAGTGCTTTGTTTTGCTCTTTTTTTTCTTCTTTGATATTTTTTAAACTAATGTTTTTTTGTTTAATTTCATCCTTTAATATTAGATTTTTTTTTTCTATTTAGTTATTACACTCTTATGATATGGATCTCAGGTTTGATAAGTTAACTAGGTTTGGTGGGTTAACCTAGCTGATAACTTATTTTTTTCTTTTTCTTAATTATTTTTTTCAATTTAATCCTTTAATATTGATTTGATTGAGAATTAGACTTTATGATTTATTTTTTTTACTTTTCATTAGATTATCCTAGTTTTATGACCCGAAAATAGTGCATAACAAGTTAACCTAAGTTGACTTGGGTTGTGTTTTTGTATCTTTTATTTAATTATTTTTTTTTTAATTTTATCATTCAATATTGGGTCAGTTGAGAATTGAGCTTCATAATTTGTTTTGATTTGTTTTTTAAGAGAATATATTAGTCTTATGATCAAGGTCATGAGTTTTGACATTTTAATCCTAGTTAAATTAGGTCATTTTTTATTTTTATTTTCTTTCTAAGAGGCTATATCGATCTTATGACCTGAGTCACGAGTCCTTCAACATTGGACTTCTTTTTTATTGAGTTGTCTCTGTCTCATAACTCAAGTCGCGAGTTTGACGAATTAACTCAATTGACTCATTTTTTCTCTCTTTTTTTTTTAAATTGACTTTTTCCCCCAATTCCATCAATTAACATTGTGTTTGATTGAGAATTAGGCTTCATGATTTATTTCAGTTTGTTTTTCATTAGGTTATCTTGGTCTCATGACCCGGGAATAAAGTTTAACGGTTAACCCTAGTTGACTTGACTTATTTTTTATGTCATTTTTTTATTTAGATTTTTACAAATTTTATCATTTAACATTAGGTCTGATAGAGGTGATTAAGAATCAAGCTTTATAATTTATTTTGATTTTCTCTCTATGTAGTTATTTTAGTCTCAAGACCACAGTTGCGGATTTGACAAGTTAACCTGAGTTAAATCAGGTCATTTTTTTTTCTATAAAGTTATCTCGGTTTGATGACTTGGGTGGATTGACTCAGGTTATCTTTTTATGTTTTTTTTTAATTGATTTTTTTTTAATCTCATCCTTCAATATTGGGTTGGGTATGGATTGAAATTCATAATTTGTTTTGATTTGCTTTTAATGGGGTTTTCTCGGTCTTATGACTTAGGTTGCAAGTTTGACATGCTGATTATGGTTTTTTTTTTAGGTTTTTTTTTAATTGATTATATTTTCATTTTTATCATTCAATATTAAGTTGATTGGGAATAAGGTTTCTAAATTTATTTTGATTAGATTTCTATAGGGTTATCATAATCTCATAAATCAAGTCATGAATTTGACAAGTTAAGCTGGGTTATCTCAGGTCAATCCAATATGAAATTATTTTAATATTAAAAAAGATATTATCTTGAAATTTTATTTAGTCAAATATTATTTTCATGGGTTGTATGGGTTGTTTTTGAACTAGTAAAGTCAACCGGTTTACATTGAGTAAATCCTTGCACAATTTAACTTTTTCCCGCTAGAAAAAAAACATTAACAACATTTAAATATTTTTTTATGTTTAAGAAAAATTTGACTTGACCCACAACGTAGCATGGGTCAATCATTTAGTATATGCTAAAATACCTTGGCATTTCATTGTAGCAATGAACAGTGAAATACCAAGATCTTTTTTAATTTGCTCCTTAAAGTCTTTTAGGACTTTGTTATTTTATTTCAAATTTATTTTTTTATTTTTAATTTTATCCTTCAACATTGAGTTTATTAGGTATTGTACTTCATATTTTATTTGGATTTTTTTATAGAGTTATTTCGGTCTCATCATCCGAATTGTGAGTTTTACAGGTTAGCCATGTTCACTCGATTTATTTTTTTTTGTTATTTATTTTCCCAACTTCATCTTTCAACATTGATTTGATTGGAAATTGACTTTCATAATTGCCTCAATTTTTTATAGAGTTATGATGGTCTCATGATTTAGGTCGTGAGTTTTGCGAGTTAGACAAGTTGACTCAGGTTTATGTTGATCTATCTTTTAATTAAGTTTTTTTTTTAATTTCATCATTAAACATTGAGTTGATTGGATATTGGACTTTATAATTTTTTTTTCCTTTCTATGGATTTATCCTAGTCTTTGACTCAGATTTGGTTGGTTAACTTAGGTTGACTATGATCATTTCTTTGTCCTTTTTTATTTTTTCTTTTTGAATTTAATCCTTTAAATTTGATTTGATTGGGAATTGAGCTTCATAATTTTTTTTTTATTTTCTTTCTATGAGGTTATCACAGTATTCTGACCCAAGTCACGGATTAGGCCAGTTGACTCAAGTTTTTTTTTAATTCTTTTTTTAGTTGAATATTTTTCAATTTCATCCCTCAATATTTGGTTGATTAATAATTAGGCTTCATAATTTGTTTTGGTTTGTGTTCTATGAGGTTATCCTCGTCTCATGACCTATGTCACGAGTTTGGTCGGTTGACATATGTTGTTTTTTGTGTTCTTTTTTAATTTTATCATTTAGCATTGGGTTAATTGAGAATTGAACTTTATAATTTATTTTGATTTGATTTATATGGGGTTATCTAATGACCTAGGTTTGACAGTTTAACCTGAGTTGACCCGTCTTATTTTTTAGTTGAATTTTGTTTTTAAATTCATCTTTTAACATTGGATTGATTAAGAATTGAGTTTAATTTTTTTTTATTTACTTTCTATAGGGATATCAGGTTGTTTTGACCTGGGTAATGGATTTGACATATTAACTTCAGTTGATTGAAATAGATCTAATATGTTGTCATTTCAATATTTTTTTTAAAAATATCTTAATCTTTTTAGTCAAATTATATTTTTATCGGTTGTTTGGGTTGTCTTTGAAATTGTCAAGTTGACAATGTCAAATCAAGTCAATCCCCGTATAGTTTAATATTTTTTCTTGCTAAAGAACACATTAATAACACCTGGATTTTTTTATATAAAAAAATTGATTCAACCTGCAACATAGCATAGGTGATGTGCCAAGGAAAACAAATGCCAAAAGGCCTGATGCAACTTGCTTGGGCTCGACCTAGGTGAGCTGGAGGCTGCTTGCCTGGGCTCGGCTTAGGCGAGCACAAGTGTTGTTCGCCTAAGTCAACCTGGTTATAGGAAAATCTGGATCCTTTTTTTGCATTTTTTTTATTTTGCGTATTTGTTTCCTACTCTTTCTTTTATTTTGCAAATGTTTTCTATATTTTTCTATACACAATCCCATAAAATTCTTTTGTTTTCTTCTATACACAATCTCATAAATTCTACTTATATTAACACCAACACTTTTATTAGCGGAGAGACGCGGTGGATTAGACATCATTATCTAAACCAATCAAAGCTTGCCATAAATTTGTTTTTCAACATAACCACATGTCTTACCACATTTGTTTTTTAGTTTAACATGGGTGTTCGGGTCAGCTTGCCCGCACCTTGACTAATCCCACGGGCCCTGAAGTTAACGACCATGTATGTCTCCAGTGGCCATCAAATGAGCAACCACAGGGCTCGAACCTGAGACCATAGAGCGAGCAAACCTCTTAGTTCCAAGTTCTTACTACATTTGATTGTATTCTTGGAAAAGCACAACCATTTGCCTTGTCGCCTCGGACTATTGTCTTGGAAAAGGTCAACCGTAGAAAATCTCTATAAGAATAAATTGCTAGAGACAAAAGATATAAGAATCTCTAAACTACCTAAAGATGAAGAAATTTTTTTTTCATAATTTTTTTTATTTATCCTTAAATCAACAAACACTTAAAACTAACTTAAGCATCGAAGTGTCTCTCATTCCACAAAAAATTTATTTTACAAGATCAACAAAAATCTAGAGCTCGTCAACTAGAAAAGTCTATTTTTACTTGAAGTTTTCACAACTTCCGGCAATAATCTAGTAAATACTCTAATATATAGTAAACACAATAATATTATTACCTTCAAAATGTTATCATTCAGAAAATATTTTAGAAAAGAAAAATAAAATTTATCCACTTATTATCTAAAATTATATCACGTAATAATGAAAATAATTTTTTATTATTAAAATATTGACATGAAAATTTTTTCGTAAGAAAAAAAAAACCTGTAAACAAATATAAAACACGTAAAAGGGTACACAATACACATTATTAGGGACAGGCATGAATTACCAGATTCGTTTGGAAATAAGACATAAAATCCTTTTGGACTACGCAAACGTAATTAAGATGTTCTCTATCTCCTAATTTCATATATATACGAGACATCTCTTTCTTCTTCTATGCGAACGAGAGTCAATCACTAGCAAGGTTTTATTTTTTTTGCTGATATATGCAATGGCGAAAAGATATAGAACTAGGTTATATGAGAGAAAGTGTCTTGAAGAACCATCATCCACGCCCACGCTACCAGCTGAAATCTTCGTCGATATTCTTTCAAGACTACCTGTCGAGGCCATGACGCAGTGCAAAAGCGTTTGTAAATCCTGGCGTGACCTCCTTTCAACTCCTTATTTTGCACACCTGCACTTCGCCAAGGCAAAACCCAGCAGCCTCTTGTTTTGTCATTGTTCAGGCAATAAGACTAAGCTATATTGCTGTCATATCCATAGCTCTCGCGGCAGTAATAATAATAATGCCATGGTGAGTATGCCAACAAAATTTAAGCTCCCGAAAAATACCTTTCGAGGCAAAGTTGTGGGTTCGAGTAATGGCTTGCTTTGTTTGTCGGAAATTCACAGGATGAAGAAAAAGTTTTACATCTGCAATCCTATTACAGGAGAGTACGTTGGGATTGCAGGACCAAAAGTAGAGCAAGGATGGCATGTTTTTGAGCCAATTGGGTTTTTCTACAACCCACAAAATCAGCAGTGCAAGATTCTAATGCCTAGAGTAAGAGTAGGATATGGAAATTTTCCAGGATCAGGACAAATTTTCACACTAGGAAGCAATTCCTGGAGAAATATTGATATCCCAGGCCACCTTCATCTGATACGTGCAGTTCCTCTGAATGGAGCTCTACATTGGATTAGCACTAGAGACGATCGCCATATAAGCTCTTTTGACATGGAGAATGAACAAGCCCTGAGTATTGCACTTCCTGATCAAGTAGTCATGCACACTGCATCTTTAGCAGGGTTAGGGAATTTCTTGTGTATATTTGATAATGAATACCCTGAATTTAACATATGGGTTATGAAAGAATATGGAGTCGAGGAGTCGTGGAAACATTATACTGTTAAAAGATCACCAAATTCTCATTATAGACCAGTTGCAATAAAGAAAGATGCAAGTATTCTGTTGATACAGAACTCGGAGACTTTGATATCATATGATCCGAAGACAAAAGAATCAAGAGCACTATATGATCAGATTGGTGACAGGCGATTTGTTTATATTCATACTCCATCCTTGGTTCCCTTAAAAGATATTCTGATTGGAGCTGGGCACTACAAGATTCTTAATGTTAGGAAAAGGAAAAGATGTTCAACAATTAACTTTATGGAGTTCTAGTTCTATATAGTTATTATTAGTTTCAATATGAGTTTTTCAATTTTTTTTTTAAATTTTTCTTCTAATCAATTATTGCTGTGCCTTGCCATAGACGATTAATTTTCATGTCTATTGAAATTTTGTGAAGTGGGCATGCATGCATGTATATGCAAGTGTGAGCTTTGTTTTATATTTTATCTTCAATTATTGAGCAACGCAGAACAAGTTTGGAATTAAATGACATTCAAAGTTCATGCGTTTTTCTTTCTTTTTTAGGTTATAGAGAGGAGAGACTCAATCTCTAGCCTCCTGAGAGGAGCTGGAAAGCAGTAATACTAATTGAGATATTGTAGAGTTCATTGGCCTCAAATATTATTTAAGTTAATTCATGTTAGCTTTTAGAATTTGACCAAATTTAACTTTGAATGAAATTTAAATTCGTAAGTATTTGCTTCCTAGCTACTCTCATGTCAATTAAATGAAATTCTATTTTACTAAATATATAAGTATTCTAACTCATAAAACTTAAATTCATATTTTAATCAATATAATAATAATAATAATAATAATAAATCTAACCCTAAAAAGTATTATATGGATATATTTCTCATGTATCCTAATTGCATACTTGGCGTATTCTACCGTATCTCTAATGTCCAAAATTAAATTTATTATTATATTTGTTCTATATCTCTATGCATCCAATTATTACACATTAAATTATATATGATATTAGCCAAGTGTTAGATTAATTTTTTTTATAAGAAATAATGTTCTGGTGCCTCAACCATGTTTTAGAAAAGGAAAAAAAATATTCATTGGCTCTGTTATATATCCAAATTGGTCAGATAAATTGATTTTATTTTAATTAAATAATAAAAAAAATAATTTATAACAAATGTATCAAAGAAAAAAAGTGATCATGATAATCTAGGGAAAAACCTTTTTTCAAAAGAAAAAAACGATGTATCTCAATTCCTAGCAAATTAAATACAAAAGAATAAAATTGGATAAAAAAATATTAAAAAAAACTCGGGTTTGAGTTAACCCTGAACTAACATGAGTTAATTCATCAAATCTTGGTTCTGGTCATGAGATTTGAATAAGCTAATAGAAAAGAAAACAACAAAACTTATTTAAAAAAAAATATCGAATGATGAAATAAAAAATTTAAATAAAAAAAACAATACCAACCCATGTTAATTCTTCAAATAGGTGACACAGACTATTAGTCTAGAAGCACCGAATCTCAAAAAAAAAAAATGAAACCCAATTCACAATCAATTAAATACAGAAGGGTGAAATTGAAAAAAAATCAATTTAATGTTGAAGAATGAAATAGAAAAAAAATTGAAATTTAAAATATTTTCAAAAATAAAATAAATAACAAACAAAATAATAAGGGCGAATTTTGATATAAAAATAAAATGAGACTAAATATTAAGTGATGAAATTAAAAATAAATTAAATAATAGAAAACAAAACATATAATAATCAAAAAAATAAGTAACAAATCTGAACTATAAACAAAAAGACATATAGCAATCAAAATTAAATTAATTTTTTTTGAGTTTATCTCTTTTAATTTTCATAATTAATCATATATATATTTTTATTATCAGTTATAATATTTCATCACTACATAAAGAAAAAAGATATTCAATATATATATATAAAATTTTTTCTTCTTCTTATTCTTTCACAAGTTTAGAAGATTTAATTATATTTAAAAGTGTTATTTATGGGATAAATTAATACATCAAAAACAATTTTTAACACTTCAAAACCAATTTTTTATTTGTTTACATACCCAAACTGCTCACAAGTAGCTTTTTTTGTTGATATACAATGGAAACCACCAGCTAGTTACAACAAGAGAGAGGGTGTTGAAGAATCTCCATCCAGACTGATGACAGAATTGCCAACAGAACTCCTCCTGGACATTCTTGCAAGACTCCCTGTCAACACTATGATGCAGTGCAAAAACGTTTGCAGATCCTGGAGTGACATGGTTTCAACTCCTTATTCAGGGAATAAGAAATCACAATACGATTGTGATATCCATAGCCTTAGCAGCAGTAATTAATATTAATAATGCCATGTTGAGTATGCCAACCGAATTTGACCTCCCAAAGATTTCCGATAAGGGCAACTTTGTGGGTTCCAGTAACGGCTTGCTTTGTCTCTCGGAAACTGAAGACTCTAAGATTAACAAACTATACATCTGCAATCCTATTACGGGAGAGTACGTAGAGATTCCAGGACCAGAAGTAGAGCAAGGGCAGGTTGCTTCGACACAGCCAGGCGGGTTTTACTATAGCTCACAAAGTCATCAGTGCAAGATTCTAATAAATAGACCATGGGGAATTGATATATATCCCTGGTCAGATCTTCACTGGAAGCAATACTTGGAGAAAGATTGATATCCCGGGACGCCGTTATTGTGAGAAATGGATACAAACCGTTTTCGTAAATGGAGCTCTACTTTGGGTTACAGTCGATAATAAGCATAACAGAGATAATCAATACATATGCTCTTTTGATATGGAGAATGAACAAACACGGAGTACTGCACCTCCTGATCAGATAGACATGAAGACTGCATCCTTAGTGTTGTTGGAGGATTTTTTGTGTGTATATGATGCTGGATTCCCTGCGTTTAACATATGGTTGATGAAAGAGTATGGAGTCAAGGAGTCCATGGAAGATGGAAGTATTTTGCTGTCACATGGAAGCATATCGACGCTGACGAGAAAGTATTCAAAGAGGTTGAGTTCATATGACCCAAAGACGGAAGAAATAAAGAGCACTATATCAGATTGGAGACAGGCGAGATTTTTCCTTATACTCCATGCCTTGTTCCCTTAGAAGATGCTTTGATTGGAGGGCGCCGCAAGGTTCTTAGAGCAAGGAAAGGGGGGAGATGCTCACCAATTAACTTTCTTGAATTCTAATTCTATGTATTAGCGTTCTTGGCATTTTAGTGATACAAGTTTCAATAAGCTTCTCAATTCTTTGTTTGTCTCCTGCCCAATCATTGCCTCCTTGCTATAAGAAGCTTAAAATTTTGTGAAGTGTGCATGAGTATGTATGCATTTTGGATTAGATCTTCGATTGTTAGGTTCTTGAATCAAATTGTATGGCTGGACTAAATCTGACAACTATTCTAGCATGTGTGACGACGCCTTCGAAGTTAAGCAACTAGCCTGTGGCCACAAGATTTCTAAAATTGAAGTACTAAATTAACAAAATGCGTATAATCAAGGGATTTGTATTTGTTACAAGCCTCATTGAAACTTTTTTATATTTAAGGGCTTGATTGATTCTAGTTTTGGAACCAAATTGAAAGAAAGGTGGGTAAATTGAAACTAACACTTGAAATAAGGAGTCAACGTCGAATTTTCACGCAGCAAGGTCGTGGTTACAGAGAACAAGACAGGCAAGTCTCTCCTCGTTTCATGAAGTCCCTGCTAACCTCCATAGAATCTGTAGTTCTTCATACAGATTGCGTATCTGGGTTTTTTTTTTTTTTTTTTTACTTTTCCTTTTTAATATCTTTTTGTTTGGTTTGCATCTTTTTCTGATTTGAATTTTGGTTATCTTCTCTGAGTATTATTCCTGAAACTGCAAAGAATTTGACGTTCTATAATTGATTTGATGTACTGGGTTGATGACAGATGTTGATAATTTTGTTGTTAGGATATGCAAAATGGGCATAAAGATTAGCTGGGTTAATTATAGATTTTGGAAACTCTTGCATCCCCAGAGATTATATTCTGATAAAATAATTTGTTCATTATGTTGGTTTGTGCTGTTGATTCTTGTTTTGATAGTTAATCTGCTAAGTATTTGCCTGCGGCCAAGCTGGTTTTTCAATTTTTCCAATGGAAGGCAAGAAGGAAATAGATGGAGCAAAAGAGAAACCTGCTTCTACGAGTTTTTCTTTGCATTGGAGCCAGTGGCAACTGATCGATTCGATTCTTCCTACTGGTGGGTTTGCTCATTCGTTTGGTATTGAGGCAGCTATTCAAGCACGTGTGATTTTGAATCCAGAAGACTTCCAAACTTATGTAATTCATGTTTTGGAGAACACGGGAAGCTTGCTTCTTCCTTATGTGTACTCCGCAGCAATGTGTCCGGATTTGGATAATTGGCGGAAACTTGATAGAATGCTTGATGCTACTTTAACTAATGAAGTAAGTCGAAAGGCGTCTGTTTCACAAGGATCGGCGCTAATGAGAGTGGCTGCGGCTGTGTTTACAGAAATCCCATCTCTTAAAATTATGAGAGAGATGTCTCTTGGTTCTGGGACTGTTGCTTTTCACCATGCTCCTGTCTTTGGGATTGTTTGTGGGCTTCTGGGCATGGATAGTGAAACTTCTCAGAGGGCTTACATGTTTATCACATTGAGAGATGCTTTTTCAGCTGCAACAAGGCTTAATTTGGTGGGACCTCTTGGTGCTGCTGTATTGCAGCATCAGGTGTCTATTGCTGCAGAAACTATGCTAGAAAGGTGGATGAACCGTGAGGTTGAGGATGCATGTCAGACAGCTCCTTTGCTTGATACTTTACAGGGATGCCATGGCTATTTATTTTCAAGATTATTCTGCTCTTGATGTCCTATGTAAATGTACAATTCCCACACAAAATGAAATTCTGATTCGATTGTGCCTTTTCTCATGCTATGAGGCTTTAGCAACCAGTCAATGTCAGGAGGATAGGCAATGGTGGTTGAGTCTTTATAACAATGTGTAACTGTCAGGGTACAAACAAATTACTGCAGAATCATCTTGTGCTGCAAACATGCTCCTCCATGGTCAGTTTATTAATTACAAAACTGAGAAGAAGTTTCTGATACTAAAACATTAAAGAAACTGCCTTGCTGTTTTCATTACATTCCACTCCACTACGCAGCATATATTGTTAACATGTAGAAAATTAAAAACTATCATACAGCTTTTGAGACTTACCTACTGAGTAGACAGAAAATGCGTTCTTTAATTTATTTCTCAACCCTGCCTTGTGCTGAGGTTTGCTTTGTTCAATTATTATCTCCAGTTAGTGCGTCAAGGAGAAGAATACCTTTGGATAATTTTTCACTTGTACATTCATAATTCAATGATAAAGCTTGTTATTGTTCATATTAGGTGGTAATGTTGCTCGTGGGCATGGCTGAATTTTCAGATGTTAAAAAAAAGTTCTGCTATATATCTGGTGTGTGTGTGAATGTTGTCGTTGATCTTTTAATTCTATCTTCCTCCTAATGAGCTTCTTTTCCTCTGTGAATGTGGATGGCATTGGCAGCACACTCATTTTCATATTATGAATCGCAATCGACTGGTCACCTATTGTGAACTGGTGAAGAACAGTGTAGCTTTCTGGTGAGTGGTATCCATTGCTCAAATACTGCCTTGCTCCACGCTCCTTACAGGGAATCAGAGCACAGCCCGCAGTGCTTTCATTCTATAAATGTGGACTGCCTTGCTGAGTCGAAATTACTTACAGTGTCCTAGTTAGTGCTTTCATGCTGTCTCTCAGGCTGCTGACCGTGGACCTCGTTGATTTTGCAAGGTCCATTTTGGAAAAGCTTTATGCCCCAAGGTGGGGTGTTGATTATTACTGCTATCAATCAAGTGAGTGCAACTATATATTCTTAATCTGACTGAACAATTTGCAGACCATACCTATGATTGAAAAACTGTTGTTTCATCTTCCATTTCCCTTCCCCACTTGCCTTTTATACTATAATAAAACAAATTCCAGGAGACAGATTGCTTGGCTCTGCAACCTGCTTGGAGTTTCATCTCCATTTACTGGTGACAACGGTGTCACTTTGAAATATTCGTGATTTGGGCAATGGTAAAAATAAATAGTCCAACAGCTGCAACTCTAATGGATTCCCTGAAACCCTACACCAGTCAGATGGTGGGCGGCTCTCGGTGAAGCTGTTTGGCGGGCTGCTGTTGTGGATTTTGTGCTTGGCACTACTCTTTGAGCGAAGCCCTTCCTCCTTTTTCTTTCTACATTTTCTGTAGTATTATCATTTTTTGAGAAGACCATTTCCATTTTCTTGATTTTAGGCGCCAGTGCTTATTTATAAAGGTTGTTGATTTAGGAAACAGTCATGAACTAGTGCAAATTATGCATGAGAGTCCAACATAAAAAATAAAAGTAATTTGACTAATTAAATGAGTTTTTCTCTGTAGTTGAGCAAAAAAACAGAAGCTATCACGAGTCTCTTGATATCAGAACTTTGAAGATCACTAGTGTATGTTCTTGCAACTTGTAGAGAACACCATCATCATCTGGCAAATAATTTCCAGAGCCTACCTTGTAATGTGCTGCTTGTAGATCACACTTGTCATTTGTAACTTGCTTCCCAAAAGAAAGAGTCATGTAATTTAGATTGCTTTTCCTTGAAAATCATGAAATTTGATGATGGAAGATTTTGAACCGTTGAATTGGTTATGGTCCTTGTGGAAATGGAATAAAATCAGCTTTTGTCCCAAACGCTTTTTGAAGTACAAAGAGAATGGTAAAAACCAACCAGACGGCTCGAAAGAGGCAGTTGAGACAAGTACTTGCCGCCCATGTCACCCTTTGCTTCCCTCGGCGCATAGCTTCCTTGTGGCCACAGGCAGAGGGTGCTAAGAATCCAATTAGGCAATTAGCACAGTTTGAGTTTGTGTTGAATTATGCCTGACTTTTCCATGTTATTTGAGAGAGAGAGAGAGAGAAGTGATTTTGGATACACCTAATATATATTTGTTTTTTTTTTTAAGAAAAAAACCTTTAAATATTTTTATTTTAATATCAATATATTAAAACTATATAAAATTACAAAAAAAAATAATTAATTTGAAACATTGAAAAAATAAATAATTTTTTTTTGGAAACGCAATGATTTGTGAATAAAAAAAATTATGTTCAATGGAACAATATTTTATTTCAACAATATTCAATGGTTACCAATAAAAAAAAGACGTGGGATTTGCTGGCTTATTTCAAGTTTGGAAAAATTCTGAGCAACTTGCTCATAGTTAGCTATCTGGTTAATGAGAGATTTTATCCCTTTTAACATTAATAATTTTTATTTTTGTGAAAATCATGCTTCCATACTTATCAAAAACAGTAAAAGATGAAATCCTCCCTCTCCCTCTCCCTCTCCCTCTCTCGATAATGTAGTTTAATTATTCTTCTGAAATGGGAAGAAAAATGGAGTCCCATTTGTAATACCACTATTTATTCATGTAACCTCAGGGCATGTTTCTACTATACTTAGAAGACTTGGGGCCATCAATGAGAGATGAAATGTTTATTAATAACAAAAGCTAGCAAAATTAATAAACTCATCATCATGATTGATGATTTTTTATAATTAATAGACGTAAGGATCAAGTGGGGTCATGATTAAATTCAATTCCTCACCCTTTCATACCCTTATAAGACCTTATGAACAAAAATGCAAGCTCTTTCTCTCTCTTAAGGAACATGGAAGTACACACCATGGAGAAAAGGGAAAGCTGAAATTTTTATTTTTTGTTTTTTGTTTTTTAAAAAAGAAGAGGAGGAGATATATAGCTTTTTTGCCGTTGATATCTCCTTTTGAATCTCTCCTACATTTACTCATTTTTTGCCATCTAATATTTTTAATTAACTTGGGTTTCTTTTTCCTGCTAATTTTTTTTTTTTGCTTTTAATGGCCCCTTTTTTTCTCTATTTTTAAACCCATTTTTCCTACTCCGCTCAGCAAGCAAGAAAGAAACAAAACCCCTCTTCTGTGCTCAGACTCTACACTTGGTTTGGATGTGTGGTAGAGTTTTATGGTATGTATTTTGCTTTAATGGATCTGAGTATTGCGTGCCTTCATGTTTTGTTTTTTTTTTCTTACTGTTTTAATTGCTTGTTTCTGTAAGTATGCAGCTTTGAATTTCAGTGTGTTGAGCTTGATTGTGTTCGGTTCTTTTCAGCTATCATTTCTGTAAATGTAAAGAAAAACTGTGAATCCATCACTTTGTTACAGTTTCAGTACTTAGTCGAACTCTTTTGAGTTTTAATACTTGAAGGATTTTTATATTTTCAGTTTTTGATGTGGGTTTTGTTTCTTCTCTTCATTGTTTCATTCAAGTTTTTGGAGGTGGTTGTCAGTTGTGATGTTAGATTTAGTGGGATTACAGAGGGATTAGTTGAGTTGATGAGTTTCTGATCTTGGAATTTGTCAACCTTCACCTGACTTCAACAATTTGTGCAGGTAAAAGTAATCTTTTAAGTTTACTCTCTTTTTTTTTAATCTGTTTGTGGTAATAATATGGATATCAATTAAATTATAGCAAAGAAAGGTAGGAAGTAGTCTGGACAACCGAGAGCATTGTGCTTTAATTGACTTTAATTTTCTATAAATCGAATATAGAAATTTTCTATAAATTGAATATAGCAAAGGGTTGGTCAAATGTATTAGCCAAAGAGTTGGCCAAATGTATTATTTTACGCACGATTCGTGTAGAGAATCTTCGCAAAGTTGTCGTATTAGTGCAGCAATAATATCTCATAGAGTCAGTATTAAAAGCGTTTTGATTTTGACTTTGTAATCTGTAAGGAGTTGCTTGGATTACTTGTATTGCTGGATTGTGTGGCTGGATTGCGTGGATACTTAAATGTTTAGCGGTTCACATTATTGTTTGGACTTCACCTTTGGTTTTGTCGTCTTCTTTGCGTCCAAAAACGGCAATTTATTCTCCCCTCTTTGATTCGCTCTTTATGTTACTTACCTTTTCTTATTTGAAATGAACTGTTTTGAGCTTTATTTAAGCTGTCTTATTTCATCTATTCAGGCATATTCATGAGATGAGCAGCATGATGAATGGGACCGAGGATAATAAGAGGTCCAAGGGTCGTCAAGATTCACCTGCAGCTGATGAAGTTAATGGTGGGGGAATGGTGTGTGGGATTACTCCTTTGAAGAAAGGCCCATGGACCTCTGCAGAAGATGCTATTTTGATAGACTATGTCAAGAAGCATGGAGAAGGGAATTGGAATTCTGTCCAGAAGCACTCAGGGCTCTTCCGATGTGGAAAAAGCTGCCGTCTGCGATGGGCGAATCATCTACGACCAGATCTGAAGAAGGGTTCATTCACTCCAGAGGAAGAGAACCGCATCATTGAACTCCATGCTAATATGGGAAACAAATGGGCTCGAATGGCTGCAGAGGTTGGTAACCTTATTCCTGATTTAAAGGTTTTTCAAATAAATGTGTTATCACTTTGATCTTTTTAAATTATGTTGTGGGGATGGTATCGATCCGTCTAGATATGCACTGTATAGAAAATCCACTAATCAAGTGGCATGGATATGGCAATGGTTGGAACAGATATACTTACAAACACGCGTATTTATACAAAGATTTGTCCAGTCAGACATAACACCTGCACACTTCTTACTAAATTCCCAATGTAATGTGCAGATAAATATTCAAGCGTTTATTTTGAATCTAGCTAATTGCATACATGATTTGATAGAAGACATTGTCTGTCTTTTCTTCCCCATGTGTGTTTGCATACATGTGCAGTGTGCGCGCATACACAATGTAGTATGGGAAGAAGAAATTGGGAGGAGAGGAGAAATAGGGAGTAGCGGAGAAAAGAAGGTGTAGAATATCAGAAAATAACACGAGGGCTATGAAAACTTGATAGAAATTCTTCATTTATTATCAATTAAAAAAAGGCTCCCTCAAAAGAGTGATAACTTATGGTTTGTAGGCATCAATAAACCCTTCACAGTCCTTCAGAAAAATAAGTAGCATAAAAAAAGAAAAAATATTACTAATGTAAAATAATAGCTAGGAAATGGCAGAAAATTAATTCATCTAGTATGATAGGAAATAGAATTAAATACTGAAAAAGAAACAAAATAAAAAAAATCAAATTCTTAATTAATCTTCAATCATTCTAACGTTTTTGGAATGAGATAAGAATGTAAACCAGCAAAAAAAAGAGAGGATATATAAGCATAGTGTTTGAACACAATCTTATAGTCAGACATATATCTGCATAATCTTTTTGTTGTCTCAGATATCTTAGTTACAACATCAAAAGATTTCCTTATTCCAGTTTAATGCATTTTTCATTAGGCTAAATGAGTCACTCTAATTAGTTTTGGAGTTATTTGCAGAGTTTGTAGCTTGTCAAGAATCAACACCAAGTCCAAAAAAAATTAGTGATAAAGAAAGGAAATCAACTTCACTGGTTTTATGTTTTTCCTGAGCGGCTTCCATTTTCAGAAATATTGCTGGTTTTTCACCTTATATATCTTAAAAATCATGTTTCAATCTTAGGGATTCATATTTTGTATTTAAAAGTACCTATTGTTTCAAAAAAAATTTCCGGGAAGAGGTATTCAAGAAGCTGTTTGTGGAATACATGTTCATAAGCTTCAAAAGAACCAAACCTCTATGTACGCTCCACATCATATTACATACATGGTAGTTTCCTGCTACATGATTAACTACAATATGGTCTTCTTGTATATATGTTAAAGTGCTTATCCATTTGCTTCAACTAACTTCATCTTTTAGGACATTATTTTCTTTTGAAACAGGTATAACAGAACCTTGTTTTTCTTTCTGCCTTCATAATTACCCCCAGGCACAGTTTGGTTTTTGGGGAAAGTATCATCTTTTATGTGTTATGACTGAACCTGCGTATTTGATTATCTCTCTCTGTTTTTGTGAAGTAATTGTGTCCACACAGAATTACAATTTGGTAATTGAATATATTCTGAAGCTTTTGTTTCTTATAATATTGGCCACTCACAAGACATTGTGTGGTAGGCTGGTAGCATATTTCATAATATGTTAAGCAAATTCCTATACATGGACAGCATTTAGGTAACCATGGGAGACATGAAACAAGTTTGTTCCCTGATAATTTTTTTAATACAAACAAACAAAACCTCAAGTTCCCAGCTTTGTTTTCTGTATCATGCTTCCATTTTTTTGTGTTTATGATTTCCTTCCCCTTGCAGTTGCCTGGAAGGACAGATAACGAGATAAAGAACTACTGGAATACAAGAACAAAGAGACTGCAACGTGCTGGCTTACCGCTTTACCCCCCTGAAGTTTGTCTGCGAGCATATAAGATGAATAAAGATGGTCAAAATATGGGTAAATTGCAAACAGGGGACGCACATGATCCTGATATGATGCTGACTGACCATTTTAAGATTCCGGAAGTGGAATTCAAAACTCTGGCACTCAATCCAGGTGTCCTGTCTTATTCAACGGGTCTTTTCGATGCTTCTGCAAGCAGCATGCTGAAACAAGGTGTAGGTTCATCCTATGGTCAGGGCCTTGTGTTCCCAACAATTCATCCTGCCAAACGCTTTAGAGAGTCACAGACCATATTCACTGGTCTTGATGGTAGTGTCAGTGGTGGAATACCAGAGTTTGATCAATTTACAGATTATCATCGCGGAAAGATTACAGGGAACTTTGGGTTATCTTCCCCATATGGTTGTGATTTGAGCAACTATGACCAGTCATCATGCGGTGTTCTTCCTGGCAGTCATGCCATATTAAATGGCAATTCTTCTTCTTCATCTTCTTCTGAGCCCATATATAGGGCCACGAAGTTAGAGCTCCCTTCACTCCAATATTCAGAAACTCAACAAGATAGCTGGGGAACACCTGCTTCCCCACTGCCTTCACTTGAGTCTGTTGATACTTTTATTCAGTCTCCTCCAACCAAGGAGACAAAGTCAGATGGTCTGTCACCAAGAAGTAGTGGTCTCTTGGAGGCAGTACTCTATGAATCACGAACTCTGAAATACTCAAAGAAATGTCCAGGCCACCAAACTTTAGATGCTTTTGTCCCAATTGGTTGTGGAGTGCATAGTTCACCTTTGAATGCCTGCGCAGCAGAATGGGAACTACATGCTGATCTTAACTCTCCTTCAGGTCATTCTGCTTCCTCATTGTTTAGGGAGTGCACCCCGATCAGTGGAAGCTCTTCGGATGAACATGGTGAGAATATTTAAGATTACATGAACTTGTTGGGAATCCCAGTTTTACTAATGAACTTGTGATTCTTGTAGCATATAATGTCAAGCCTGAACCAATCGATCAGGTTTTGCCATATGTTGAAGCGAGAGAAGTTCTCAATCAGACAGACTGTAACAGGCCAGATGTTTTGCTTGGCTCAACCTGGTTTGCGCCCAGCAATAAATACCATAATGACCAATTTTTTCAGACTGATGATGTAGCGGCACTTCTTGGTGGAGATCAACCGTGAACATTGAGCACTAGCAAGTGCTCCATGAGTTGCAACTGCGACTGGGGAAAGGATAGTGGCCTTGTTGGCTTTGACATCATTGAAATTTGATACTCCAGTAACCTTTATGATCCTTTTGTTATCATTCCTCAAAGGCTCCCTAAGATTTTGTGACTTTCTTGGTGCCTCTGGATAATTACCTTCTGTTGTGCTCATCTTAGGTGACTGACTAGACATGAAACGTTGTCCTGCCAATGCCATTGCAATGTTATTCAAGTGTGGGTTTTGTTGTTGTTGTTCCAAATGACTACTCTTTCTTTGTTTCTTCCTCATAACGATATATACTGCACAACCATCGAACTTTTAGAATACTACTGGTAGAAAACGAAGCCATGCAATCAAGCTCAGGTCTAATGCCAAGAGATGCCAACTATTTTCGCTGGTGGCAATTGGCCAAATAAACACTTCGTCATCTCCCCACTAAACAGTTACTCTGCCTCGTGCTTCTATGTGAGTTAAAACACTATATCAAAATAGAAAAATAAAATATCTAAAATTTAAAGATTATAGAGGCTAATAGTATGTGCTTGTGTGTAAAGATTATTATCAATATCACTTTGCATATTTATCAGATCAAGAATTAAATATATCAAGTGTATTTATAATAATAAAAAATATCACTTTAAATCAAGTAATTTTAATTGATAAAAGTTAAACCAGTTCTTTAAAGTTTGGGAATAATAATAAAATTATTTTTGAATAATAATGAGGGAAAAAAAAGAATAAACTTAAACTAAGGTATTGGACAAAGTTTTTCTTTTTTTAAAAAAAATATTGGACATCAAGTTTATCCACAGAGTTTATTAATATAGATAGAATGTAATACACAAGTTTTTTTTTATACCTGCGTTATGCAGTGGACTAGATTTTTTCTAAACATTAAAAAGATTATAAAAATATTAGGAAGTAAATATTCTATATATGTTGCCCAAAATACTTTTCAAATACTTAATTGTTGACATGTTGGACAAAATATTTTTCTAAAAAAATAATGAGATGTTGGATTTACTTAGGTTAACCATGGTTAGCCTATGAAACTCGTGATATATGATAAGAGATAGTAATAAAGCTATGGAACCCATAACGAAACAAATTAGAAAGCTCAATTATAATGAACCAAATATTAAAGGCTAAAAGAAAATTAAAATATACAATTAAAAAAAAGGATAAAAAAACGTTAATATAGTAAACCTATATCAGTGGCCAGCACAATATTGTGGGCTGAGGCAATTTTTTATGAATGCAAGAAGAAAAATGTTAAGGTGAAACTAGGATAATATTTCAAAATAATATGAAAGAAGCAAATATAAGTTTGGTTAATTTGATAGTGAAAAAAGACAGCCCTAGTTTAGCAGCATGGAAAACAAAGAAAACCTGAGTGAATCTTCTAAATTTAAGTTAATATTTCAAAATCACAACCTGTAAAATCTCATATTCGGGCTTAATCGAGAAAGACAATTCCCAACCAATTTAATATTGAGAGATAAAATTGCAAAAAAAAAAATTATCACAACCCATGAAATCTCATACTTGGGCTTAATCAAGGTCAATCCCCAACTAATTTCATGTTGAAGGATAAAATTAATCGAAAAAACTTGTCAATGTATAAAACTAGCAATTAAAAGAATGAGGATTAAGTCTGATAGAAAAAAAAAATTAAAGGAGGATGAAATCGCAAAAAGAAATCAATTTTATAAATCACCTAAAAAATAGCAATTAAAATAATGAGAATCAAATTTAAAAGATAAAAAAACTTAAAGAAGCATATAATTAAAAATAATTTTCAAATTGAAATAATCTTTTCAAATTTAAAATTTGCAATTAAGAGTAAACAGACTAAATATGAAAGGGAAAGAAATTGAAGGGTTGATGTGATTTCTTCAACAGATAGTGCGTGTATTGAGGTGAATAAGAGAAAAAAGAGGGGGGGGGGGGGGGGGGGGGGGAGCAAATTTGTGTCAAACCAGAACGAACCACCATACACACATCATTTAAGAAGGAAGAGGATACTGAGACGAATCAAATGATGTGGTGGAAACATGACTACAACCACCAAAATCAATCACACACGTCGCCTGAAGATGACGAAGCGTATAACATGTGCCAACAACTTTTTATTATTATTTTATTGGTAAAAATTATTAAAATGCTCCTAAAAATAATAATAAAAAATCATCATGAAATTACTTCCAAGCCCCTAAAGTCATAGATGGTAAGGGAAATGAAGTTATTACACTGTTAATTTAGGAAATGAAATTTCTATAAAGTCTCTAAACCAAAGGTTCTGAATAACAATAATAATTTTATTGTTATTAAAAAAAATAAAAAGATAATGTTACTCTAAAACAAATAAAAAATAACAAATTAATTTTGTGAAATAATCATTTCACCCTTAACGATCATCTGATTTTTCATTCAAAATAATTTTACTATTAAAATCCATAGAAATTTAAAGCATATCTATAATGTTTATTCCTTTCACGTGGTTTAGATTCATACCTACTCTCCAATACTACAATGATTACATTATCATCGAATAGAAGAACTTGAATCCATCTGCACCCACAACACCAAATTATTATTTGTAACTCTCAAGCAAAATTACCAAAAAAATCAACAATCACCATTATAAATTTTCTCTCCAATTAATTATTATACTTAAAGTCCTAATTAAGAAATTAAACACCTAACTTCATTCCAAATTCTTAATTTTCAACTCAAATGTTTTAACACTTTTTAATAAACAATTAATTAACATTAACCAAAAAAAAAAAAACCTAAAGGAGAAGGGGTTTTTATTATGCCTCTCCTCACATAATATTATTCACTATAATGATCTTTTCTTTCTTCCTTTGTTATTTGTTTCTTTTATAATCTATTTTTTTTTCTAATTTTAATTTTATCATTTAACATTAGATTTATTGGAATTGAGTTTTATAATTTTTTTCAATTTAGTTTTTATGATATTATCTCATATTCATGACCCGGACAATAGGTTTAACAGGTTATCTTAGTTGACTCAAGTTTTTTTTTTTCTAATTGATTTTTTTTCTCAATTTTATTCTTCAACATTGGGTTGATTGGGGATTAGGTTTTGTGATTTGTTTTAGTCCACTTTCTATAAGGTTATCCTCATTTCATGACTCGAATCACAAGTTTCGCGAGTTAACCGGGTTAACTCGAGTCATTTTTTTTAATTGATTTTTTTTAATTTTATCTTTCAACACTAAGTTGATTGAGAATTGAATTTCATAATTTTTTTAATTTATTTTCTATTGGGTTATCTTGGTCTTATGACCTAGATCACAAGTTTTGCAAGTTAACCCGAGCTGACTCTGGTAATATTTTTGGATCTTTTTTTTAATTGATTTTTCTTTAGTTTCATCCTTCAACATTGAGTTTATTGAAAATTGAGTTTCATAATTTGTTTTGATTTTCTTTCTATAGGGTTATCATGATCTCATGACTTGGTATGTGGATTGACAAGTTAACTCAGGTTGACTTAAATCGATCCAATATGTTGACGTCTCAATGTTTATAATTAAAAAAATCTCATCTTAAATATTTATTTTAACTCAAACTATATTTTTATTATTCATCTAGGTTGTCTTTGGATCCGTCAAGGTAATCAAGTCACATCGAATCAATTTTTCTATGATTTAAAAAAATTTCTTATTAGAAAAGGAAATAGCAATGCTTAGATATTTTTTTACATTAAAAAAATAATCTAATCAATAGCATAAGCATATTGATTAGATTATGCTTATGATCAAAAATAATAATTTCTTACGAGCCAATGATCTAATAAAACTTATAATTTCTCATAAAAAAACAAAATATCCATAATATAAAAAATTGCATATATATATATATATGAATATATATAGAGAAAATAAAAACAAAATTATCCAAATTCTCCATCAATTCAATTTCAAATATAAACATCAATAACAAACAAAATTCAACAACAATTAGTGGAAAAAGAGAGAAATATAATTTTGTTGCAAAAATTAAAGGGAGGCTTGGTTGGTTGTGAAATAATACGAATAGCTGCCTGGAGGTGGCTGTCAATGCTAGAAAAGTTGATGGAGGCTGTGGAGAAATGGGATTTGACGCGAGGTGAAGCTAGACAGCGAGAGGAGGCAGCAATGGAAGCTCCACCGGAAGGACTAAAATTGAAGTTTTAAGAACCTAGCTGGGTTTTTAGGTTGCTATTTAATTTACTTGTGAAAGTTTTGATTTAATTAATAGTTCATTGTATCTAGAATATAAAAAATACAAGAATATTATTCACGGGGGTTAGTTTTGGTTTAAAAATATAGAAATTTATTCTAAAATAATTATAAATTTAACTAAACACAATTCTTAATTTCCCTCATATATCTATTTTATATATTAGGAGGCATTAACTAAACACAACGAAATTTGTTCATGTTCGAATTCGCTGTATTTACATTGAAAAATACTGAAAATTGGAATAAATGGGTTGAAAATTAAAGATAAAAAACGGGAAAGATTTTTTCTTAAAACGGGTTTTTCTATTTTCCTATTCGGTATAAACACAAATTAAGGTTATTTTAAATTAAAATAGGAAATTAATTCTTCTAAACAAAGTATGGAGATTTATAAATTATTATTATAAAAAAATTAGAAAAATTATGAGTTGTTAAGTTCCCAAACCAAAAAATTATGGCCCCTTTTAATTTTGTTTTCGGATACTTAACATCACATCCTATATCCTCGGATGGATGGATAGGGATGGTGGTTTAGCAAAATTTATCACTATGTGAATATTTCATCAAAGAACAAATCCTAGAATATTTTATATATAATGATTTTACTTCAATTTATTGTTTGTAATTTATTTTATAATTTTTTACTCTATATGTCATAGTTGTGAAACTTAACCCATGTGAGGTTTGAATTACAAGTTGAGATGGCCGATTCCAAAATATTTTTAAAAAAACATCAAAACGATATTATTTTAATTTAAAAATAATAAAAAAAAATTAATGGATTGAGATTTAGGTTATTATTGATCAACCAAGTTTTTTATTTTTTAATTTTTTTAACTTGAATTAATTCAGGTCCCGGATTAACCGAGTTCTAATCAATTTACGATGCCGAATCGAGTTTTACAACTATATGTTATGTTATATGCATGCATATCAATAACAAGAGTGTAGTAAATGGAAACTGAAGCGAAGAGTTGTAGTAGTGAGAGGTTACCAAAAAGGATTTCTCATTGAAGAATCAAAGGCAATGAATATTTATGTGAATCTAATAAATTCTGAATTAATGCCACCTAAAATTTGTGAGATATCTTCGCAAAATGGTTTCTTCTATCCAATCCAAGGCCTTATTTCTTTCTTCTTTCCCTGAATGTAGCATCTTATACGGCAAAATCTCTCTTATCTTTCCCTACTTATCTATCACTATACCGATTTTTCTTTAGCACCTTTTCCTAGAACCCTAGCTAGCTTGTGCTGCAGTCTTCTTTTTTCTTTTTCTTTTTTTCTTTTCTCCTTGTCTCTCATGGATGACCATGACCGAGAGCTTTTCCAAGGGGATCATTATCCTACCAAGGTTACTGCAGCTAAACCTGTTGCATCACAACCATTAGATCCCTTAGCTTCGAAATCGAAATTTTGTTTCAAGATAAAAATAGCTAACAGCAGTAAACCTAGCGGGGATGATCGTGAAGGTTCAGCTGCTGACCTACATGGACCTGGTTATCGGGTGTGTGAATATTGTGGTAAAGAATTTTCATCAGGGAAAGCGTGGGGAGGGCATAAGAGACACCATCTCAAGAACGATAAAGATCTCAAGAAAGCTCAAAAATTAGAGCTTCCCAAGATCCAGCGTGAAAAGACGAAGAAGCATGAATTGAAATTGTCGAAGAGTAACGCTAGTAGATGTAATACCATCAAAGCTGGTGATGTGAGTGTGGCTAGTGGAGGAAAACCAACCTGTTGTTTGTGTGCTAAAGTTTTTCCTTCGATGAATTCTCTGTTTGGCCATATGAGATTCCATCCTGATAGAGGCTGGAAGGGGACTCAGCCGCCTTCATTTTCTGACAAACACAGTAGCTCCTCTAGTCTTTCTGAATCTGCAGCTGGATTAGAGGTTGATCAGATTGGTTTAGCTATGGAAAAAGGTTTGGATGATGGTGTTGATCTACTCGCATCCCTCTCAAGTTGGAACAAGAGGGATAAGCGAGGGCGGACCTTAGATCCAGTTGAGACTGTGTGTGATCTGGACCCAGTTGTGGCTGCTTGTAATCTGATAGAACTATCTCGCGATGGTACTGGCCAATTAGAGAAGCAGAAGATTGAGGAAGTTCGACAAAGCAAGAAGCTAAAGATTAATGACGAATCAGCAACTTATAAATCTTTTCAACCAAAAAACAGCGGCAAACCAATGGATGATCAAAAGGCGGTAGCTTTCGACAGTGAAGGGGGAGTTTCGTGTTGGTTTAATGAAGAGAAAGTCAAGACGAAGAGGGAGTCAGATGAACAGGATGATGAATCTCACAGTATGATCACCAAAAAGAAAAAGAAGAAGATGATGATGATGAACTGGATGTGCAAGTTGAATGATTCTGAAACTTCAAAAGGCACTGGATCATATAAGATTGGATGCCGCAGTTATGATAAAGCGTTTCCAACATTTCATGCTCCAGGAGGTCATGTACCACCAGGCCTTGCCAATGCAGATAGAGCTGAACTGTTGGATTATAACTCCAACATGGATGTGAAAGGCCACGTTCTTTCTTCCACGGAAGTTAAACAGTCAGAAGAAATTGAAGAGGAGGGCTCAGTCCCAATAGGGATTTCCTCCTTCCAATGTGATATATGCCATAAGACATTCCCCACCGGGCAGGCACTGGGAGGTCATAAGAGATGCCACTGGAAAGGGCCAGTTAAAGCTACTCCATCACATGAAGTAGCTTTACTAGGAGAAGCAAGTCAAAATACTTCTAATACAGAATCATCTGGAGAAGCCAATCAAGCTGGAGAACCTACTCGGGCCAGTGCTTGTAGATTAAGCTTCGACCTGAACATGCCCTACATCATGGAGGATGGACAATAGATTTCTTTTGTCTTCAACTAGGTCTGATCATTGAGCTACATTTGCACCTCCTTTGTAGAATTTGAATTTCCTTCCTTCCAGTTACTCGGGCCAGTGCTTGTAGATTAAGCTTTGACCTGAACATGCCCTACATCAAGAAGGATGGGGAATAGGTTTCTTTTTTCTTCAACAAGGTCTGATCATTGAGCTACATTTGAACCTACTTTGTAGTTTTTGAATTTCCTTCCTCCTCTCCAGGTTCTCATGCATTTCCGTCGTCTTCAGGTTTTAATATATTACCTTTAGTATATTACATATATATTGCTTGAATTTAAGCTATCTTCAACTACCTTTTTTTTGGGTATAATGTCCTTTATTGTTTCCAGGCAGGCTATAACTATTTCTAATGTAAACCATTGCTGAACTTTGAATGAATCTGATGCAAGAAGGAAGCATATTGAGTCTTATAATGTTTAATTTCATGTTAATTTATCCAAATTAATGCTCAAAACTTGCTTGCTTCTCCTGATGATAAATGCATGTTGCTTTGTTTTTCTGGCGTGTGAACAACTTAATTTACAAGTCTAAAGTCTAAACTCCTAGCTTCTGAGCTGATCAGGTGAAGGGGATGATCCCAAATGTCTCGACGGTAAGAGTAAGGAAAAGAATAGATGAAGAAAAACCTAGCTAAGGTGTTCCTTCACCAAGAATTCCTTATGCCTCGTGCGATCCATTTAACTGAAATTAAAGAAGGCTTTCATTTTGTACCATTTTCAATTCAATAATCCGCTCAACTTTCTTTGGTCCAAATTCTCTTGAGCATACAATCTTTTCACAAACAAGTGGTCTTCAGGTTTTCTCTCTTTGTTCTGTAATATAAAGTCCTGCTGGCAACATCATGACTTTTTCTTGTTTTTGGATTGTTAAGCAGTAACATCATAACCTGAATCAACTTGAATATTCACCTTCTTTTCTTCCTCTTCTGCAGCTTTAGTATGCACTTGGATTGCATTCTAAGTGTTTTCAAATTGTGTTTAAGTAAAAAAGTCAAGTTATTTTTGAATGATTTTAATGTAAACGACGTTAAAATCATTAAAACAACACATAAATCCTTACTACAAAAACTTCTACACCGCATCACTAAACATATATTAATTAAACATTCCTAATGTTGCTGGGTGCTTTCCATGACAAAGGTATTTAGAACATGTATTGAAATACACACACACATACACACACACACACACAATCTTAAGAGGAAGACATGAGACTGGGAATTCCCTTAGATGTTTTATCATATCGCAGAAATTTTCTCCTGATTTTTTGCAGTAGCATCGAGTACGTAGAACAATGGCTGCGAAACTAGGTGATGGTAACATCATAAATCTAGTAAGATATGACATTGAAAACGAGGGCACTGTTTTTCATTAATCACAGAACTACAATAACACAACATTCTTAACAAGCAAGAGATGTGGATGTATTACCATACATTCATGAGAGATGGAAACTGTAACCATAATGTCTTGAAGGTAGTATTATGAGGTCTGTTTGCTCATATATTTAGTACTAGACTTCCAAGTAAAATACCTCTTTAAGATTATTATAAAAGGAACGGACATGCTTATCCTTTAAAAAAAAAAAAAAAGGGTTTTCTTTTTTTTACAAATATTACAATTACTTCATTGTCCTTAAAGTCAAGAAAATTAAAGGATGGGTCAAAGGATATTTAGTATTTTTCTTATGGTGTTTTTGTTATATATTTGGATAGGAGGAAAATTAATATTTTCATAAATAAAATAAAAATATTAATATTAATTAAGAAAATATTATTGCACGTCACGCAGTGACTAAAATTTCCCAACTACCATGTCTTTGAAGTGTTCAGTGGAGGCGAAGCTTATAGGACAGCGCGTGTTGCTCAAGTCACGGTGGTTTGATAGCGGTTAACTTTTTTTTTCCTCCCTTCATTTTCTCTTTCCACTCCTTGAAATTCGTGCCAGATCAATAAAAAATCAGGGTTGTCCTCCAATTTATTTATCTTTCAATTATGATTTTCTTTTTTTTATTGGTCTTTCTTCGTTTTGGATTCTTTTTTAGATTGTTTTTTTTAATTTCATCTCTTTTCATTTGATTTTATTTTATTTTTATATCAAATATGGTACTTATTTTCATTATTTTTGCTTTTTTAACCTTTTCTTGGTTTGTTATTTTTTCTTTTAATTTTAATCCTTAACATTTTATTTCATTTCTTTTTATTTTTTCAGATTAAGTCCTTATTTTTTTAATTGTTTTTTTTTTATCTTTTTCTTAATTTGTTTTTCTTTTTCAATTAGTCCCTCAACATTTTATTTTATTTTTTTAATCCAATTTTGGTCATCGTACTTTTAATTGCTCTTTCTTGTCCTTTTCTTTTTTATTTTATTTTTCAATTAAGTCCCTCATTATTTTCTTTCAATAGTTTTTATATCAAATTTGATCCTCATTGTTCTGATTACTATTTGTTTTCTTTTAAATTTTTTATGGTTAAGAATTTTGCTCAAGATCTTTTTTGTTTTTTGTAGGGTCATCTCAATCATGAAGAGTTGTTCACTACCAGAATTTTGCAATTTACAAACAGAATATTTCATCGGTAATTAGACATCGATTTCGTTGGCATAAGTTTTATCAGCTAGATCATGAACGGTTACCGTTTTTCAGAAAACTTATTGTCGATGATTTATGTTCTGTTAGTTATTCCATCGGTAATATAATCATCGATGGATTTACAAACAAAAAACACACGCCAAACAAAAAAAATTATAGGCATCATTCTGTTAGGATTTTCATTAGTGAATATAACATATAACTGACAAAAAGTCTGTTTGTAATTCCATCAGTGATTTATGTATACATTACCGACAGATGAATTTCGTTGATGATTAAATAGTATTAGTGGCATTTCTAGTAATTTTTTTTTCCAAATCTCTATAATATACCGACAGATTTATTTTATTGGTAAGCATGTTAGTAAGTTGTTTAAATATTTTTTTAAAAAAATATAATAAACAGAGTAGAAAAGAATTAAAATAAAAAATCATATATTTATTACAAATTTAAAAATTTATCAGTTTAAATATAATTCATCTAAAATTGAGGGGCTGAAAGAAGAGGAGGAAATGAGTCTTCACCAAGACATGGGGGCAATGAGAGGGAGCATATGTACCGTCCATATATGATTTCAACTCCATGTACAATTGTTAGAGTCCAGTCTTCTCATAACTAAGTCTTGTTGTCTCAGTCGCAAGATGAGTCATCTGAGCTTCAACTTGTTGGTTTAAAATTGCTTAGAACTCTAAAGATTCAGTGCTTAGAACTGATTGCGAGCTAGCATCCAATGGTTGAAACACTTCAGGTCATCCGCAACTCCTCTATCATAGTGTTTGAGATATCATAAACCTGATTTTTGTCGGGGTCCACTGGACGATCCTGCCTCCAACCACAAATCCGGATCAAGTTCTGGATAGGTCGAAAGATCATTCATATATCTCTCCTTCAATCGGGTGTTATATGTTTCTTGAAAAAAAAAATTAGCAAATTAAAAAAATAATAATAACTTAAGAAAAGAAATTGTTGAAATCCAACATACCATGAACTTTTGAGCTCGACTGTCCACGAGCTGCTGCACCTCTTTCTAACGGTCATCATTTTGCATGTGAGTTTCTAAAAAAAGCTTCATCGGTCTTGGTTTGCATCCAAGAACCGTAACCTGCAAGAGAAAACTATTGTTAGTTAAACATATTAATAATAAAACAACATTTTTCTTAAAAAAAAATAGGTGTAATAAAGAAGAATATTATCATCTGTTTCACATGTGAAACAAACAAAATGCATACATTAGTGTGTGTGCGGTAATGGTATCATGAATCTCTCTATTTTGGTTTTCCGTATCGAACTGCAACCATCACACAAAACGCTCAAATATCGCATATTGAATGTATTATGTCCATATAGCCTCTAAGATTTGTGAATGTCTAAAATCCCTCCAAACCGTCACGTCTCTCCAACCTGGAAGATCTCTTTCTTTCGCATATTTTTTATCTTTTTTTCACCTTATACCCAAAATCACGCAACCTGTATGGTATAAATGAATTATTGGTTAATAATTGAAAAATAAAATTTAAATAAAAAAAATATAATATTGAGTATTCAATCTTACCTCGTTGTATTGTGATCCTCTCAAACCCTCATAACAACAACGTTGTCGGCCTTATCCCAGTAAAAGTTTCCTTGCACAATAAATTTATAAAAGAATTAATTCATTAAAATGAATAAACTAACCGAATTAACATGATAAAAAAAATAAAGTATATATTAACCTTGAACTTTCTGAACCATGCATCAATCATGGGTTTACATTCAGGATTTTTAAAAACCTGACTACATTGAAACAATTGCACTTTCATCAATGATTTAATCGTCAATGTTATTATGCGGGTAACCTCAACATTTATAAACCTGGAATTGCATTTGTTAATTGAAATTAAATTTTCAAAAATTATTAAATGTTCTTTATTTTTTAATAGTGCATGAAAGGAAAAGAAAATTACATTGAGTGGTTGGGCTTCCATTGGGTAATGTATTTCCCAGTAAATGGTCCCCTCTCTATACGGACCCCTCATCGGCGTGGCGGCATCACACTCGACAAACCTGTATTGAGAAAGGTTATTTGTGCATGAGGTGCATGTTCATGATCAGTATGTAACGACTTATGGTCATCAAAAATGTTGTTAAGAGAACTACCAGTGATCATATTTGTACGACACACTAATGACAATCTTATTTTTTTAAAAAAATCGGCATCACCTTTTATATACAGGAGACTACCCAAATTTTGTTTACCTACAAATACACATCAATAATATGTTTCCACAAATTAGTTGATTTTATTTAGGACTTCTTCGTGTTCCTATCAATTTCTAAATAAAAAAAAAACCATAAAAATATGAGGAATGCAAAATTCTATTACTTCAATGTAAAATTAATTTAAATCAGTAAAGAGACCTATTTTTAGAGTATATCTCTTCAAAATTCAAATCAACACTTTGCTCTTATATGCTCAAACCTAAATACTTAAATCACTTAGTAGATATTATTCCTAAGAAAACTCATATACTCACTAAATGCATCATCTTAATTGTATTCATTAACAAGTGACATAACATCTAAATTAATTTTTAAAAATAAATTAGACTTAATAGAAAGCCTATTTTGATTAATGTTTAACATTTTTTCAATAAACACACCACACAAATTCAATTTAATATTACATTTTCTCAAGAAACACACCACACAAATTTGAAACTATGAAAAATATTTAATAGGCACATAAAATTTATTAATCAACATGCAATAACATTAACAAAACAACATTAAATTAACCAAACCTCATAAAACCAGAATATCCAAATAAGAAATCCAAACAATTAAGTCTCAAAACCCTAAACCCAGTAATCGTTGAAGCAAAAACATCAAAACCCAACACACAACGACCAACAAAACACCTGTTAATAATACAGATTTATAGGGTATCAAGAATCAAAACCCAAAACCCATTGGTACCATTTCAAACAAGAACCAAAACCCAGAAACAACTTCTATCAAAATAATATAGTTTTGGTTTCAACAAATTAAAGGAAGAAGAATGAGATTTACCTAGATGAAGAGCTTGTTGGCTTAGATTGAAAAGGAAAAATCAATTAATTAACCACCTTAACAATAAAAATAAAAATAAAAAAAAAGGAAGAAGAAGCAAGAGTTAGAGATTTTACTTGGCATAGAGTGAGAGAGGAAGAGAATGAGAGTGAAGAATAAGAGAAGAACTTGACAAAGAGAGAAGAAATGAAGAAAACATAGAGAGAGAAGAAGAAATTACGGTAAGGAAGAGAACGAGAGAGGAAGAAGATGAACTTTTGTTATGAAGTTAAGGATTTTGGTTTTTTAATTGTTTTTTTTTTTTACCGATAGAATTTCTGACAAACAATTAAAAAAATTAAACCTGAAATTTTATATAAACTCCTTCCAAATATCATCGATGGAATTTCAGTCCATCGATGATTACGTCTGTAATAGCTAGTGGTATGAGAGTGTAATTTTTTTCCAACTCTCTAGAATATACCGATGAACTTAATTCGTCAATGATACCATTTATTTGTTCTAGTGGAATTGGAGTGTAATTTTTTTCCAATTCTCTAAATATACAGACGAACTTAATCTTTCAGTGATTCCATCTATATATTCTAGTGGCATTGGAGTGTTATTTTTTTCTCAACTCTCTAGAATATACCAACAAACTTAATCCGTTGATGATTCCATATGTAAGTCTCAATGGCAATACATGTAATTTTATTCTAACTCTCTAGACTTTTTCTACGTATTTAGTCCGTCGGTAATTCTATCAATATAAAATATTTTTTGTGTCCAAATTATATTTGTATTTCTTATCTATCCATCCTGCAAATACATTAAAATCACATCACAATAACATCAATTCTATGTATAATAATAATATAATAAAAAATTTTACATTCCTTGTCATGTAATAATAAATTCATGTAATTGTGAAGGAACATCTAGAAATATTACAATAAAGTTAATTTCATTACATTTCATGTTTTACAAATTAATCAAAATTATCTACTTTTTCATCAATTTCATCATATTCATTTTCATCGCAATCTTCTACATTGATTTTGTCGTTGTCATCATCTTCATCGACTTTTGTATGTCCGCTGGTTCTCAAAACATCATTTAACTTCTTAACGTCAACAATGTACATTAGGCATTGTTCTGGATTACAATAGTGGAATCACGTTCTTGCACTTGAGAAAAAAAAACCATTATAATTGGCCTATAGGGGTAGATTAGTATTTTCATAAAGTTCATTTTGTCATTCTTCAATTATTGAGGGGCATCTTTGTCTTTTCATAAACTTTTTATATAGTGGATTTACTTTAGTACCTTTAAAAGCAATCTTTAACTTAACTACGACTAAGGGTATTTTTGGTTTTTAGCTCTTTTAAATGCAATGACTTTTTCACCCTTGAAAGGAAAATTCTCAAAGCATCTTTGTAAGGGCCAATTCGTCATTCCATGATGGTTTTTTAGCAATAGATGTTTGGTCCTAAGGGTGATGTTGTCTTTTGACACATAAAAAAACAAAAAGCTGCTGACATGTGTACAACACACATCAGCCACTCTGCTGCCTTCGAATAACGCATGTGGATGACTGTGGTGGTGTAAAAAATTATCTTGCCATATAATTGGATCTGTCTCGGTGTTCTCTTCCTTCCCAGGCAGCATGTGTATGATGATAATGTTCGATTTGGTGCCAGTTTGATTAACTTTTTTTCTCCTTCATTTCTCTCATAGTCGGTTTTGGCACTACCCATGGAAAAAAACACAACAGCCCGTGAACTTATTTTCTTTCTTCAGATTCAATCCCTGTTTTATTTGGAAAAATCACTTTAAATTGAAAATATTTTTAAATTTTATCCTCCTCGAATTTTTCATCTCTCGAATTTGATCCCCACTTTTTTTTTCTTTTTTAGATGGCTTATAAATTTTATTTGTTTCTTATGATTTCATCCTTATTTTATTTCCTTGGCTCTTTCATCAAAGATTTTATAGTTTTTTATTTTATCCTTCAAACTAAATTTATAATTATTTTCAATGGTAATAATATTTATTTCACACTACCCATGGAAAAAAACACAACAGCCCTTGAACTTATTTTCTTTTTTCAGATTCAATCCCTGTTTTATTTGAAAAAATCACTTTAAATTGAAAAGATTTTTAAATTTTATCCTCCTTAAATTTTTCATCTCTCGAATTTGATCCCCACTTTTTTTTTTATCTTTTTTAGATGGCTTATAAATTTTATTTGTTTCTTATGATTTCGTCCTTATTTTATTTCCTTGGCTCTTTCGTCAAAGATTTTATAGTTTTTTATTTTATCCTTCAAACTAAATTTATAATTATTTTCAATGGTAATAATATTTATTTCAATTTAATTCTTCATCTTTTGATTTTTTATTAGTTTCTTTTACCTTTTTATCAAAGTTTTTATAGTTTTTAATTTTATCTTTCAAATCAAGTTTATGATTTTTATCATAATAATAATAATAATGGTCATTACAATAGTTGAAAATTAACCAAAGAAATTCAATAAAGAACAACAAATAAAAAGACTCGAGATAACCCGAGTCATTTTATAAATCAATGAAAAAATCAACAAACAACAAATAAATAAAAATAACAGAGCTTAATCTCCAGTTTAATAAATGTTTAAGAAAGAAAATGAAAAATGTATAATTATAAAAAAGGGAAGGGAAAAAAAAAAAAAAAACAAGCCACCACGAAAACTTGAGTTAACCTCTAAAACTTGCACCCTTAAAATCCTAAACCAAGCTCAGTACAAAAACTCTGATCTCAACCAATTTAATATTGAAGAATTAAACAGAAAAAAATTAAACAAATTAAAATATATATATATATAAGTAACAAAAAAAATAAAAATCAAATTTGAACGGAAAGTTTTTTTAAAAAGGATGAAATTGTAAATAATATCAATTTAAAAAACTATTTTTAAAAAAATAAATAGTAATTTAAAAAATAGAAACCAAACTTGAAAAATTAAAAATAAAAGGGATGAAATTAAAAAGAAATTTTAATTTTATGAAATATTTAAAAAAATTATTTCAGATGTTGAATGATGAAATCAAAAATAAATAAATTAAAAGTTAGCCAAGGAAAATTCAACTAATAACAACAAATAAAAAGATCCGAGAACCCAAATTAGTCTAGTCTCCAATAGAATAAATATTATATAATAACACAGGCAAAAACAGTTCATGTGGAGGCATTCAGCCAAACACAGTAGAAGAGGAATTTAATTTTTTAAGTGATCGTCATCTCATATCTCACTGATCTAGAGAACAGAGGCACAAGATTTACCAGGACACGATATTAAACAAAAAGGAAATGACTGACCAGCAAAACTTAATGCCAAAGATGGCTACACTACAACCAGTAGAATGTAAGCAGTCTTAGATTTTGTTGAAGGCAACAATATCACAGCTCTGAATATATTCGCTGCAAGGCTCGACTGTGAGACGCTCCTCAATGAGGGAATCCACTGATACAAGGTCATCGATGATGGTAAGCATGATCTGGAGCTTCTTGATTCCATAGCCAACTGGAGCCAATTTTGCTTAACAAAACCAACACACATTGGTTAGTATCACACAATCAATTCAAGTGTGATGCAATAAATAAATAAAACTCAGTCAAGTCAAATCATACATGCTCCCCAAAAGAGACCGGGCATCTCAATACTCCTAACTGCCTTCTCCAACGCCACCATGTCTGTCTCATCATCCCATGGCTTCACATCCAAGAGAACAGAAGATTTTCCACCTAAAGGTGGGGAAAAGTCAACAGAGCAGAATATAAAATGAAGTCATAAAAGGAGTTTTTTTTTCAAAGTAGCACAGTAAGAAAAAAAAAGGGGGGAAATAATACAGTTGAAAACTTATTTAGCATAGTTTGCAAAGTGTAGCATATCTCATCTGCATCTGCTACTTTGCAGGTGTCATCTACACTTTTAAAAGATGTGGTAGAGGCAACTTTGTTAATAAAAATTAATAGCCATTTTAAATTTTGAATTTAAAAAATAATTAAATATCATTTTTATCACAACTACGGAAAAAATAATATTTATTTACTTTTTAAAGATAATATTTTAAAAATAAATAAATATTATTGTGATAAAGATAATATTTATTTATTTATCTTTTTCTGTTTTATCCAAATCTATGTTAACCCAAAAAAAATATTATCTTTATTAGAGATTTTAATAAAATTGCCTCTGCCAAAGAAGTCACCGATGACAACTGCAATCGTGAAACTTTAGAGTCGCAGTTGGCAATTGGCACCTGCAACTGTGTTATTTACCCAGATAAGTTTTCAACTGTGTTATACAAGAACATGAACGAGGTTTTGGAGTGAAGTAGAAAGGGGACCAAGGACGCTTACTCTCTTTCTTCTTGGAGGATCCCTTTTTAGCTTTCTCCCTCTCCTCTGCTGCCTTCTTGTCCTCTTCAGTCTCATCACCAAAAAGATCCAAGTCGTCGTCGTCGTCGTCACCAGCAGCCTGAAACAGAACAGGGAAAACTTCTGAGTTCAATGCAAGCTAGTCAAGAAGTGCCCCTAATATTTTTGCCATGTGACTTGCACCAATGCAACCAAAGCACTGGACATTCCTAATTCGAAACTAAAGCACTGTACCGAATAGCAAATTCAGCGTGATTTGTGAATCACCAGCAAATTATTCTTAGACCTATCACTTTGACCACGAAATAGTCATCCCTGGCATGTAATAAAACACTACAAAACATTGTTGTCTGAATTAAACAATAACGAACTATCATCACATCCTACCTCTAGCACACCAGCGAGAAACACAAGTCAAGCTTTAAATTTAAACTCATACGACAGCAGCAGCTATACTATCGCTGGTTCCAGTGCAGAAGTCTTCAACTTGCAACGTTAAATTTGCAAGTTAAAGCTGCCCTATCTGTGTGTTACTGGGTAATAAGCTCATGGCCTTCTAAATCGATTACATTATTTTACTCCTAGTTGGCAATGGTTTTATATGCAGCAAAGCTAATCAAATCACACAGTGTATAAGCTACATACGCATGGCAAAAGATCCAAACTTTGAGATACCCAATTGAAAACAAAAACCAGAAATCAACATTCAGTTATCAAGCAAAAATTATGAAAAGAAAGAAAGGAACCTCCTTGGCAGGGGCAGCTTCAACGGGAGCAGCGGCAGCGGCACCAACTCTTACACCGGTGGCTTTTCCTGGGAAGCTATAAATCAAAAAACAAAACTCATAATTAATCAACAACCAAACCAAAACAAAATCACCCCAAGATGCGAAATTGAACTTTGAAAAGTGAAAAATTACCTTGAAGCAAGCTGTGAAGAAACAGAGTCATACCACTTGCTAGCATTAGTGAAAGCATCACCAGGATTCTCCAAAACAGCACCGTAAACTTTGATGTCATCTTTGGAAATCTGATCTCCGGAGATATAAGATTTTCCGGCGAGATACTCGTCCAGGGATTTGAGGCCGGATTCTGTGTGGATATCTGAGAAAGTGACTGCCATTACTGAAGATGATGATGAGAAGGATATGGATCTCTCTTTTTCAATTACTTGGAAGATGGGGGTGCCAAAGAGAGCGATAAACAGTGTGATTGAAAGAGGAGAATTGTGTGGAGTGGTAGTGATGGTTTATAACAGTAACAGAAACCCTAGATTAAATTATGGGATTTGGAATGATTGATTGATGGATATTCTTTTGTTCAAATGGGTTGGCTTTGTGTGGTGGACTTATTATGTTACTTTGGCCCATTTCCTCTTTTTGAAAAAATCAATAATGCATGTCTACAAAGAGATTATATTGTACATCTTACTATTTATTATTTATAAAACTAGATTTAGAAGGTAAGGGGTTGATCCGGTATTTAGACCAATCTTGATTAAAAAAATAAAAACTTAATTGACTTATAATTTAATAAATCTTAACTTTTTTTGATAAAAATTTAAATTTTTATGTGTTGATATATTTTTTTAGTCAAAACAATATTATTTTAATTTTTTTATAAAAAAATTTGAAGGTCAACCTCAATCTCTATTTTGGAACAAATTTTATAACTATAATGATTATAATTATATTGTGCAAAATATTAAAAACTCAATACTTTGTTTATTAAAATAAAAAATAATGTAATTAATATATTAAAATTGTGTTTATGAAGATTCATGTTGAGAAGGATTCTTTTAAATATGTTTGGATATTATTAAAGAAAAAAACTAAAAAGCAAGGTGAATTTAATGTTCTCTAAAACACCATTATGGACAGGAACAATGAATTTACCACTTTACTTTAAAAAGAAAAAACCTTTTGGCTAGAGATTAAGGGCATGGCTATCTTTTTAATAGGGGTATTTTGGTATTTTTAAATTGATCAAGGGCAAGACAGGTATTTACTTTAAAATTGCATAATAAATTATCATAACTACTCTTAAGATTAATGCATTGTTTGGTATCATTGAAGGATAGATTTGTATTTTTACTTACAAAGTGCACAGTAAAATAATCGATTTAACCTTAAATACAAAATATTTTAGCTGGCTAAGAGGGGTGTTTTCTTCTTATCCTTTTTATGTTCACAATAAAAACGCCTCATTGTCTTGGGTTTTAGTTTTGTATGCCTTGGATATGAGGGTATTTTAGTTATTGTAACATTGATTTTTTTTATATTGTTATTGGGTAAAGTGAGGGTTAGTTTTGTCTTTAATAAATTTAAAGGATTTTAGACAAAAAAAAAATATATAATAATAACAAAGCTGACACATGCGTCAACGCATTAGCCGCTCAACCTTCTTAGGATGGCTCGTGCAGTTAATTTTGATAACCAAAAATACTATTCTGGGGCATCATTAGATTCATCTTGGTGTCTTGTCCATGTAGAAGTGGCATTTGTAGAAAACGGACCTCCAATTTGACTTCGATGACCATTTTTGTTTTTTTTCCCTCTCTACCCTTTGATTCTTACACCTTGCCCTGTAATTTTTTAAATCGGCCCCTTAGCTTCTCTTTGTTTTTTATTTTGTCCCTAATCTTTTTATTGATATTTGTTTTATTTCAAATAACTTATGAAAATCCAAATTTTTTTCAATTTCATCCTTATTTTATTTTATTTTTACTTTTCTTTGTTTTTTTATTTAGTTCCTAATCTTTTCGTTGATATTTCTTTTATTTGAAATAACTCGAGAGAATTGATTTTTTTTTTTAATTTCATTCTCGTTTTATTTTTAAAATTTGTCTTATTTAGTCCTTTTTTTAATTGTTATTTATGTAATCTAAGATAATTTTATAGTGTGGTTTTTTTATGATTTCACGCTCGATTATTTTTTTTCCTATCAGATTTTGTCCTTAATCTTTTGATTGTGTTTTTTTTTTGCTTCGCTAAATTGTTTTTTAGTTTTGTGTTATTTTACACTCAATTACATCTTTCAATATTGAGTTGATTTAGATTTGAGCTTCGTAGATAACCCCATTTTGGAATTCCACATATTCCAGTTTGAAAAATTAACTCAGCTTAAGGATGTTCGCTAAGGGTTGCTTTTTTCTTTTTATCATTCTTTTAAGCTAATGTGTTTTCAAATTTTATCATTCGATAGTTAGTTTATTGAAGATTAAGCTCTGTGTTTTTTTATATTTTTTCTACATCCTTTATTTTTTTAATTAGTTGGGTTATCTAGGGTCTTTTTATGTTTTGTTCTTTGTTAGATATATTTTCTCAAAATATTTTTTTTCTTTAATTAAATAAAATTGAATATAGATGGATACTCATTTCATTGTGTTTTGTTCAGTTTGCTTTTACAAGGCATTGCTCTAGCGAACCATACAACTTTTTTTGATGTTGTCTTGCATCCTTTAGCAGTGGAGTTTGAACCAACTTAGCAAGCTCTTTTGGTTGTGGGCGATGTCCATGGTCAAGTGCGGTGGTTCTTCAGTGATCTTTTCTTTCTTTTCCTTACAAGTATGATATCGATGTCTTGTTTTTTTGTTTAGTATTACCAAGAGTTTTTTTATGATTCGTTTTCTATTGTTGTCTTCAATTTAAATCAGATTATTAAATTAACTGATCTTATTGGATATAGTCAAGTTAATGACTCGAGTATCAAGTCCTTGTTGCTTCTTTTAAAACACTAATAGTCTGCGATATAATACGGGTTCTCAGTCTAGTAGTATAAACTAAAAGAGGTGGTGCTTTTACTGTGCACTTTCTCACAAAACACAATTCATTTCAATAGTATTTTTTTTCCTATGGTTTTTTTTCCTAAATCTATATTTCTTTTCCTAACTTTATACTTCAATAATTAGGTTATTGAAGATTAGACTTTATAATTTATCGTCGTTTGCATTATACATGGTTAGCTCGATCTCATAACCTGTGTCGCAATTTTAGCAGTTGACTCAGTTGACTTGAGTTTTTTTTTTTAATTTCATCCTTAAACTTTAGCATTTATTTTGGTTTACTTTCTATGAGATTATCTCGGTCTCACGACTAGAGTCGTAGGTTTGGTAGGTTAACTTAGTTGACTTAATGTTTTAAAAAAATTGGTGTTTTTTATATTTCAGTCTTTAACATTGGATGATTATGAATTATGCTTCATGATTTATTTTGGTTTGCTTTCTATGAGGTTATCTCAGTTTTATGACTCAGATTACGTTCTTTGCGGGTTAACCCAGGTAGATTTAAGTCGTTTTATTGTGTCCTGGTTTTACATTGAATTTTTTTTTCATTTCCAACTTTAACAATGAGTTTATTGAAAATCGGGCTTTATAATTTGTTTTGATTTGCTTTTTATGGGGTTATCAAAGTCTCATGACCTTAGTCACGGTTTTGGCAAATTAATCCAGGTTGACTCGGGTCATTTTTTTGTTTACTTTTAATGAGATTATCTTGATATCATTATCCAGGTCACGAGTTTGGCAAGTTAACTTAAGTCAATTTTTTTTGTTATTTTCTAATTATTTTTTTCAATTACATTCTTCAATATTAGGTTGATTGGAAATTAAGCTTCATAATTTGTTTTGATTTGTTTTATATAGAATTATCATGGTCTTATGATTCGTGTCATAGATTTGGCAGATTAGCCTAAGTTGGCCCAAATCGATCCAATATGTTGTCGTTTCAATATTATTTTTTAAAAAAGATGTTGTCTTGAATTTTTGTTAATCAAACTATGTTTTTACCAATTGTCTAGGTTGTCTTTATATCCATCAAGTCGATCAAGTCACATTGGGTCAACCTTTATCGCAAGTGGGCACACGAGGAATGCGACGTCGGGGTCAAGGAGTCGCCACCTAGTTGTTTGGTTTAGGGTCACTAGGAGACCCAGGTGTACTAGTCTTATCAGAAATTCAAAAGGTAAGGGACTGGTTAAGACTAGGAAATGTATTAATACCTTTAAGGCACCTTACTCGAGGTAAGCTGCATTGTGTGGTCTAGATATGGTTTAAAAGGTTTTGATGAGTTCCTAACCAGCGGTCTGCCTATAGCTCATCATAAAGATTTACTCCTATGAATAAATCTGGCATTTTGAATTTATTATGAGCTCGTATGCCTAGATAGATTCTTATAGGAAGGGTCCATATAGGTTCTCTAACAGAGTTCACCTATCCTGAAAGTCGAAAGAGTTTTTCAGAACTTGTATATTGTGATGAAAAATAATCTCAATTAAAATTTGTGAATATCAAAAATAATTCTGAAAATTTTATAGTCAACTCTTAGAATTTAAATACCACCCTACTTATAGATCCAATATTTATACTAGGATGTTGACAGTTAATTTTCATGAATTAAAATTTTTAGGGTTATTGAAATATTGGTGAAATCCTTAAGGAATTTTACAAACTTGTTGTAAATTTTCAAAAACAAATACAAAGGAAAATTAACACATGTATTTTCTAAAACCATGCTAAAAAAATTTATAAATAAAAATGCAATTTTTTTTATAAGAATTGAGCCGTATGTAACAAGCAAAAATCATTTTTTGATTTTTAAGAGAATTGTTTTAGGATCATATTTGGCAAAACCATATTTTTGTTTAAAACAAAACTTTCAAACATAGGCGTAAATAGGTGTTTACCAAACATGCCCTTAAGCCAAAATTTATTTTATCAAAACAACGACAAACCAAACAAATCCTTAAGTATTTGACCCGATCTTGACAAGACCGGGTCGACCTAAAAACACTGGTTCAGCCATGAATCGAACCACAAACTAAAGTTTAACCCAAAAACTAAACCAAAACATACCATTAACCGCAAATGGATCAAGACTAAAAAAACACATAAACATAAACTTTTCTAACAAAAACATATCAAACACCATGAAAAATAAGGAACATGAAGAACAATGAAGAACATTCAAACTCAAACCCACCAACGTAAACATCAAATTAGACTAGATTTCAAGCAATAAAAGGCAAGGTTTTGTTCACAATCAAACATAGATAAAAAAAAAAAAAAATCAAGTATCCATTTGCTTCGATTATTACTCAAACATCATCATTTTTGTCATAAAAGGGTTTCGGTTTAAAATCGAAGCTCTAAGATTAAAATCCATAAAAATATGTTACTGATGCATGAAAACTCTAGATTATTTACTAATGATGACATACAAACTTGCAGAAACTAAAATCAAAACAAAATGAGACCTAAAACTAGCACCAATGACAATTTTCTTCGGATGAACATGAAGAACATGAACCTAAGTTGCTTGGAAAACCCAACAAACACTGTCAAACCCAGAAAATACATTTTATGCCTCCAAATCAAGCTTTCTTCTACATTATCATAAATAAACAAGTTTGAATAAAAAAACACTAACAAATAATCTCAAATCATAAAAAACATGTATAAGATTTCAACTTCCAAAACTGCGGCCCTATTATCAACCAACAAAAACATCAAAACTCAATTCAAAACCGACTCTTTAAACACTTGAGACCTAAGCTAAACTCAAAAACCAAAAACATGTATTATAAACCTAGAAAAAAGCCATTAAACAACTACCACTACCTTTGACAAATTCCAAAAAAACAATTACACCAAAAAAATATTTAAAAACATCATTAAGCATATAAGGGAAGGCTAGAGGTATGCCTAATAGATATCACCTGTTAGGTTAGATAAGGTTTTATACCTTCAAAACTTAAAATAGTAGCTGTTACTTTTTTACTCACTTTTGAAAAGAATTTTGCCTCTATCAATTTCAAACATTTCAAAGCTAATGAGACCCTTGTGCTAAGCTCGTGAACCTTCACAACTAGGGTTACTTTCAGTATTTCTCTCGTCCTTTCTCCTCCTTTATTTTCCTTGTCTTTTTTTCTGATTTTTCAAGGGATATTTATAGGATTTTTCTAGGTTTTTAGGTGGATTCAATCAAAAATTGATCAAAGCTTAACCCTTTGATCAAAATGAAAGGGTTATGAAAAAAAAATTAATAGCTTGAAGCTCTTGTACTAGGTTGATTTTGCAATTGTAGTTTTGGTTTTAGGAGTCTTTGGTGGTTTTGCTAGACTTGGAGGGCAATGAGTTATTTCTTGTCTTTTGATCTTGAGAGGAAGGTTTTAATTTCATTGATAAGAACCCTTTGAGAAGGTTTTAAACGTGAACACATAAAAACAATAGGTGGTTTTTATGAAATGGGTGTCACAGTCAAGGTTAACTGGATTGACCACTTTCGAGGTTTTGCCAAAGCAATTTCCATGTAAACGTCATCAGAAACCACCTGAAGTTGGTAGAAGAGGCATATACCTTTCATTTAGATCCAACCTTGGTTAATGTAGAGGTTTGTAGCTTCACATTCATTCGTTCAAAGATGTCATATCGATCCGCCTAGAATTTGAAATTATAGTGACGGTTGATGAATGACAAGAAGTTAGAGACTTCTATAGAAGAATTAGGATGTAAACATCTAATTTCACTGAAATGAGGTTATATAAGGGATGCTCTTCTTCCATTTGCAGAAAACCTTGTGCCATTTGGAGGTCTAGAACTCTACAATGAGCTCTTGGAAGGTACTAACCTGATCATCTAAAACTGTCATGAAAAGAGATAAATAGTGGGTGAACGACACATCATCTAGGTTAAACCCTTAGAAATTAAGAGTTTTTATTTTGAGATCTTTTAGATTTCATTTTAATTTTTATTCTTTCAATTGCTTATAATTGCACCTATAATTGTCTTCCAAACTCTTAATTTCATACAATTTCACTCTTGTCAAACTCAATCATCAATCCCAAAGTTTAGCGTCATTTTTATCTTCGTTTTTGGTTTTTGATTTGTGTACTTGGATCGTTAATTGACCATGAAGATTTCAATTCTCTTCAATTTAGCCATTGATTTGGTCAATTTCAACCCTTAAAGCCTTGTGTCTTTTACGATTTGGTATTTGGTGTTTAATTTCTTCAATTAAACCCATAATTGGCCATTAAACTTTAATTTTTTCATAATTAAACCCCTAATTTGATCAATTAAACTTTCTAAAATTCAATTTCAGTCCCCAAACTTCAATTTCTTCCAATTAACACTCAAATTGACTCCAAAAAATTGATTTTTCTTCCAATTAAGTTCTTAATAAAATTAATTAAGCCTTCCAAAATTCTTATTGAGTCCTTACTCATCCAAATTTATATTTCTTTACCCTAAATAAAAAATATTTTTACCGAATGAGTCTTTTATCCATCAGAATTGGATCACCAATTTTATCAATCTTGTACATTATGATCCTTCAACTTTTCACTTGTCATTTTGGTATTTTACCAACAACTTAGGCTACCTTTTAAGCTTTCTTCATGTGCATCCTCTTGTATTTTTTTATTTTCTTTTTCTTTTTCTTTTTTCTTGATTTTTTTGTGGGGTAAAAAATGTGTAATAACAACCTCCATACGGTTTTAAATGAAAAATTACAAAAACAAAATTAGCAATGCATGTATGCTTCTTTAATATGTTATAAAAAAAAATTGTTCCAACGCGTGGCGTAACGCGAGTGAACGATCTAGTAAAAACAATATGTCATAGTGAGATTTTGGATAACCTACCTCCATTCTTCTTCTTCTTCTTTTACCAAAAAAATATGTATTAAAATTGGCTGAAAATTAAATAATTGACTGAAAATACATTAGTTAGTTAATTCGTATAAATTAACGAATATAAATGATTGACTGAAAATTGTATAAAACATATAACAAAAGAATATTTTTTTTAAAGTGCAAACAACTATCATGTACAAAATATTCTATTATATTAACATCTATTGTAGTAAAACAGTTCCATGAACCACAATGCCTCTTGGATCTTTTGGTTTAATGCTCTAGACTTCTTGTTTTATGTACTTGCATGTAGCAAAAGATTATCTAATAATCTCTTTTTAATTGCATTTGTTTTTGTTATTTTGTTACATTTTTGTTCCTTTCCTTTACTCTTTTTAGAATAATTACACAATTTCTACATATTCATATTTTATACATGTGGAATCCATTGAAATTTATTTATATCACATAGCTAACAATGTATACGAATACCAAATAATCTATATATTTTCTCCCATTCATTATATTTATTATAATTATTAACAAAACTAAAATTCATCAATTTATTGTTGGAACATGAGAGGAATCAATATAGATTTCAATAGTGGTTCTTTTTTTTTCCCTCTTGGTTTTTTTCTTTTACTTTGATTCCTCAATTTTATTTTTATTTGGTCCTTTAACATTTCATTGATTTGAGAGGTTTTTGACACGATCAAATGATTGATGTCTTATTACAAATATAAGAGTGTCGAAGTAATAAATAACCCGGCAAGACCGGGGTTGAACCACATGAAGGTCAACTATATAAAATTACAAATAATAAATGAAAATGCGTTGAAGAGAACTTTTGAGATGTAATATTGATGTAAGGATTAAACAAGGATAAAACAAATGTCAAAGTTAGAGGATCCACTAATGGTATTTCAAATAAATATAATATAAACTCTTTTTATTACTTAACAGGAAACTACACACAAAGGAGGTTCCAATTTTATGATTAAATCCAAAAACCCTTCCCAACACATAACACCTCACACAAGATACACGAAAAGAAGCCTTTGTCGTCGCCAAAAGACGTCGCGTCGGCGCTTGCGCACCCCGCGACAATATAAAACCTTGATAAAAATACACTTTTAAATACTAATCACACACCCCAACCAACTCCTTACTGATCCCTAGTAATTAAAGCATTAAAGTAGAAAAACAATTTACAAGATCCAAAAGCAAGGCATTCATCATTTAACTTCCATTGATCTATTCAAATAAACAAACTCTCATTAGATTTATATGTCTGCTTCATACCTCTTTACCAAGATATTAATAAACCTTCCTTTTATGATCAGTATATCAACACATAGTTATAGGGCTTTACTTGGATGAAAACTCAATTTTGTTCGAATATTTTTCTAAGGTTAACTTCCTTGGGTTGGGATTATTATCTTTTTTTTTCTTTTTTTTAATATATATATATATACATATAACTTAAAACACAATGCATCTTTAACCCATGTAACGAGCTTTAGGCTAATGACTCCCAGACTAGTTGGTCTTAGGGCATTAGGTGTTGAGACACCCCTATGAGCTTAGTAACTCGGGTTATAGATACTGATACGTATATAGTGCAATATTTGATTCCCTTAAGCTTTTCTCCTCAACTCATGTAACAAGCACTAGGCCAATAACTCCCAAGTTTGTTGACTTTAGGATATTAGGTGTTAAAACACCCTTTCGGGCTTAATTGCTTAGGTTAGGGAGACTACGAAACCAAACTTATCTATATTTTTATTATCATCAATATTATATTTATTATCATTTTTTTTTACAAATTATATGTTATCCCTTTTTCCTTTAGTTGTTACCTTTAACAAAAGAACATAATTAATGTAATGATCCAATGTGCAACCCACAAACATTTGTTAAAATGTGTGTGTGAAAATAATGATTTATAAATACTTGTTAAATAAGTATAGGAACAGAATCAAGTGATAATAATGCAAGAGTTTGTAAATCTGAATGTTTCATAAGAAGTGTGTGATAGAACCTTGTTCTTGAATGATTACTAAGATGTATCTCAAGAGTCAATAAAATTCTTCCTTACTCTACCATTTTAACAATAACAGTTTTGTCAAATGGTTTTAATAACAACAAAATGTTAGGTTTTTTTTTTTTAACTTACGACTACTACAATGAAACATTGTTCTCAATTTTCTAAGGTAGAAAGGTAGAGTATAGAAGACATCACCTGAAGCAGCGACTAATGACAAGCCTAAAACACACTTAAAAAAATAAAAAAAAAATAAAAATATTATACTATTAATAAAACCAAAAGACACAAGTTTTTACAAACTAAGGCTCAAATCCAATCTAAGCTTTTTACAACTTTCCTTGTTTGACCAGTCTATTTGACTCATGAAGGAATCAATTTCAGGGATGAAAGATTACAATTGATCAATCAATTGTTCAGCAGTAGCAGCAGAGATTATGATTTGTCATGCCGAAGATGTTAGAAAATTCTGTTCCACGGCATGATTAAGAAAAGACAACAAATTATCAAAAAAACCATTAACATTTAGCAAACCTATAGGTTTTTTGTGAATGTTCAGTTGGGCCCAAGAGAAAATATGAAATATCTCTTCTAATGTGCCCAGACCACCTGGTAAGGCAATGAAGGCGTCGGCATGATCTAACATTTCATTCATTCGTTTAGATATTGTGGAGACCTGTAGTTCCTCTCCAACTGTTTTTCCGATGATATCCACTTTGACTAAAGCTTTGGGAATGATACCCAAAACTTGACTACCTCCTAAAAATGCAGCTGTTGACACACTCCCCATTAACCCAAGGCTGCCTCCCTCATACACTAAATGAATCTTTCTCTCAGCTAGCACTCGACCAAGATGATTTGATAATTCTAAAAACTACTTTTCTTTCCTAGGACTGGATCCTCCAAAAACACAAATATTTTTTATTTGATTACCTGAGAAACCTGCCATTCCTACACTCTTCTATATATGTTGAATGTATGGGTTGAGTAGAAATGAAGGGAAGAAAGAGAAGATTTTATAGATGAGAAATTAAAAATGCAATCATACCACCTATATGTAGGCCAGCTGGAGTCTCACTCTCTTTTTCTTTCTTTTTTTCTTTTTTTAAAAAAACATTGTATGTACAAGTAGTTGTGATTGTGGCTCACATCTTCCTTTGGTTTTACGTCCAAGAACGGCTTAAACACCCTCTATGGGTCGGGGATAAACTTCTCATCTAGTTTTTAAAAAAACTGACAAGCAAGTTCTTTTTTAGTCAGATTCCCAAGACTAAGTCGATCATGATCTTTATGAAAATAGGGTCATAAATCATGAATTACACAATGCACATCTCCATTAGGATGCGTCTTAAGAGTTAATAGAAGATTATTTAAAGATTCCTTACTCAAGTCATCCTTAATGAATTGTATTTTATCTTCACGGTTTATAGATACCATTCCTAAAGAACGACATTGTGTATTACAAGTCCATCTGGCATATTGGTGACAGACTTTCAGTCGTTTTGCACGACGTTTCTTTGCAAAAGTGCTTTTACTTGTCCCAAGCATGTATGAAATAAAAGAATTGGAAGACTCACCTGATAATCAGACCTTTGCTTCAATCATCCAGCGATATCTTCAGGAATTTCATGGTTCATTAACAACATCAATCTTTCACACCTAGCATAGTAAATTTTTGTAATCGCATTTTGAGGCAAAGCGGGAAAATACTTTTTTAATTTTTCAAGAGTGGTGTCCATTTTTTAGATGAAAATTGGAAAAGAGATGCAAAGAAAAGAGAAGGAATGAGAAATTGAACAAATATATACACAGTTATTAGTTATCATGGGAAACTAAAAGAACTGACTTAAAAGTCGCGGAGTACTGTTATCCGTCATTTGGCCGGGGTTGGAGAAAGACTAGCAAAACAAGAGTCCATAAAAAAGAAACATAAAAACAATGTGAGAAAAACAAAATAATCAACCTTTATATACAGGATCATTCAAACCAATGGATTCATTTCACTAGGAAAATTATCAAAGTAAGCTTTCAAACGATGTTCATTTACCTTAAAAATGTTACCATTCTTTGGATTCTCAATATCAAAGGCCCCATAAGGATACATATGTTTTACAATAAATGAACCGCTCCATCTTGATCATATCTTTCCAGTAAATAAATGGAGTCGAAAATTATAAAGCAAAACTTTTTGACCAACATCAAATGTTTTTCTCAAGATTTTCTTGTCATGAAACTCTTTGATTCTTGCTTTATGAATTTTTGAATTCTCATATACATCATTTTTTTTATTTCCTCAAGCTCATTTATTTTATACTTATACAGCTGGCTAGCATCATTAAGGTTTAAATTGAAAGCTTTAATAGCCCAATAAGCTTTGTATTCAAGTTCCACAGGCAAGTGACAAGGTTTTCCATAAACCAACCTATAAGGTGACATACCTAATGATGTTTTAAAAGCAGTTTGATAAGCTCAAAGTGCATCATTAAGTCTTAAAGACCAGTCTTTCCGATTAGGGTTCACCATTTTTTCCAAAATTTGTTTGATCTCCCTATCAGCAAATTTTACTTTTCCACTTGTTTGAGGGTGATAAGGGTTGGCAACTTTGTGTGTGATTCCATATTTCTTCATTAACGATTCAAGTGGCTTGTTGCAAAAATGTGTTCCACCATCACTTATCATAGCTCGAGGGATTCCAAATCGATTCAAAATATTTTCTTTCAAAAACTTGATCATTGTTTTATGATCATTGTTTCGACTTGAAATTGCCTCTATCCATTTTGAAACATAATCCACTGCGACTAATATGTACATAAAACCAAATGATGGAGGAAATGGACCCATGAAATCTATACCCCAACAATCAAATATTTCAATGACAAGAATAGGATTTAAAGGCATCATGTGACGTTTTGAAATAAATCCTAATTTTTAACAATTTTCACATGTTTTATAGAATGCATGCATGTCCTTAAACATGGTGGGCCAATAAAATCCACATTGTAAGATTTTTGCAATCGTCTTCTTTGATGAGAAATGACCTCCACATGCCTCAAATGACAAAATTTAATGACACTACTTACCTCATTATCGGGAATGCATCTTTGAAATATTTGATCAGGACAATATTTGAATAAGTAAGGGTCATCCCAATAAAAGTTTTTTACTTTGTTCAAAAACTTTCTTTTGTCTTGGGTACTCCAATGAGCTGGCAAATCTGTTATTGCAAGAAAATTGACAATATTAGCAAACCAAGGTATTGTAGAAATAGAAAGTAAAGATTCATCAGGAAAGTAATCATTGATTTGTGTGATGTCAGATGTGGAATCTATTGTCAATCTTGACAAATGCCTTGCTTTATGGAAGTTGCAAATTGTTTTTCTATTTTAACGCTTTGATTACTAGGGACTAGTAATAAGCTGCTTGGGGGGTTTGATTAGTACTTAAAAGTACATTTTTATCAAGGTTTTATATCATCATTTTGCACTTGAAGTATCAGTAACTCCTTAACTAGAGCATGTTTTATAATAACAAGTCTGATAATATAAGATACCTTTAATTTATGGTAAATATTTATTTTAAATGCAGGCCTATCACATAAATTAAAGGATTGATTGATGAGTTTAACTACTGAAATTGAGAAGACAAAGAGAGGGTTAAGCTTAGAAAAGAGATGCTAGTTGAATTCAAATTGGAACACCATTCAGTTATTGGACCATAACTGGAGCTGTAGAACTTGGATTTAGGTCTGGTTTATATGGATAGAAAGATAAGAGATAGGCCTAAAACTTTTATATAGAGTCCAAGATTCAAAAGGACCATTATCAAGTTCAAATTATAGCAACAACAGAGAAGTCGGAATCTGTCCTGCAGCCCAGACACTGTTCAGTGTTTTGCCCATATCTCGAGTTCTAGAAGTCCAAATGACTTTTTTCTTGTTTTGTTGGAAAGCTGGGATAATTTTTCAGAACTTTCATGAGGACTATCTATTCAAATTCGGATGTTAGCAATGACATTTTCTGCAGACAAAAAGATAAAGATTGTTACCAAGTCAAGAGGTGGCCACCCACTCAATAATTAGTCATCAAATCAATAGTTCTGGATTTTGGCCTATAAAAGGAGGCATTTGCCATACATTTAGGCATCTTGGTTTTCAGATCAAGATCATGTTCTTGCTCTCTTTCTTTATATTTCTATAATGCTTAAGTTTTGCTTTCATTAATCTCTTGTTTATGCCTTTCATTTCCTTTACTATACCTATATAATCATGTTCTCCTCTTGTTTATTTATGCTTCTCTTCTTTATTATGTTTAGCTAAGTTTATTATGCCAAGGTGAAAAGGTTTCATTAATGGTGTTAGGATAAGTATAATATAAACTCAATATGGACTTCAATGATTATATCCTAAACAACTTGCTATTAACATGGCTTATCATTTTTATCTTATTAATTCTTAATACCTTGCTTGTTAAATGGTTAATCTAAATTTGTGTTGTTTAACACTTGGTATAACAAATTTTTGGCACTTTCATAGCTAACCGTATGGTATAACCTACACCTGTGCTATGAAAGGGACTTGATTTGTTGTTAACATAAGTTAGCATCATGAATTCCTAACAATATTTAAAAGTTTGGTGTTACTTAAATAAGATAATTAATTTGATCATGTTCATAATTTATAATGAGCTATTAATGATAAATCATTCGATTGGAACCTTCTTTGTGTGTGGTTTCAAGTTGAGTAATAAAAAGAGTTTATATTATACTTATTTGAAATACCATTAGTGGATCCTCTAACCTTGACAACTGTTTTTATCAGTTTAATCTTCACATTAATCTTACATATCAAAGTCCTCATCAACTCATCATCATCATCATCATCATTATTATTTATAATTTATATAGTTAACCTCCCTGTGATTCGACCCCAGTCTTGCCGGGTTATTTATTACTTCGACACTCCTACACTTGGGAGAAGATATTAAACTCTTTGATCATGTCAATAATAAATCACATAAGGTTTCTTATCTTTTCTTTATCCCAAAATAGTACCCACGACATAGTCACTAGCATCACACATTATTTCAAAAGGTTATGACCAATTCAGAGGTTGAATGACAGGAGCAGAAGTAAGCAAGTTCTTGAGCTTAACAAAGGCTTCTTCATAATGTTCAGTCCATTCAAAAACATTATCATTTGTTAGAAGGTTACACAATGGCTTAGATATTACACTAAATTCATAGGTTGAATGACAGGAGCAGAAGTAAGCAAGTTCTTGAGCTTAACAAAGGCTTCTTCATAATGTTCAGTCCATTCAAAAACATTATCATTTGTTAGAAGGTTACACAATGGCTTAGATATTACACTAAAATCTTTGATGAACCTTCTATAAAAACCAGCATGTCCTAAGAATTATCTAACATCTTTAACAGATTTTAGTGTTGACAAGTTGGCAATTAACTCGATTTTAAATTTGCCAACCTCAATTCCTGTTGATGAAATAATGTGACCAAGTACAATGCCATTTGTTATCATAAAATGACATTTTTCCCAATTCAGCACAAGATTCTTTTCTTCACACCTGTTCAAAACATTTTCCAAGTTAGTTAACAATCATCAAATGAATCACCAAAAACAGAAAAGTCATCCATAAAAATTTCAAGAAAACGTTTAACCATATCACTAAATATACCAAGCATGCATCTTTGAAATGTGGCTGGTGCATTACATAATCCAAAAGGCATCCTTCGATATGCAAAGGTACCAAATAGACATATGAAAGTAGTCTTCTCTTAATCTTCCAATACAATTTCAATTTGGTTATAACCTGAATAACCATCTAAGAAGCAATAAAATGCATGACTTGCAACTCTTTTTAGGATTTGATCCATGAAAGGTAAAGGAAAATGATCTTTTCTAGTCATTGAATTAAGTTTCCTATAGTCAATACACATTGGCCAACCAGTAATAGTCATAGTTGGAATTAACTCATTTTTCTTATTTGTTATCACAATGACTCTAGACTTTTTAGGTATAACTTGGGTAGGACTTACCCATTTACTGTCAGAAATAGGATAAATGATTCTATTATCTTAAAGCTTAATGACTTCATTCCTCACTACTTCTTTCATATTAGGATTAAGCCTTCGTTGCACTTCTCTAGAGGGTTTAACATTTTTCCTCCAAATAAATCATGTGTGTGCAGATCAAAGGACTAATTCCTTTTATGTCAGCTATGGTCCATCCTAATACATTTTTGTGCATTTTCAGAGTTTGTAATAACTTACCTTCTTGATGAGCATTAAGTTTGGAAGAAATTATTACCGGAAAAGTTTCATTTTCTCCTAAAAATGACTATTTGAGATTAAATGGTAATGGCTTCAAATCAGGTTTTGGTGGTTGAACACTTGAAGGTATGGACTCAATTGATCGTGGTGGCAATTCGTCAATTTTTGGTTTCCAACTACTTGCCTTTAATTCTTCCTGAAAATAAGTCATTTGCAAATCTTCAAATTCATTAAACTCAGTTTTACTAAAAGTAGCTTCAAATTGATCATAAACTAATTTTTCAATAAAGTCTACTTCCTGTAAATCATTATCATCTTCAGGTTGCTTGCAAATGTTAAAAACATTAATCTCTAATGTCATGTTTTCAAAAGATAACTTCATCACTCCATTCCTACAATTAATTAATGCATTAGAAGTTGCAAGAAATGGACGTCCTAAAATAACTGGAATTGAATTACACACTTTAACAGGTTGTGCATCCAAAATAATAAAATCCACAAGATAAATGAATTTATTAACTTGTAAAAACACATCAACTATTCCTCTAGGCACTTTTACAAATTTATCCGCAAGTAAAAAAGTTACATAAGTTGGTTTTAACTCACCTATATTAAGACTTTAAAAAACCGAATATGGAAGTAAATTCACACTAGCTCCAAGATCAAGTAAAGCTTTTTTAATTTTATGTTCTCCAATAAAGCATGAAATTATAGGACAACCAGGGTCTTTATATTTCAAATCATTATTGTTTTGAAGAATGACACTTATTTGTTTAACTAAAAAGGCTTTCTTTTTCACATTCAGTTTTCTCTTCACAGTGCACAAGTCTTTTAAAAATTTAACATAAGAAAGTACATGTTTAATAGCATCCAACAATGGTATATTGATCCTTACCTGTTTGAAAGTTTCAAAGATTTCAGAATTGTGATTGATTTTTCTTTGTTTGGTCATGGCATGAGGGGATGGAAGTGCTGGTGGGGAATCAGTCTTTTCTGCAATGTTCAAGTTCAACCATTTCCTTATCCTCAAAGATTAACTCATCATCTTTCTCATAAGGTTCAAGAATAAGTTTTTCAATAACCTTACCACTGTGGAAAGTAATGATTGATTTGACATGATCCATGTGTTGACTTCCGGAGCTACTCGCACATGAATTGTATTACCCTTTGGGATTTTGCTGAGGTTCCTTTCTCCTAAAAATTGAGAGCAGATGTGAACTTTGCAAGAGTATCTTTCAAATCTGTCATAATTTAAGCATTTTGAGTGTTGATTGTCTCTTGCTTTTCAATGAATGCATGCAGTGTTTCCTCAAGATTTCTTCTAGGAGAGGGAGCATAATGAGGTACAAATCCATGAGAATTTTAAAAATTATGGTGTGCTTGAAATGGTGGCTGTGAAGTTTTTACATTATTGTTACCACTTCCAACTGAAATTTGAATGATTTCTCCAACTAGGGTTATACGTTTGTAAGTATGGATTCTGATTTGGCCTTTGAAAACTATTTAAAGCATTGGCTTGTTCATGGAGACATTCCTTGAAACAAGGCAAAGTTGGATAATCATTGGTTAAGTGTTCATTTGTTTCACAGACTTGACATACAATTTCTTGAACAGATTTTAATTGACCACTCCTTTTCAATTCTAGTGCCTCGACTTTTCTAGCTAAAGATGCAAATTTAGCTTAGAGATCATGATCTTCCCTAACGTTATACATACCTCCACTAGATGTATGAGGTTAAGTTTTACCTGGTGCTTCATAAGTACCTGTAGTGTCCCAATTCTAAGCATTTTCAGTTAACAAGTCCATGTATTTCATTGCTTCATCAGGGTCTTTATCTTTAAAAGTTTCATTGCACATCAATTCCACCATTTACCTATCTTTAGGTGTTAACCCTTCATAAAAGTGTGAAACCAATCTCCATGTTTCAAAACCATGATGAGGACATGTATTAAACAAGTCTTTATACTTATCCCAACACTGGTAAAATGTTTATCCTGGCTTTTTAGTGAATGTGGTGATTTATCTTTTAAAAGAGTTTGTTCTATGAGATGGAAAAAACTTCTTCAAAAACTGTTGTTGCATTTCATCCCAAGCACAAATGGATCCTGACCTAAGATTTTGTAGCCATGTTTTAGCTTTATCTTTTTTTTAAAAAAAAGGAAAAGGTTTTAATCTGATGGTGTTCATGTTACACTTTAAGTCATTATAAGTGTTACAAACTTCTTTAAATTCTCTCAAATGCAAGTATGGATTTTCTAGATCTAAGCCATGAAAAGTAGGTAAAAGTTGAATAATGTATGGCTTCAAAATTGAAGTGAGATGAATCAGGAGGGAAAACTATACATGAGGGTGCACTTGTTCTTATTGGATTCATGTGATCTCTAAGTGTTTTAACACAATTATTCTTATTATTCTTATTATGAAGCAACTAATTATCCTCTTTAGCAATGTTTTCTGAAAATGATGAGGATTTCCTAGAAAGTCTACCACTTAATATGTGTGTCCAAACTCTCATGCAAGTGCAGAAGGAAAGAAAAGGAAAAGGAAGAAACAAAAATTAAAAAAAAATAAAAATGAAAAGAAAAATAAATAAAATATATAATTTATACAATAACTTACCTTCCTAGCAATGACGCCAAATATCTGACATGATCAAAATATTGATATCTTATCTCAAGAGCAAGAGTGTCGAAGTAATAAATAATCCGACAAGACCGGGGTTGGAGGTCAACTATATAAAATAACAAATAATAAATGAAAAGGCATTGAAAAGAACTTTTGAGATGTGATATTGATGTAAGGATTAAACAAGGATAAAACAAATGTCAAGGTTAAAGAATCCACTAATGGTATTTCAAATAAGTATAATATAAACTATTTTTATTACTTAACAGGAAACACACACAAAGAAGGTTCTAATCGGATTATAACTTATTAACATAATCATATTAATTATCTTATTTGAGTAATGTCAATACTTGTAAATGTTGTCAGGTATTCATGGTGATAACTTATGTCAACAACAAATCAAGTTCCTTTCATAACACAGGTGTCAGTTATACCATACAGTTGGTTATGAAAGGATCAAGTATTTGTTGTACCAAAGGTTGTACAACACAAATCTAGATTAACCATTAACAAGTAAGATAACAAATACGAAACATGTTAGTATCAAACATTAAAGTCCATGTTGAGTTTATACTATACTTATTCTTACACCTTTAGTGTACCCTTTCACCTTGACAAAATAAACTTAACTAAATATAATAAAGATGAGGAACATGAATAAACAAAATAAAAACATAATAATGATATAAATTAACTAAGTAAAGAAAAGGAAATGAAAAGCATAAACAAGAGATTAATATGATATGAAATAAAACTTGAATATTACAAAATATAAAGAAAGAGAGAAAGAGCAAGATCTTGATCTGAAAACCAAGATATCTAAATGTATGGCAAATGCCTCCTTTTATAAGCTAAAATTCAGAACTATTGATTTGAAGACTAGTTATTGAGTGGGTGGCCACCTCTTGACTTGGTGACAACCATTATCTTCTTGTCTAAACAAAACATCATTGTTAATATCAGAATTTAAATAGATAGTCTTCGTGAAAGTTCTGGGCATGTGTCTCAACTTTCCAAAAAAATAAGAATGATCTCATTTGGACTTCTAGAACTTGCGATATGGGCTGAACACTGAACAGATTCCGACTTCTCTTTAGTTCTTACAATTTGAACTTGAAAACGGCCGTTTTGAATCTTGGACTCTTTATTAAAGTTTTAGGCCTATATCTTAGCTTTCCATCCATATAAACCAAACCTAAATCCATGTTCTACAGCTCCAGTTATGATCTAATAACCGAATGGTGTTCCAGTTTGAATTCAACCAGCATCTCTTCTTTAAGCTTAGCCCTCTCTTTGTCTTTTAACTTTCAACACATCAATCAATCCTTTAAATTGTGAGATATTCCTGCATTCAAAATGAGCTTTTACCATAAATTAAAGATATCTTATGTTATCGGACTTGATATTATAAAACATGCTCGAGTTAGGGAATTTAATGATACTTTAAATGCAATATGATAATATAAAACCTTGATAAAAATGCACTTTTAAGTACTAATCAGTCTTCTGATTTGTTTTTTATGCCTACATATGGGATCTTGTAGTGTCAAAGAAATATTTCGTCGCTTGGTTTAAAAAATTAAAATTCACATATCATTGATTTAAAAGAATTAGAGCTTCACGACCCGAATTTAAAGCTTATACAAATGTTCAGTTCTATTTTTGCTAACACTAGGGGTTGATTTGCACAGTCAGGGGAAATGTCCATGTCCTTTATGTTTTTTTAGCCACTCAACTTTTTTTTTATCAATTTGATTCTTTCACATTGTATTTATTTGGGATTTGACTTGGTAGTTTGTTTTGGTTACCTAGATATGAAAATCCTATAATATCAAGAAAAATTATGGTACTTCATTGATGTTTGGTTTGATGAAATAAAATAAAATTATGATGATGTGAAATAATTAAGATTCAAAGGATCAAAATTGATACAAAAACAAATATGATGGGATGACATCAATAAATGGGACAACTTGGCTAGTACATGTGATGCTCGCACAACCATGTGGAGGAAGCCTATCGTATTCTAACGACACTTGTGACTTCATCAAGTGGTCAAATGTCAGATTCCTTGGTGGCATTGGACGTAGTGCGGCAAGGTCATTCGACAAAGGCGATGCCTGTTGGTGGAGGGATGATGGTGAGGCTTCAATGACATGTTTTTATCCTCCTTCTTTTCTCTCTCCTCTCCTTAGGAATTGCATTGTCCTAGCCAAAAATGAAAGGTGTGTCATTTTGTTTTTGTGTTAAATTTGATCCTCATTGTTTTGATTGTTATTATTTGGTTTGGGTTATTTTTTAAAATTAATTTTTTAATTTTTTTTTCCATTTCATTCTTCAACATTGAGTTTATTGGAAATTAGGCTTCATGATTTTTTTATGGAGTAATCATGGTCTCATAACCGTGTCACGCATTTGAAAGGTTAACTTAGGCTTACATCAGTCTTTTTTTTAGATCTTTTTTTTACATTGATTTTCTTTTTCAATTACATCATTATACATTGGGTTTGCTGAAATTGGGCTTTGATAATTTTCTTTGCTTTCCTTTCTATGGAGTTATACAGTCTTATAACCTAGATTGCGGTCTGGTAGGTTATCTCGGATTGACTCCAATCTTTTTTTGGATCGTTTTTTTAAAGAATGATTTTTTTTTATTTTATCCTTGAACATTTCACTTATTTAAGAATTGGGCTTCATAATTTTTCTTATTTTGCCATCTGTTAGGTTATCCCATTCACATTATCTAGTTTATGAGGTTTAGCGGACTTACTAGATTTTGCTTGTGTTTTATTTTTCTTGTTGATTTTTTTTCAATTTCATCATTCTATATTTTGATTGTTGTGAATTGAACATTATTATTTTTTTTTTAATTTTATCATTTAGTATTGGTTTGTCTTGGAATTAAGCTTAATAATATTTTCCATTTTGGTAAGTGTTTTTTTTATGCAATCATCATGATTACTTTTTTAAAAAAAAAATTAATCCATTTAGTGTCATTGTTTTTTTATCATAATATTAAATAAAACTATATTATTAGACCTAGTCGAGTTGATGATTATAATCACAAATTTTTTTCTTCTTTAAATAGTACTTGACATTAAAATAATAGCTTGATGGGAAATGTAATGTGGACCATCTATCTCTTTGTTTTGAATATTATGAGAAAAATGTTTTTAATAGCTTTTCCACGAAAACCATAAAAGAATCGCTTGTAGTACAACGGTTAGAATAATTGTCTTCTAAACAATATATTCAGGCAAATAAAGTTTCATTTTCTTTTTGAAAAATAAAAATGGTAAAGCCTCAAGTTCAAACCCTATTTTTAAGGTTCAAGGAATGAGAAAAGGATTTTATGATGAGGATCAACCCAACACAAAGTTTAATTATGCCAAAGACCCTTTGGAGGTGTCAAATAGGCCAATTACAAGTGTTAAAGCAAAAAAACTTAAAAAGGCATTGAATGAGTTTGTTCGAAACATATAGAGCAAGATGGACCTAGAGGAGCTTGGGACGCTTAGGGAGCATGAAGGACAACCTCCAACTAATCTAATCCAAGTAAAAAAGTCAATTCGTGTGGATCAAGGGGGTGATGTGTCCGACTCCATAACAGCCTTGTTAGGCTTGTCTTTCTAATGTTATAAGGATAGAAAGTCAGCAATTTATTCTCCTAAACAAACAAGTAATTAAATTAGCAACAAAGGGGAAAATTGACTTTATTATTTGTCCAAGTTATACAAGGAAATCCAAGCTAAACAATGAACTAAAAGGGTGGCAAATCAAGTCAGGATTTTCCTAGTCTACAAAGGGCTTATAGTGGCGACAATTACTCCTATGAATGCAAGGAAGGGTTATTCAACTATAACAACTTATAAACTAGGGAAATCAGATTATTTAGCTTTTATTTTCCTTGCTATATACAACAACAATACCAAGCTTTGTGTTATTTTCATTTTTTTATGTTTTGGGTTTAGTTGTAAGTGAACCTCATATAAGTCCACATAAGAGGTCCATTAGGGTTTATTTTAGTCTAGAGTCAGTATAAATAGTGTTATAATCAGACATGTAAGGTTACACAATCTTGAGATTAATAAGACTTCTTTGTTGCACCTTGTTGTGTGAGTTTGTGAGATATCCTCCCTTTATTAGTTCTCTAAAGAACTGAAATGACTTATCAAAGAACAACAAACTTAGTGACGTCATCCGTATACTTCTCATTTGCGAATTGATATTTATTGGGTGGGGGTTTTTTTTTTCAATAGTGTTGGTGTCTAGGTATAAATTATATTTGTGTCACATTTCTATCGAACCTTATTTACTTAGTTTTTTTAGGAATTTGTATCTTTATGTTTGGATTACTTGATCATATGTTCAAGAGGTTCGTATTATTTTATACCATAGTAGTTTATAGAATTTGAAGTTTGAATATAAATGTACACAAAGTTCTACCCTAATATTGTTGCATGATGATTATGTCTACTTTCACCTCATGGCTCAATCAATCAATCTCAGTTAATTCTTAATTATTGTTGTGTTTGGTAATTTTTGTTAGTTTATGAGTTAATTAAAACTAAATTTTCTTTTAAAATAATATTAGACGGAGAAATTTACCAAGATCTTAATGGATGTTAACCTTAATATTTAACTCAAAAGATAAAAAAAATAGAGAGAACGTAACCATCGAAACTGTGACTAGTTCCACCTTAATATTTAAACTCAAAAGATTAAATTGTCGACCGAAAAGCTACTTAATTAAAATATGCCGACCACTTCTAAAATAATATTAAAGACTTGAAATTTAAAACTAAATTTTCTTCTAAAATAATATTAGCCTCGTAATTTATATCGATCGGAGAAATTTACCAAAATCTTAATGGATGTTAAATTGTTAGCCTTAATATTTAAACTCAAAAGATTAAAAAAAAGAAAAGAAAATAGAGAGAACGTAACCACCGTAACTGTGACTAGTTCCACCTTAATATTTATACTCAAAAGATTAAGACATGCTGATCAGAGAAAGCAACAGATGCTCGACAAAACCAAGAGAAGCAAACAAGGAGAACTGGTTCCAGGATTCTTATCATGGTCGTGCTGGTAGAGTTCCTCAACACTTAATCCTAAGGGCTTACCACAACTTTCTCAGTGATCTCTTGTCCTTTTTCCCTAATAATATACAAACACAAGCACGATATTTGTTGAAGAATCGAGTTGGCTTATCCTTGGACGGAACAAAACATATATACTGACAACTAAAGAGTCGAGCCAGTAGTCCTCCTCTACACTAGGAAACATCATAAAAAGTAAAACTAAGTGCTTCTTTGGATACCCAAATGTTCTTCTGTAGAGAATTTACAAAGAAATAATTAGTCATTTTGTTGTCCATGGAAGGAGCTCAGAGGGTTTTGGTGATCCAAGATGCATCAAGGGAAGTTAGTTCAAGTGCCATCAAGTGGGCACTGCATGGGTTATCACTTAAGCCTGGAGATATGCTCACCCTTCTTGGTGTTCTTCACTTGGTCAATACCCCTTGTAAGTAAACTTACACCAGAATTTATCTTCAAGGCAAAATATATATGCTGATTCTGGATGACCTGATCATGGGGCTAACTCCTTTTGTTCAAAAATTGTTCTCGAGCAAAAAATTCCTAGGAGTTTTTAATAATAAAAACTAAAGAAGATTTTATGCCCTTTTCGGTTATGAATCTGTTCTTGTATTTATTTAGTACTGTGTGTTTCTTTTCTCTACATTTTTTTAGTGGGATACAAAAGCAGAATAGACAGTTCCATGTTCGGAGTAAATCAGAATATTGTTGACAGAGAAGTTACAGGGAAGATAAATGAGTATGAAAATCATGGGGAACTCAAGGAGCTATCCAAGCTGTATGAAATACAACAGGTATTTAGCCACTTAACCGTGCAGAATCTAAGGAAGATGCAACTCAGTATGAACTGCTTGTCCTGGGGTCAGTGGCAGGCTTTGAAAATTTTGAGTTCTAATCATGGTATTTCTGAAACGTCTAATAAAAACTTTTGCATGAAATCCCAGGTTGAGTTGAAGATAGAGGTGGCTACAGGGCCTTCACCAAAGGCAGTTGCTATAAAGATAGCTCAAGATTTGAAGGCAACATGGATTATACTTGACAGGTGCAAGTAGGACTGCACTATTGCATGCAAAGTTGTTCACTCCTTGTTAATTATATCCAACTCTTGCTAAGCTCTATATATGCGTAGTAGCGAGTGCATGTCTGCATTTCAATTCAAAATTCCCAATTTGAATGGCTTGGAAATTGAAAAGAGAGTTACTAATTAACCTAAAATGTTTGAATTATCAGATATGTTTATGCTTCCCTTGATTTGCTGCAGGATATTGTGGTTTCTCTTAATTTTAATTATTTCATCTTGTATAATATATTTTTGTTTCTTAAATAATTGATGGTCTAAACAGCCTGTGATGCTCATCAAAAACTGTAAAATTAACTGATCCTTTCACAGAACAATGAAGAAAGACAGAAAATACTTCCTCCTAAAGCTTTCGTGTGGGATATCAAGAATGAAACGCAACAACAGCATTGAACAATTGAGAGGACCAAAAGATTCAACAGAAGCCAATCAAAATGAAAGAGTACGCAACATCTGTCTATCTTATGATGAAATGATTCCCGGATCCCTAGAGGAGCAAGAGTTTTTCAGCATTGAACTTCTCCCTCCAAGTAAGTTTGTAGGTCTATGCATATGCATTCACAGTTTGGTTCGCATTTGCATAAATTCTTGTACTTTTCCGACCAAAATTCGTTGCGTTTACAGTACACTTTTGATGTCTTGGATACAGTTCTCAAACAAATATTTTCTAAGACAAGAATATTTATAATGATTCATTGATAGGGCAAACAGAAGTCATTCAACCAAGCCAGGTTGAAGCACTAACACGGAGCAGCGGCGGAGATGAAGTGGTGGTGGAAGAATGGCAACCTGAAGTGATATTTCAAAATTCAATATGTAACCTTTGCAAGATTAGGCGACCGCATAGTGGATGGATAAGGGACTTCACGTTTGAAGAACTTCAAGCTGCTACAGATGATTTTTCAGCAAAGAACACTATATATGAAGGTGGAATTGGTACTGCTTGCAGGGGTAAGCTAAGTAATAATCTGAAAATTGTCGTCAAGCAACACAAATCTTCAAGCCATCAAGGAGAGATGAATTTCAAATCAGCAGTCCATCTGCTCAGGAAAGCTAGACATGACAATGTGCTCATGCTACTGGGATCCTGTACAGAACCAAGTGTCAGACTGCTTGTATACGAGTATGCATGCAATGGTTCAGTTAATCAACACATATCAAGTAAGTAAAATCTATTCAACATGAACATGCAATTCAATCTTTAAACAGAAACTCAATTTCTTTTATCCCTGACATTCAATAATTCTAAGAAGAAAACTGCGTAAAATCTCTTGCATGATGCAGAGCACTGCCCCTTACCTTTGACATGGACAGAAAGGATGAAGGTAGCAATGGGTGCTGCTAGAGGTTTAGACTACCTGCATAAGAACAACATCATTCATGGAAACATGAGAACAAGAAACATTGCTCTAAATCATGATTTTGAACCAATGGTAATGTAATTACTCAAATCTAGATACTAAAACGCTATTCTATCAATATCAACACACCCTTTGTCATCATGCTTCAGAAACTGAATATTTTGTCTTGATGTTTAATGTAAAAATCAGCTTGGAGATTTCGGCCTCTCAACAGAAAATCCATCAGATGATATAGATTTTGAAACTGGATACGTAGCCCCAGAATATCAAGAAAACAGGAAACTTTCAACAAGGACAGATGTCTATGCCTTTGGCATAGTCCTACTGGAGCTGATCACTGGCAGGAATGCTGCAGACAAGAAGCCAGGGGAGAAAGGTCTTGTGAAATGGGTAACAACCAAAATACCATACATTTAACTTTTGAAAATTGATTCCTAACTTAAATAGCTACAAATAGAACGACTAGAAAATTTTAATTCTACCTTAAGAATGTGTTAATGTATGAGAAATCCCATCTTAACTGGAAACTGTCAAATTTGGGCAGAATTTTTAGTTTATCAAAGTAATCATGCTTGAAATTATTTACATATTTTCCACAATGATTCTTGAACAGGCAAGGCCATTTCTGAAAGACAAGAGGCTTCTTGAAATACTTGACCCCAGAATTGACAGCTCCCTTGATTCTGAACAGCTTTACTGGATTGGTCTAGTGACACAGAAATGTCTCTGTGACAATCCTAAGAAACGATTAACCTTGGATAAGGTAATTGCTTAGAGTTTGTCAATGAAATCCAATCGCAACAAGAATCATACATAGGAATCAGCATGACAAAAGATGGTTGATTGTTATGCAAGGAATTAAAATACATTTTATCTACTTATTTCCTTTCAGGTGGCATCTGCGCTAGAATGCATAACAGAAAGAAAATCATGCCAAGTGATTCAAGATCTTGCTGCAGCCAAATCTTACTTCTACAGCACATTTGAATTCAATGGATTTCGAAGGTATGATAAATCATTTAAAAGAGACAGCTTCAGCGTAGAAATAGACGATGAAAGCCGAGCAAGCACATCAGTTTCGTTTAATTCAGCAAGTTTCAGTAGGAGCCCCACAAGTAGTGTGAAGAGTGACAAAATGTGGAGAGAAAAATCTGGAAATGGAATATCACTGCGTTATGCAGAAATGCTTGACTAAACATCAGTTGTAGTTTTTTTCAGTTTGATTTGTATTGATACTTGAATGCTCGTGGAGTAGTTCCGAATTGTTATGACTGTTGCCTTATCATAGGAGAACTGGATCATAGGAGAACTGGAATTGATGATCAAATGTGAAGCTGTTTATAGTTAGATCTCGAAGATCAATATCAAAACAAAGATTTTGATTGTCAAAACCGACAACCTTACGGTCATTTTGTACAAAAATAAGGCAAATTGGAAGTAAAACAGGAAGGAAAAAAAAAGTGGACGCTAAATTAAAGGTGCATGAAGTTCTCTAGTATTTCAGAAAGAATGATGCACCCAGCAGCTCCCATCACAAGAGAAAGGGTAACTTTTCCTCCAGGAACCAGTTGTGGTAGTTTGATAGATGTTGATGAACTTGAGTACCTGTCTGACCATGCCATTGCAGCAGGAATAATTCCAAAGAGCACCAATACTAACAATAACATGGAGCAACTAAGGCATGTCAGTCCATATTAAGTTTTTAAACTTTGCATGAATAACCATACAAATGTTTAACTTCACTAGTAAAGAAACAATATTTCAGACAATCTTGCGGCTCTCTGAGAGGTGAGCCAACTCAAGGATAATCTAAACAAACAATAGAATTTTAACATAAAGGACACTAAGAAAAGGAGAATACTTTGCTTGCATACCTCCATATGTCCCTGCAAAGTCCAGGGCCTTGAAGAAAATTTCAGGGTCCAGCAATGCCAACACCAGTGGTGGAATCAAAGTCAAGATGTAGGGCAGAGGCTTGTTCTCGCCAGCTGGGAGCTTTAGCACTGAATATTAACAAAAATAACAAACTAGTTATCTTCCTAAAGAATGAGATGATTATACTTTTAACAAATTCAGAAATTGTAAAAAAGAGTTCCGTAACCTTAATATACTAGGATTGCAAGAAACATGAAGGGAAAATAAAAGAGAGCCAAAAAGAAAAACTACACAGAAAATAGCCGACCTTGAACCAAGAAACCTTTTACAATTGGTCATATACTTAACATGATCAGACATGCATATGATTATAGTTTGTCATAATTATTAGAGGAAGGTTCTCTCACAGTCAGCGAGGAAGTCGGAAAGTCCCAAAACGAATCCAATATAAGATGTTCCAATTGCAAGGAATGAGAAGGCTTGTATTATGGGCTGCAGAATGGATAAAAAGAAACAGTAAATGAAACAGACCATAGTGTTTACTTCCCACCATACCTTTTGCAAGTCATTTAGAAGCAGAACTTACGAGGTTAACAGTTTTTCAGAACACTTACTCCCACTACTCCATTGGTAGACAGCTGTTGTAATGGATCAGCAATCTTATCAGCCATCTCAGGGGTTGCAATGGATCCAAGAATTACACCATCCCATACAAGAAACAAACCAAGGGGAATAGCTGTGCCTAGAACAATGGCAGTCCTGAAAATAGAAAACCTGATGAACTCACTGTGTACAACAATTCAAAAAGATGATCATAATAGCAGAAAGGAAAACAAGGTATAGAGTATAACATGTAAGACAGGCAGTCAGGCAAAGAAGCCAGCTGCTTGTAATCTAAAGTTCAAATCCGTTTATAAAATTTCAATAATTAAACCAAATTTCGAGAATGAAGGCAGTCGAAGGAACTTCAACAAATCTTGAACGTTGACAACTGCATGTGGTTGAAAGCTACAAGTCTATGACAATAACCTATGTACCATACAAACTAAATCCCTAGTCTTGCTTTCATCAGAGAGCACCAGTTAAAAATTTTCAGAACGAGTAAGATGAATTAAAAGACATGAAATAGCCCTTGGAATTATGACAAAGCTAAAAATGAAATGACATGATTCCTCAATCAATCAAGAACTTTAGACCACCTTATATACAAACCAACTTTGTGGAGCCTGTCAACACTATCAACTGTTTGAAGCAACTAATCATCTATTCTCATTCTCATTCTTGGAGGATTTTATAAAGAAAAAATGCAATGGTTTGAATGTTGATAACAATGCAAATAAGATTACCAAAAAGATTTATTTAGTCCAAAATACACACTCAGAGTAGTAACAAGCAAAATTATGATGATAAGATCAGTCACCTTACTTTTGATAGGTTTCCTTCAAGATTTGTGCAAAGAACGGGTACTACATTCTGAACAAAGCAGATAGAAAATGTTACAATTGCTTCAACGTGGAAACACTACAGGTCAGTAATGTTACCTGATAAACAAATGAAAGTGCAATTATGGGTATACTCATAGGAACAGCTGAAAAGTTGGCTTTCAAAAGAGCGTCTAAATGCAGGTCTCCACTTGCAGCCACCTAACAAAACAAAATTTAATTTCCCTTCGCATATAACATGCAAAGAAGCACATTCACCACTTTAATTACAACATCATTTGATAGAACTAGTTGCCTGAGAGTGATGAGAAAGTAAACAAACAAGACTTTAGATTCAGAAAATCACTGTTTATCTCTTCCTTCTAATTCGCCCTTTTCTCCTTTTATTTTCAAACTTTTTCCAGGGAAGAGGTAAAAGTTTGATGACTATCCTAGAGTCAGTCTGTATGGACCGGTGGAAGTCTTGCTGAGATAGAAGTGAAGTTCTCAAGTTCTATGTTTGAGACGCAGTTTGAATTATTTTTTTATTTTCCAGGAAACATTACAGAAATCCTGTTCACAGACGTTTTTGAAAGTAGTTGTCATAGCAGCAGTTTTACCATGAGGAAGCCAGGCTACTCCAAACTTTCCTATAACTTGCTGATGAGATAATTCTACTAAATATGTAGTTTAGCAACCTCAACAATTTATTAACAAAGAAATATGAATGTCTAAATCTGATTGACGATTTCAATACTTCTCCTTCATGATCTGCACTTTTTTCACATCAGACCATCCAAGACAACCCGTTTAGTGCATATGCAAGATATTTGTTCAAGGAATTCACATGATTAACGTCGTCAATGGATTAATATTTCTTAAGTAACACATATAGCGTTTTATTCAGCAGTGAAGATCATATAATCTGTAGTCGTCTATATGCACAAAAGGTGAAATTAATACATTCATAAAGAGAATTACCACAAGAGATGTAAAAGAAATGATGATTCCAAATACTAGAACTCCATTGACTGCTCCAATGAAGCGCTGGCTGTAATAAAATTGGATTTGAAGTTATCTTTTCTTCATTCAATTTATAGAAAAAAAGAGATATAGAGATGTTTGCAAACGAAACATGAGCTAAATCTGATCCTCTACAAAGCCTACCAAAATTCAAGATGCAAGACATGCATCTATCATCATATATTTGTAAAAAATCACAAAAATTATGGTATGTTAGGTTAAGAGAATAATATAAATCATATCTTGAAGTCTCATTTAATAGCTTAAGTTTTTAGGTTGAGATGGTTCTTTAACATAGTATCAGAGCTTTGCTGACCAAACGATCACGAGTTCAAATCTCACCACTTTCATTCTAATTAATAAAAATTAAGCACGAGCTAGTGTGGACTGTGCAAGTTTCAAGTTCAAAAATTTTTCACTTTAGGAAGTGTGTAAGAGAGTAATATAAAGCTATTCTTAGAACCTCACCTAATAGTTTAAGCTTTTGGGCTAAGATGGTTCTTTAACATGGTATCAGAGTTTTACTGACCAAACGATTACGAGTTTGAATCTTACCACCCTATTCAATTTGATAAAATTAATTAATAGCACAAGATAGTGGTGAACACGTGCAAGTTCAAAGCCTAAAAAACTTTCACTTGAGGGGTGTATTAAAATAATAATATAAATCATATCCTGAAAATTTATCTAATAACTTAAATTTTTAGGTTGATATAGTTTTTTAACATGCTACACAACGACTACATGCACCAATTACAACTGACCAACTTAGAAGTGAATTCCAATAAAACTCAAGGCATAAGTTCTAGCTTTATCTCCATATTTGTTGGGAAAACTAGGGACAACTAACCGGATCAATTCAGCGGAATCAATATTAAAGTAGACAACATCATATAGTATACCATTCATCATTTTTCATTATTTTCCCGTTCCAAGTAGAATCTGAAGAGCAAGATTGACAACTTCATCACAGCAAGGTAGTAAAGTGCAAATGCCAAACTTTAGCTGATACAGAAAGGGGCACTCATCCAGTGCAGGCCAAGCAGTCAATTGTCTTGGACCTCTAAAATTAGCTTTGAACTTTGTACAATGCAGGAAGCTCCATATGCAGGCATGACAGAACAATGCAGAAATTAATGATTCCAAGTTACACAGAAAACAGTGATAGTATGAGACAATGCATGATGCTTCTGATTCCTCAAGCTAAGGATATATGAAACACATAACCAACCTTCCAAAGTAGCATATGCCTCCAAACACTAAGGAGAATAAGGTTGCACTTTCCCATCTGCAAACACAATGCAACCTGTCAGCACATACAAAATGCATAAACTGCTGACAAAAATTAATTGACAAAGACTGCCGATGAAACAACAAAGTGAGACATACAAATTAGGGCGGACACTTAGGCACATTAAAAGGCTAGAATTATGGCTCGTACAATGGAATGCCGAGAAAGTTCGTCAAAATATCTGAAGAGCGAGCCACATAAGCAATTAGAAGGGCATAATGGATGAATATGTATGACCAACTGCAAAACAAATCACAACGAATGTTCTTTATGTTCAATTCAAGTCAAAATAACTTAAACTGTAAGCAACAATGCACAGAGTGTCTGAAATTCATGAGCTAGAGAAGCTGCTCTCCCTTTCTCATCCTCAGCAAGTATATAGGAAAAAATGACAACCAATAAAATCTTTTCTTTCAACATATCTTTTCATTAAAAGTGCATAATACTATCAATGAGAGGCCTAAAAGGATAAAAGCATAAAAATGACTTAATAGCCTACCAAGAAAATTGAACTCCTGCCACCCCAAGTGTCCTCTTGGCCATTGACACCTTAAATCAGCCACCAGAAAAACAGAAACTATAAGCTAAATAGAGAATATCAGCAAAATTAAGATACAAAGTAAATAATATTATACTCCCTTCTTTTTTAAGAAAACTCTACTCTAGTATATGACGCTGATTATGGAGCTAATCAGATCAAGTTTCCATCAACCATACTGAATAAGCATTTGATCATGGACATACAAGCACAGATTTTCATTCTTACACCATGGCTTGCAAATATTCAAACTTCGATTACATTTTTCGTTGTCAGTCGAACATCCTAAGATGGTTTTAATATAATCAAAGTGTACAACTCTCATTTCAGCACAGAAGACAGGAAGAGTTTCGATCGAGCCAAATTTAAAGAGAGAGCCCACAAACAGCAGTTACTGATCTAATCCTAATTTTATCATAAATTTCTCATATAGATACAAAACATTAAACTGCAGAAATTAATTTCAATCCTAGACTGTACTTACCAATGACACACCACCTGAACCCAATTCACACATTGTGTTCACATTTACTTCAGCAATGAGCAATCCCGTAGTAACCTACACAGTAGTATAAAAAGCAAAAATCACCAAACTAAGACCATAAACGACCATGCAGATGGAAGCCCAGAACAGCTACAGTTAGAAACAGAGACAAAAACAGACTCTTTCATTACATTTGTGTAGAATTATTTATATCCTAGAATGCCATCATAGATGAACTAATCTTGGTAAAGATTGTTACCATAAAGATCCAGCAAAGAATGCAGGCAACCGAAGAGGCCAAAAATCCAGATTCTTGAGTCACAGCAGGAATTGCCAGGATCCCAGCACCTATCTAGATAATGGAGATACTTAGCCATGCTAAAAGTATAAAACTGCGTATAAACACGTACAACCAACAAGAATACACATATATATACCGTAGTGCCAGCAACCAGAAGTATTGCACTAGATAGACTTCCTGAAAACACAGAGGAACGACATGAAGACAGAATTGCATGCAACAAAGAGAACGGATTAAAGTATTTTTTATATAAAAAAAAAAAAAAGACAGAACTGGGATACCAGGTTCTCTCTTCAAGGTGACCTGGTTAAGGTTAGAAAAAAGCCTTTCAACTTCATATTCTTGTTGTTGGCTTCGAGACATACATTGAAAGGACGTTCTTGATAAATAATATTGGTGATTTGTGTGTAAGTGTTGAAGTGGTCTTGATGGTGTCCATTGTTGTGGAATGTGCAAGAACTTGTGCTTTCTGCTTGCTGGGGTTATTGCAAGGGTTCGAATTTGTGAAGAACGAGAAGGCAGAGGCAGAGACAGAGACATCGTTTTTTTCAATTGTTATAATATTGTTAGCCTGTGTTGGTTGCTCTGCTGCCTCCTGGTGAGGAATGGAGAATGAAGAGGAGGGAGATTACAAGGCAACAAAAATCAAGATAACGTGGGCCAACCTTTACTGCATTCTCCTCCTTTACATGCTAAAAAAAAGAAAAGCCCGGACCGGTTTATCGGATTAAATAAATTAAAATAATATTATTTTAATTAAAAAAAATAATTTATTTTTTAATGCTTTCTATAATATAATAAACTTTTAAAACTAATTAATAAGATTTTAAACACGTCACTCAACACAATGACTAAATTATAATTTATTTATTTATTTCATAACCAAGCTTCCCTATCCTACCCACTTTACTTTTTTTATTATATTTTTTATAGAAATAAAATTAAAAAAAAATTAATTAATTTCATAGTTTGTCACGTGCCAGGTTGCCTAAACAATAGAAAAAATCCACGAAAAACGCCAACCAAAGTATAAACATTTTATGCGAGAAACACGCTCGAGAATTATGCCCAGCAGTCATACCAAATACTGTACACTTGGAGCTTGAATTTCACTATTTTAACACTGAATTTATGTGCCTGTGATAGCAATTCCAAGAGCGAACACAACCACCATGGCTTCTTCTCATCTTCTCTGCAATACTTTTCCCATTCAAACATCTTGCAATCTCTCAAGTAAAAGCAACATCTCATCATTTAAGCCAAGTGGGTCCTTTTCTTTTTGTCAAAAACTTCCATTTCAAAGGACCCCAGTTGTTAAAGCCACAAGAAAACAAGTAGAGGTGTGCACTTCTAGTTTAGAATCCTTTGTTGTTTGTGTTTTCGGTTCAAAGTTTTGAACTGTTTTTTTCTTTTGTGTTTGTTTTATTTGGTTGGTTTTGCTATCATTTTAGCATGGTTTGTTGTTTATGCTTTGAATTCAAGTTTTGAACTTTTGGGGTTTTTTGTTTTGGTTTTTTTTGGTTGTTGGGGTAATTTAGCTGGTGTATGATCCTGATGGAAGGGTAAACAAGTTGGCGGATGAGGTGGATAAACAGGCTCCTCTCTCAAGGCTCACTCTTTTCTCACCTTGCAAGGTTTGTTTGCTAGTGTTCTCATGCCTTGCTTGTGCTTCAACTTTATGATCATTGGGTTTGTTTAGTTTTCTTAATAAATGTATGTGCATTTTGGTGTTCTTATTTGGTGCAGGTTAATGTCTTCTTGAGAATAACCAGTAAGAGAGAAGATGGGTATCATGATTTGGCATCTCTATTTCATGTAAGCTTGTACAAATTCTAGCAGTGAATGCCTTTAGTTTTCTTGTTAGATTTATGCACACTACCAAAGTGAAATCGGAAAAAGAAACCTGATTGGTTTAGCATTTTTCTTTTTTAATGCTGTGTTTGGTTTTAGTTTCTTCCGTCATTTGAATTTCAAAAGTTTATAATTTTTTCCCCTCTTGTCCCCTCAGGTGATTAGTCTCGGAGATGTAATTAAGTTCTCTTTGTCACCATCAAAAAGTATTGATCGATTATCAACCAATGTGTCTGGTGTACCTCTTACTGAAGATAATTTGGTAAGGCATAAATGATATTGTTCTTGCTGTGTATTGCTTGTGAACTTTTATTTTCTGAACTTTCTTCTTGCAGATAATTAAAGCCCTTAACCTTTACAGGAAAAAGACTGGCACTGACGATTTCTTTTGGGTAAGAAGTTCTATTGGTTAGTGTATTTGAAGATCTGTTTCTAGAAACGAACACGGTAATTGAAGAATAATACTGAATATTTGAAATTGTTGGCAGATTCATTTAGACAAAAAAGTGCCCACTGGAGCAGGACTTGGTGGTGGGAGCAGCAATGCCGCTACTGCCCTGTGGGCCGCAAATCAATTCAGTGGTTGTCTTGCTACTGAGAAGGAACTCCAAGAATGGTCAAGTGAGATCGGTTCAGATATCCCTTTCTTTTTTTCTCATGGAGCAGCCTACTGTACTGGTCGTGGTGAGGTATGTATGAATTTCCTTGAAGACCTTCCTTATTTCATTCCTCTCAATTGCCGACGGAGGGTGATTGTTCAATTACAGGCTTGATTGAGATTTCCCTCATTCTTTTGAGAATGTCAATTCCTTCCTTTTATATATTGCTTTTGCTATGAATAATAAGCTGGTTTCATAAGTGTAGTTGCAAACCATTCCCTCTCTGGAGGACTAAGGGCTGGTTTAGTTTAGTCTGGAAGACTGTGGGGAGCCACTTATGGTGTTTAGGTAGCGTTTCTGTTTAGTAACCTTTAGCTGGGATGTTGTTATATCATGCATAGATAGTGTGGCTGTAGTTTGGTACCAAACAAACTAGTTCTAGGCTTCTAGACAAGGCAGAATGAAGATAAAAGATTCATGTCCCAACCTCAAACTGTGTGGAGTTAATAGTTGAGGTAGTATTGTGCATAAAAGGATCATGCAAATGTTAGGATGAGTCATACAGAATCGTACAGTTAGGAAATCATTTGAAAGCCAGGTAGGCAGTGGGGGAAGTTGAAACCTTTTCTCAGCAAAACAAATGAATTGCTTGAATTGATTTCTCAGTTACTTTTAGAAGGACATGCACACCCATTTGCCATTATAGATGCCTGCCTCAAATGTGCATGCATGTCTGGAAATGCAATTTTGTTTAGCTAGAGAACTTTCTGAAGTTTTTTCTCTGGTTTTTTAGATTGTTCAAGATATTCCTTCACCAGTATCTTCAGTCATTCCAATGGTTCTCATGAAGCCCCCGCAGTCATGTTCAACTGCAGAAGTTTACAAGGTAATTTGGTATTAGTATTATGGAATAGAAAATTGTTTGGGTTTCTTTAATATCAGCACATCTCTTGATAAGAGAACTTTTTTATTTTTCAGCGCTTTCAATTGGATAAAACCAGTCAAGCTGATCCTTTAACATTGCTGGAGAAGATCTCAAGGAATGGAGTATCTCAAGATGTCTGTATCAATGATTTGGGTATGAATCTACAGATACTTGAGCTTGCCATCCTTTTGTTCTCCTTTCTGAAATATGAAGTTATCTTTCTTTCTTTCTCCAATCCCCCTGCTTTCTGATTAGGTAAACCTGCATGAAAACCTTTGTTTGTTTTAGATGTCTAAAACCAGTTTGGTTTCAGTTCTTAGCATAATAATTGAATAACGAGGTAACTGGAAAGCACAAGTTTTGTTGTAGAATATATAAACCCAGTAACATAGTTACACCTTGCTGTCCCCTGCCATACGCATTACACACACACACACACACACATATATATATATAAAAACTGCTGGATCCAAATTTACTGGTTATCACGCAAGCTGGTTCTTATTGATGCAGTTTCAGAATATATGAATGCATGTAGGGTCAATTACACTCATGGTCCCTGTACTATGTAGTTTGATCAACGAGTTCCCTCAGCTACTAATTTGATTAGAGTCCCTCTACTATGCATTCCGTTTACAGTTAGGACCCTCCATCCACAACTGCATCAACATTGATTTGGTGTCATGCTTGATGCATGACTTGTGTCCCAATTCTTTAAAACCTTAAGTTTTATAATCAAATGATTACAAAATCAAAACAATAACGCTATCTCTAGGTCAATATAAAGAAGCAACTGGGCCTAATCTGGACCACTTCCGCTCATGCCATGTTGCCACCATCATCGCTGCTACCTATGCACCAAATCTAGACCAGCAGATCATGGAATTAAATATCGATTGCTGCTAGGAGTACTGGTGGAACTTTTTCTACCACAAACAATATTTATGGTGGTAAAAGGTGACAGAGACATTAAACATGCTATTTGATGGTTGGGGCAATGATGGGATAATTGCAGAACAAAAGACGGAAATAGAGGATACTTTTATGAATGCATGGTTGGCTTTGGGCTGGTTTACCCTTAATCTAACCCTAACGCTTGCTTGCACCGTGTTCTCACATCAATACTGGTGCCCATCTCTTTGTCCATTGATGCTCTCTTTTTTAGGCATAAAGGGTGGGTATTGCAGGTTATAGACTCCCTTATCATCCTGAGTCTGCTATGCTCTGGTAGTTCTTGGATGGCCAGGGCTGGTCCAATCATACATTTTGATTTTCTTACTTTTCAGGGATGGAATATTCATTATTTATATATTCTTGAATGGTTTTCTTGCAGAACCTCCTGCCTTTGAAGTTCTCCCCTCTCTCAAAAGATTAAAACAGCGTATAGCTGCAGCTGGTCGTGGACAATATGATGCTGTTTTCATGTCTGGAAGGTATGGTGCTGGATTGCGATTTGAATCTTCATATTTAATCAACATTTGGCTTTAAGTCAGCAAAATGGTTTTCTGATAGTGTTTTATTTCTGATGAATTTTAATGAGATTTGATTTTTTGCACTTCAATGCATGGGTTACTGTAAGCTATGGTAATGGCAAGTGACAAACTCTTTAATGCACCTTGTCATTGTAATTTTTGTAGTTCTGATATCAATGCGTAATAACCCCATGTTCACAACGATAGTTTTAGGTTCAAGTTAAATGCTGGTCGTTTGAGCAACCATGCTGTCCAATAGGCCTTCAAATCCTCTATACAGGATGCATAATTTTCTGTAACACAGCAGTTATCCTAATGGTCATTAAAGCTCACTTAAAATGGAGTAGATATACAATCAGGTCAACTATTTATCTTTTGATATTTAGACATCCTCTTATGCAGTGGCCCAACTGGAGTACACTTGAATGCTTTTCTCCTTGAGAGAGAGGGAGAAGTTGAAACTAATAGTTTAGCTTCTCTCATACTCCTAATGTCAAGTACAAATTTTTCAATAGTTCAGAAGAAGGCCATCCTTTCTCCATTTCCAAACCCTATACCCTCTTTAAAACTTAATCTATATGCAACTACTCAAATGGCACAGTATAGCTGCCTTAAATATTCATTAATGCAACCTGTTTCGGCTGCATTTAAGCATTCGAAGCTCATTTCTGAATGTAATCATTCAAGTGCTTGTACGTTTCATACCAACATTGAAATTAGGATGGAATGAGGTTATATTCTTGCCTTGGAGGTGTCTCTTAACTGTTAAATTCAGCCTGTTTGCCGTGAATGAGCTGTGATTGAATGGAAGGTGGTGCAAGCCTTGATACATTGTTAGTATCTTTATCATATTCTGTGAATGTTATGCCCTACCGTGTGTATATTGTTAAAAATCTTATCACTCGTATGCTTACTAGGTTCTCTTTTCTGTGCTTGCTTTCAAGTTTTACAAGATGATCTTGTTTATTTCACACCTCTTAATAATTGAGCATTAGTAGTTGATCTCTAATGGTGCAAGGAGAGTTGGAATAAAACAAACTGTTTGCATGAAGTATCTAATCAGTTGTAGCTTTTGAAATTTGTTTGCGTAGTTGTATATTTTAATGTTGATATGCCAAAAGAAGACAAGTTGATAATATTAGAATATCCATTGTACCTCAATCTGAATTCCATTTCCCATATATTCCATGCAGTGGAAGCACAATAGTTGGGATTGGCTCACCAGATCCTCCGCAATTTATATATGACGAAGATGAGTACCAGGATGTTTTTGTGTCAGGTAAGGCTAGTCCCGCCCATTAGCTTACTATTTCATAAATGCCTCACTAGAATTCCTGAAGCTTGAAGAGCAAATCCCTAATATCACTGAAGTAGGTTTCCATTTACTTCGAGATGCATTAAAAGCACGAGGGGCTAAGGTACACAATCAGAGGCTAGTTTTCATCTTTTAGGAAAAACTCAAGGCGCACTCAATGAAAGAAGAAACCTCTTCTTCACATTCCTCATGTTATTTGTAAATTTGACTCTTTCACATCATCATTCTTTCTAATTGCAGAAGCCAACTTCCTTGCTCGTGAAGCAAATCAATGGTATCAACAACCTGCTTCAACAACTTGTAGCTCTCCACCCGAATTTTCCCGGTCTGTTGAGTGAATTATTCTCTTGTATAAAACAATGGTTGCATCTGTATAATTGTATCGTTAATTGAGGTGCAACTTCGAATTTTCGCTGCCTCTTTTCTGCAGTGAGTAGTCTTCACAATTTTTGTTAATCAGAACGAATAATAGCAAATGCTAGGTGGTTGGATAGGGAAAGATATCCAAGCAATTTCGGGTCAAAATCTTGATGTAGTTACAACTGTAATACCTTTTTCTGAAGCTAATGAAGCTATGTAGCTGGGAATAAAGAAAGCTTTAGACATGTTGATGGGGGGGGGGGGGGGGGGGGGGGGGGGGGGGTTATTATCAGAATATATGCTAACTGCTGGTAGAATTAAAAAAATAAAATAACATAAAAAATATATAGGTGTTGCTAGTTTTTTTTAGTAGAAAAAAAGATTTAAATTGCATGAGTATTGATTTGATGTGATTAATTTAACTTTGGGGATTCAAAGACAATTTAGATGATTGGTAAAAACAAAAATCTTTTTCACGAAAACATATTATATTAATTTAGAATAGTTTGGGTTAACTTGTCAATTTGCATGTAAAGTCATGAGATTATAATAATCCTATAAAAAGTAAATCAAAAAAAAATTGTGAATTTTAATTTTCAATAAACTCATTGTTGAATGATAAAATTATAAAGAACAAAAAAATAATTTGAGTTAACCAGTTAAACTCGCAAATCAGGTCATAAGATCAGGATAACCCAATAAAAAATAAATTAAAAAAAATTATAAAGTCTAATTTCTAATTAACTTATGTTAAAATATGAAATTGAAAAAAGATTCATTTAAAAATAAGATATAAAAAACAATTTAATTCAACTCGAGTTAACTAATCAAACTTGTGACCCGAGTCAAAAGATGGAGATAACCTCATAAAAAACAAATCGAAATAAATCACAAAGTATAATTCTCCATAAACTAAATGTTGAAGGATGAATTTGAGAAAAAAAAAACTAATAAAGAAGAGGGGAAAAAAACTTCGAATCAACCCTTCAAACCTATAATGCAGGTCATTATATTTGGATAACCTCATCAAAATTAATTTGAAAAAAATTATAAAACACAATCCTTAATAAATTTAATATTAAAAATATAATTTAAATTAAAAAAATAAAAATAAAAACACAAAGGAAGAAACAAAACAGTATTTTAATGAATAGTGTTTTTATGAGCAAGGGTTAAGTAAAATTTTTTTTTATTAATATGAATATTCTATAAAACAATGTTGAATGATAAAATGAAAAGATTATTCATCATGTGTGAAATTTAATACTCGGAAATGACAATTTCACCTAAACTGGTCTTATTAATATCAATCTGAATCGATAAAAAAATTTTAGAATTAATAAAATTTAAAGGTAAAAGATTAGATTTACTTGACTTGAACTCGACTTAAAATAAATAAATATCATTAAAATTTGAAAAACTTACATGTATACAAATAAATTAAGTATTAAATAGTTATAAATTATAGTATTTGACTTTATATTTTAAACTTAGGTTGAGTTCATGGATACTAAATAAATATTTGAAACCTAATTGGATGAGTATAAAAAATTCATATTCAATCAAATTTGAATAATTTTTTTAGATTTGAATTTAGATTCAAGAATAAATAATATAAAACCGATTCATAAATATTCACTACCACGTTTATTTTTACTCCTCGCATAAAAGTTATATATATCAAGATTCTTAGTCTATCTAATTATTTATTGATAAAATGATCTTTAATCAATAAAATTATTATTGTTATGAAAATGTCAAATCATCAAAAAAAAATATTATTTTTAAAATATTTTTCATTCAAAAATACATTAAAATAATATTTTTTTAATTTTTAAAATCAATAAATCAAAACAATCTAAATTAATTGATTTTTTTTTTTGTTTAATAGCGCATCTGATTAATGCTAATTCAAGTGTATGGAACTTAATTTCCTTTCATCATTTTTTTCAAACTTCTGGCTTTATCGAATGATGACTTGACGGATAGCAAATCAATGAAAAGGAAGGGGAAAGGGGGATCAAAGGCAAAGGACTTTCGAAACTGGAATGATACTCACCAAAAATCAACAAAAGGAACCAACATCAAATTCAAACACATTTTGAGGTCTTTCTTTTCTTCTTCCTTTTTATCTTTTCCATTCATTCATTCATTGAAATCATCCCCTGCCGCCCCTACAGCGAAGGAGATGAAACAAACTGTCTTGACAAGCCAAAGATATCATTCCCTTCAAATGGAGAGGTCCATTCATGAGAACCGGAGCTGGATGTTTCTGAATTAGCCACACCACCATCCCGCAATCCCGGAATGGGTATGCCATTGCCGCTGGGAGCTGATCTCATTGCCAGTCTAGCACCAAAGCCAGAAGCGCCGGTGGAAACATACGCTTGAGCACTGCTCTTTAAACTTGGTCCTAACCACAATCCACCGGGCCTTGGGGAAGATAAACCTCGATTCAAACTCCAGTCTACGCTGGTGTAATCTAACTGCTCCATTGACCCGGAAGTGCTCCAATCAACTGGAGAGGTTGCCCCTGATGAACCTGTTGAGCCCAAACCAGAGAAAAGTCCAAGGGAAGAAGCAGCAGCAAGTGATGGCGATGCACCAGCTCTACTCCATAAGCCATTTACTTTGCTGGTTCCAGGAGAATCCCCTGGGCCACTGCTGGGGACAAAATACTGCGGTTGTTGATAATGAAATTGGTGGAACATCTGATTCGAACTCGGAATGTTTGGGCTGGGGCTTCTTGTGCTAGGAATGTGTGGCATCAAGCCATTTGACTTCATGATATCAGCACTATTGGTGGGATACCAACCAGTGGCTGTTCCAGGAGGAGATGAGCTTATGCTTGCAGTTGGAACCTGCTTTGAATTTACAGATTGAGGCCGCTGCATCATAATAACTGGTTCTCTGATAGTTCCAGGCTGAAGGCTCTTGTATTCACTTCCAACAGTAACATAACTGGTTTCCGTCTTGGCAGGTGGAGGTGGCCCATGCAAAGGAGATGCCAAAGAGTGAGAGACAGAAGGATTTGATCCCACACTTGACCATCTCTTGTCAGTTGGAGTAGGAGTTGGCTGAGGTCTTGGCCACTCCGACTTTGGTTGTATTCTCTTCAAGGACTGCACATTTTTACTACCTGATTCCAAAGATCCTCCCACCAGAACAGCTGCTTTTGTATAGTTAAAATCTTTATCATCTCTTCTTTGCTGTATCATGGAAGTTGGGTTGAGCTTTGGTTGTGGTCTCACCATATTCTGGCTACCTGCTAAAGAATGCTTATCATTACTTGACGTTGGAGGATCACCATTTTCATCAGGTTTTGGAGGAGAGGAAGGTGGATCTAGCTTCAGTTGTCTTAAACCTTCTACAGCCTTCTCAAGATCACCTTCAGAGGCAACCACAGCTCTTTCAACCTCCTGCTTTGTGCACTTATATCTGATTTCCATTTCTACAATCCGAGCAAGCTCTTCTGATATATCAATTTTCAAAGTACCCCCACCAAGGTTTTGATCTCTGTGCTTATCTGCATGTTCACCCTCTTCAAACAACCATGTTACAGATTCTTCTAACTTGCCTTCATTCAATATAAGAGCCATTGTTGCCCGTTCATGCAAAAATCCCATTGCAACAAGCTGTTGAGCTAGTGCTTCCAGCTTTCTCGACATAAGATAGCCAGTGCACCGCTCATGCAACTCATGTGCTCGCCTCTCCTTTTGACGCTGATGCTTTTTCTCATTCTTCTGGCGGATTTTTTCCCGCTTATCATTTTCAGTGCCTGGTATTGCTTCTTGCCGGACTGGATGATTAGATGTCTTCTCTTTATGATCTTCTGACTCGCCAGACCAGCTACCATTATTCGAAACGGAATCATACTCAACCCCAGCTCCAAGCGACCCTCCAAGATGATCATCTGTCTCGTCAATGTTTCGGAAACGACTATTATTGTGTAGAGGTGAAGCAGAGGATGTCGGCACTGTTTCAATGGTATGAAATGTTCCAGACAGTGGATTGTATGCACTAGCTGAGATACCACTTCCTGCATTAGCAGGTCCCGAAGGCTTTGATGGAGCCTTCTGGGGTTCCTTGCCAGCCTTTTTGTCCTTTGACTTTGATTTTGAAGCTGGAGACATCTCAAAAGGCAAATATGTTCCTGTGATGTCTGCAATAATAATTAAGACATTTAGCATACAGTTGTGGAAAAAGACAAGTAACTCAGTCAGGTGGATCGCCATTAAATCAGACAGTATAACAACCAGTAAACATCCACCACAATATCTTCATAAGAGTTTATATGGAAGCCAAAAAACAAGTCAGTTTATGCTTATAAGATACAGATAGCAAGCTATTTATTAAAGAGTCAGAATCTCATATCTGCAGAAATGGACACATAACGAGTAAACACAGGCCTAAACACCAATGACCATATCTCATTTAAATGATGTTTTAGTGATGCCTGTTGCAGAACTTTAAATTGAAAAAAGAAGCCACCAGTATACATGAAGAATGAGAAGTTCAAAAAACTGTTCATTACAAATACCAATACCCTGAGGACTAATATTGTATAGAATACATAGGTAGTATTAGTTTGGCCAACTCATAAATGCACATTCTGGCATGTCGTCCATATTGAGCATGCTTCTCAGAGAACCAAACCAAAAGTACCCACTATATAACTAACCATCTTTTCCCTGCTCTTTATTTTGCAAAAACACATTCACTCACTTTTCATGTGAAATTTACTACCACGAATATCATTCATTTTAAATTGCCAGAAAAGTTGTTCCAAATCAGAATACAGGCAAATGCAGACTATATACATCAGGAATATGAAGTTTGAGAATTTATTTTAGTGATAACTCATACATGTCATCCTCAGAACAATCAAGGAAATTACAAAATACTGTGGTAATAAAGTTAAGCATTACTACTGAATCACAAGATTCCCCACGATAGATAGCTCTCTCCTATTTAACAAAGCACCAAAAAATTCTTCACCCTAGTCATGAACTTAAAACTGTTGAAACTGATTTAGTTGAGCAAAGCTTCTGGCTTCTGGCTTCTAAAATGGATGATCCGGAAATCATAAGGAGGCTATTATTAACCAGGGAACCCCAATACTGCTTTAACCAGGGAACCCCAAAACTGCCATATCCTTGCCTACCCTCTAAGGAGCACATTGCTTAACAAACCATACTGAACATTTTGATCCGCTAATTCTGTCAACAACTAAAAGCCTATAATTTTGTTCCAACACACCTCCTTTATTGCAAGAAAAACTACTCTGGAAGCATTCGAACAGCTAAATTGCCAACTCTTGTGTGCCTTTAACTGTTGTTCCAATCCATCAGCTCTATTGTGTCCCCATTTGGCTATAGCAAGGTTTCAAAATTTATTGTGATGCCAACAGTTGAGAATCACTTGAAAGGTCCAAATATCATCCAATGATGTAATTTCAAATGTTAAAGAGTCGTCAAAAGAGCTAGGGTTGTCCTTAGCACAAGCAAGGCAGTGAACAATATCCACAAACGAGGCCTCTTCTTCCAGAGCATAAATATTCAGTACCATTAGGACCTTAAAAGTAAAAAATAATGGTTCAAAAACAGCATCGTTCAACAAGCAAACCTCAGATCCTTTGAAGAGAATAAATTGTCTAGGTTTATTTTTATAGATGCTAGATAAGTTTGCAGGTACATTACTACATTAGCAGTAAAAGAAACAAACACAAAATTCAATTCCAACACTGCTTAAGTAACAATGTTATTCCAATCTTCACACCATCACCCATTAAGACTGCATTCAAAAGTCACTGGCCTTACAGAATCTCAATGAAGTGATCCACATTTCCAAATGCAGTTTAGAAAAACACACCCATAGACAGAATTGTGTCACTTCTGTTTCTCTATCACCAAAAAGAATCGATGAGCATTAAAGCATAGTTGAATTCGAGATTCAATCACCCTTATGAACTTAATTTCTTCAAGCAATCCCACAGTGTAATTGAGAGGAGCAACCAAAAAGAACCACATCAACTCAAGTACTCAACCTAACTGTCTATTAGCATCCTAACTTCTCCTACAGCAATCAATAATGTTATTTAAACCCAAACAATCACTGTTACCCTATGTAACATGACTAATAAAGCTCAACACAAATACAATATTAACATGCTAACAATCAACTCCAGTGCTTTACAACTAAGATATAACGCCACTATAGCAACAGCATAATCAAAAACAATAAAATGACCCGCCAGATAAAACTAACCAAAACTTGCAATGAATTCACACCCTAATCAAGTCTCAATTCTCGAGACTTAGAGTCTATTTGGAAACGTACAAGCAGCGTTTCTTTAAATTTTAAAAAAAATTTATTTAATTTTTTTATTATTGTTTTAATATGCTAATATTAAAAATAATTTTTTTAAAATAAAAAAATATTATTTTTGATTCATTTCTAAACAAAAAAAAAACATTTTAAACACTGCCACAATCCTAAACAAACCTTTAATAAATAAATAAATAACTAATTTTCCATCTCATCATAAGCAGACCAAGCCCTGGAGACACTAAAAAATGATCTCTCCTTCGAAACAAAAAAAAAAAAAAGAACTGCCGCAAGACAACAAACGAAGTATTAATTTCCTTCTCCTTCGAATGTAAATTTTACGGCACCGGAATTTTCAATCCTTTAATAACTTAGAAACAACATTAATCCACTGATTACGATCACAGATGACAGAATTATCGGTCAATTGATAATAGTCAAAATTGATAGATCCATAAAAAAGTTTCCAAAACATCTAGATTCTAAGTGTTAAAGAGAGCAAGAAAATCGAATTCAAATCCCTAATTCGATTGATGTTCCGTCAATTAATTATAATCAAAATCAAAATTGAGTGCAAGAACTTAGAGAGAGAAAGAGGATGAGGGAGGGAGGAAGGCAGACCTGATGAGAGAGAGTGAGAGATATGGCGGTGTGATAGATCGGACGGCGGAGATTAGGATTGGTCGAGGGTGAAACCGAATCGATAGAATTAGGGTTTTTGGAGAGAGAGAGGGGAGAAAAAGAGGGATTTTGATTTTTGTTTTTATTGGTTTTGAGAAAAATAAAATTTAAAAATGGAACTGCTTTTTTTTGCTATATATTTTAATGGATGGATGTGGCCCTAGCGTTGTCGGCTTCTTCTTTTTTTTACTACTATTGTATTTGTTTTATTTTTTGACCTCCGAGTTATACTGTTTTCATCGACACCCCCAGTAATTTTTGTTTTCTTTAATGTAATACATGAATTAGGGTGAGAAAAAAACCAAAAAATCAATTAAACCGAGAAAACTAGAAAAAAACTGAACCGTAAAAAAATAATTAAACCGATTAAAATTTAGAAAAAACTGACCGGTTCGGTTTCAATTTTATAAGCCTAAAATCGAAAAAACCGAACCGAACTCAAATCGAAAAACGGGAAAAAAACTAAGTCAAACCAAGCCAAAATCAAGCCAAACCAATTTGAGCTGGTTTTTGTTCTAAAAAAATCAAGTCGAACCAAAACTGGTTTACTACTATTGTATTTGTTTTATTTTTTGACCCTCCGAGTTATACTGTTTTCATCGACACCCCCAGTAATTTTTGTTTTCTTTAATGTAATACATGAACAAGGGTGAGAAAAAAACCGAAAAATCAATTAAACCGAGAAAATCAAAAAAAAACCGAACCGTAAAAAAAATGATTAAACCGATTAAAATTTAGAAAAAACTAACCGGTTCGGTTTCAATTTTATAAGCCTAAAATCGAAAAAACCGAACCGAACCCAAATCGAAAAACGGGAAAAAAACCAAGCCAAAATCGAGCCAAACCAATTTGAGCTGGTTTTTGTTCTAAAAAAATCAAGTCGAACCAAAACTGGTCGGTTTGATCCGGTTTCGGTTTTTAAAAAAAATCAATTTAGTTACTTTTTTTTATAAAATTCAAACCGAACCAAAAATAATCAATCCTGATATAAATTATGAAATGTTTGGATTGAGACCTCTCTACATCCCTATTCAAGGTTGGAACTTAATTGCAACCACTAAAATCACATCAAAACAATCCGTTTTGATAACTTTCCAATTCCAACAAGTATTTCTAAACTCAAATCAATAAATAAAATTTAAGTTTTAATTTTTAAATTTGAAATTTTCTAAATTATTGTAGGAATTGAGTTGAGATTTTAAAATATAAATTAATTTTCTATCCATGGTTATAAAACTGAACTAACTAAAAGAGTCAACTTGAGACTTGGCTGATCTAGGCTATTCGAGTTAAAGAAAAAAAAATATAGCTAACATTGTCAAAAACTCAGGTTAATATGTTATTTTAGTTGATCCAAAATTGATTCAGTCAAAACTCGATTATTAACCTGTTGACTTTCAAAAATAAAAGTCAAATTAATATTATTTTAATTTTTTTTATATAAAAAAAAAAAAACTAGTGTTGATTCTTCAACCCATGACTTAAACCTTATCTTAGATCAATCCTTTGATCAATTATTACAACTATACTTTTCTCAAGTAATTTTGGGTTTATTAGAGTAAATTACAACTTAGTGCTTATAGTTCAACAAAATGAACTAATCCGATCCTGTTGTTTGAGAAAGTAATAGATCAATTTCAAGGTTCTTAAATTTTTTAACAACTTAGTCCTTCCGTTTATTTTTATGTGGTGCTGAGTTTCTTTGATTTAGTGTTTTTTTTTCCTGAAAATACTCTTTGTTTTTGCATCAAATCTTCAAATAAATTTAGTGGACTGCACGTAATCTCTCCAAGGCAATATAAACAATAATGCAAGATACTTTATGTCTATGTGGAATTGTGATAATAGCGGTATATTTTTTGTATAGAAATATATTAAAATGATATTTTTTTATTTTTAACAGTACTACATCAAAATGATCTAAAAATATATATAAAAAAATTAATTTGAACAAAAAAATAAGTAAATAAAATTTGAGGAAACGTGGTTTCAACCACGTTTTCAAACAGTATCTTCTACTATTAAAATAAAGATATTCATAGAGACAAAACTACAAACACCTAGATTACATTGATTGAAATCCAAAGTTTTACATTATAAAAAGATTATATATATAAAAATTTATCCGATCAAACCCGGTGAATCAACTAACAATATAGTTAAAAATTAATTTGAATTTTAAAAAGAAATCAAAACAATTTTTTTAATTATTTAAAAAATATTGAAACGTTGTGTTTTAATAACTTATAATAACTTTTCAAATTTATAATTAAAAACTTCGATGGAGTCTTTAGCCCTTGATTTGAAAGATTTTTAAAAAGAATATGGCCAAGTCTTAAACAGTGAGATGCTACTAATATCACAGTTTCTTTTCGCACATGATTTTATAGCTATATAGTAATTTTCGGAAGCCAATTTATAGATTTCAAGGGGTGATTATCAAAGTCAAAAACCATAGCTTAAAAAAAAAAAAAAAAAAACACTGACATGTTAAAATGTGTTCATAAAAAGGTCCAACTTTTTCAAAAATAAAGTAGGTGTACTTTTTACGTGAGAGAATGACGTATGCTAGTCTTTTCTCAACCACCCCTCCTCTTCCCATGTTAGCTTGTGTAGGCTAAATTATGAGGCTAAAAGTTGGAATGTGTCCTTGAGTGATAATCCAAGTAGATATAAATAGACACGTATTGGTAAGAATCTTAAGTACTCTTATTAAATGTTATAAAGAAAGCTATATTATATGGAGATTTTACTGTAACTCTAGATATAGATAATTATGAATTATAATAATAAAATTTATGTGGGTATATTATATAATTAAGAGTACTGTGGGAGGTATTTTTTTATTTTCACGTTCTATTTTTTATTTTTTAATTGAAAAATTGTTAGCGTATGTTCTAGACGTCTCAGCAAATGGGCAATACTCGCGCTTTTAAAGAGATACATGAGATGCTACTCGGTAGTCAAACCCGGTCATCCGCCATATAAATAGATACACAGATGTGCTCTCTTTCACATGGTGGGACGCTTGTAGATATATCATGGTTGAATTGCCACTAGTGATCGATTGTTTGTGTTTTCTTTTTTTTTCTCTCTCCTGACAATTAAAGTGCACAATTATCCTCTATTTGTTTATTGTTTGCTTGGGTCTGACTACCACATCAGACCCAAGGTCCTTGGGTCTGGTAACAATGTCAAGCCTAAGAGTCGGGGGTCTAGCAACCGAGTTTAGTGCCAGACCCAAAAGCGGCTAGCAACCATGTTTGGTGGCAGACCTAGACGTGGGTCTAATATGGTTGCTAGACTCAGATTCGTGCCTGCTTTGTTTTGCCAGACCTAAGCTTCTTGAAGCTGACAACCCTATGTAAGTATATTGTGGACTAAGACACAGTCCATTATAAACTTGCACAATGGATTTTTCAAGCTCTAAAGGCTTGGGATATGGCTAATATTATCTTTTCACATAAAGTTAAATTAACAATTTGCCCTTTGGTTGAACAAATTAAAGCACTGATTGTAAGCGTATTTCAGTATTTTTCATGAGCTCACTTGTATTAAACGTTTCAACGGGGATATGATAGTCTTTTGATGATTATTTGCATAGTAAAAATAGTATTCTATCCCTAAGGTTAACAAAAATAAAACTTGTTATCCATGAGTTTTTTTACCTTTCACAAACTGTTAAATAGTTAAAATATATCATTTTGTTCTCTGTCTGTTTGTTGTTTGCTCGGGCCTGACAAATACATCAAACCCTAGCTACTTGGGTTCGGCAACCATGTTTGGTGTCAGACCTAGGCACGGTCTGGCAACTATGCATAACTGCCAAATCTAAGGAAATTGGGCCTGATATGGCTACCAGGCCCAATTCACCTGGGTAGACGCTTGAGTCTTTCATGGCTACCAGATCCAAGGTGGTTAAAACATTTTTTATACATTTAATATTTTTTTATATTTTTAAAAAATTGATATTGACTCGTTATGGAGTGCGAGCCAATATATTAGTATAAAGTTAAAAACTGTGGAGAAAATATTGTTTTTCCAGCACTATGTATTACAATAATAATCTAAAGTGTTATGTTTTTTTTTTCTTGCATTTTGACTCTTTTTTCCATTTAGTTATTGATTTTTTTTATTTTTTTAGTTCTTATTTGATGTGTTTATGAAGAGTTAGAATTGATAATTTTTTTTTAATTTGTTTTTTATATGATTATTGCAGTATTAAAAAAATATCTTGGCATTAAGTTGATATTAACTATAAAGCTAAAGGTGTGGGAAAAATATTTTTTTCCCACATCCATTAGCATTGTAGATCACAATAATAATCCATAATATTGTGATTTTTGTGTGCGCGCGTTTTAACCATTTTCTTTTTTTTAGTTGTTTTTTTTTAATTTAGTCTTTATATGATGTGTTTATGGAGATTTAGAACTAATAATTTATTTTAATTTACCTTTTATATGGTTATCGTGATATCAGAAAGATATTTTGACATCGGGTTGATATTAGGAAAAAATCTTAGCATCGCGGTATAGTCTATCTTTTCAAAAGTTTAGCTAAATAAAAAATTATTTTAAAAAAACTAGGTTATTAAACTTTGTGGAGTCAATTACCCGGTTTGTGAGTTTGACATAGTAACCCTGGTTGCCCTGGTTTGCGAGTTTAACGATATTTTTTTTTCTAATTGAACTTGATTCTGTGATCGTCTATTTTTTTTTTTTATCATATAGTTAAAAAATAGGTTTTTAAAAAACATGTTCTTAAATTTTAGAAAGTCCATGGGCCTGTTGACGAGTTTGACAAATTTAAATTTTTTTTCTTTTCTTTTTTAAATTTATTTTTTTGATTTTATCCTTCGATATTGGACTGATTGAGATTTGAGTTTTTATAATTTGTTTTGTTTTGTTTTCTATGAGGTTATCATAGTCTTAAAAAAAGTCTTAGTATTGGTTTAATGCTTGATTTTATGATTGTCTTTTTTTGTTATCATACTTTTAAATAAAAAATAATTTAGAAAAATAAAAGTAATTAATTTCAATGGAATCCATTACCCAGTTTGTGGGTTTGACGTGTTGATCTGGTTACCTGATTCACGGGTTTAGCGGATTTACCCATCAAAACTTATATGTTTTTTTTTTAGTTTTTGATCCCTTAATTTTTTGTTTATTTCACTCTTCTTCAATATTCAATTGAGAAATGGAATTCATGGTTTATTGTTTTTTTTTTATTTTCTATAAGGTTATCACAATATCAAATAAATATATTTTTTAGGGTTGATATTCAATTTTGTAAGCATCTAATTTTATCATAAAATTAAATAAAGATAATTTGCAAAAACAATAAAGTTATCAAACCCATTGAAATCCATGATCTAGGTTACAGGATGACCAATGTCGATCTAATTTGACATCATCTTAATATTAAAAAAATTGTCATTTTAATTTTTTTTTAAAATATAAGTTATGTTTTTACTGATCATCCAAGTTATTTTTAGACCTATTAAATTGAACAATTCATTTTGAACCAGCTCTTACGCGATTTAATTTAAAAATTAAGTTGGGCAAAGAGCTAAAATAACATGTTTCAAAATGAATAATCCGCTTGATTAGATTTAATAATACAACAAAATTTTCATACTCTAAACATTTTTTTAAGTTTTTTTTTTAAGTAGTTTAACTTCTGGTGCAACTTGGTTAAATGTACTAGTTGGTATAAGTTGTTTCTCTTTTTAATATGCCTGATTAGTATTACCTTGAGATTAGTATTTTATTTTTGTATTTCAGCATCTAAAGAAACTTTAGAAATGTTTTTTTTTTTACATCAAAATTACATCATGGTTATTAAACCTAATTAGACCGATGAATTGATCTAGAATTAGTTAATTTAGGGTTTAGTCTGAACTAGGTTTTATAATAAATTAATAAAATTAACTTGATCAAAAACCCGTTAAAATTTAAAATTTTAATTTTTTAAAATAACATTGTTTCCACCATTTTTAAAAATTTGTTCAATCTGTCAAAGTCTTGCCCCGTGTGGAGTTTAATAAATATGGATTAAACAAGCTCTTTTTTTGTTTGTTTGAAAAAGAGAGCTAATCACAGCCAATGGGTTTTACTGGCCAAGCCCAAAGACTCCATTTAAAACCCCTGAAACCGAAGTGAACTCGGAACAAGAAAGCCCTTCGATTGATTTCAGGCATAGGGTCTGTAAGAAACGAGGAGGAAGGCAAGTCATGGCTCCGAGGGAGCAGTAAAGTTACTTTTAAATTATCTGACAAAGACAACAGAGATGTTTACAAATAATCAAAGACAAGAAGAAAGAACCGGAAAATATGGAACTCCAAGACTCCAATACCTTCAGGTATTCTTTCTTTTCTCGAAAGGCCCTTCTGTATATCTTTTTCTTTTTTGTTTTTTCTTGTTTGCTTTAGTTTAATTGTTTGTATCATAAAATAATAATTATCCAGCAAATCAAATGACCATTTTTTTTATTTTTGATTTACAGGAGTTGGTGAACCAGTTTCAGAATGCAGCGGATGAAGGTACTTTTAAATTTTGCTCGTGGTGTCTTCTTTAATATGGCTAGGTCATTCTATATATATGTGTTGTAACTTGTAAGCATTTAATTGAAGGCTTAGCTCCCTTAATCACTGATTAATCCCTTAGCTTGATCAGATTATTAGAGTTCATGCTTTTTACCTGATTTCATTGTATTGTTGGCTATGAATTTACTTTCCTAGTAATAATCCTTGTTGATTTCGAGAATCTTCCATTACATGATTGAGTTATAATATGCAAAGCTAGCCCGTCTTCAAATACGAAACTGATTTCTATGTTCTACATGGCTGTAGAATGCAGTTTACGATATCATTCTGTTTGTAGCTATTATGCATCCTAACTTTGTTATCTGTGTTCTGCATTTACCCTTTGTTTGGTATGAAATGGAGTCTTTGGCGGTGGCAGTATTTCCGTTGTCAAGAGGAATGTTGCACAATCTAGATTCACTGGATATCTGTGCAATATGCAGGCTAAGCAAATATAGAAATTCGGGTGGTAGCAGAGGACATGCTTCTTTCTCTCTGCTTTTTTTTTGGGTGTTGTGCTATTGCTTTTGTGTCTGGTCTGGGAGTGAAAGTGGAGTGCCAATTATATCACTGTGAGGAGGTGTAGGGGATTATGAGGGTGGAAACCATGCTTGAAATGTGTCTGTTTGTAATGGTAGCCAAGTTCAAATACTGTCTGTATTTTTGCAAATGTCACTTCACACCATGTCTTGTAATGTGACTAAACCATTGAAAACTAACCTTGCCTATACAACTTCTATTGACCATATTTTTGTTCTTGTTGTTGCAGAAAGAAAAGAGAGGATAGTTGCTAACTTGGCAAACTTTGCTTATGATCCTTATAACTATACATTCTTGCGTCAGGTTAATACTTTTGATTTTGGTTTTAGAAATATCTGGTTATAATTATAAACCAAGGTATATTTCATATAATTCTTCCATGTAACAACTTTTGAATGTGATCTAAACAGCTAAATGTTTTGGAGCTATTCCTTGATTGCATAACAGAACCAAATGAGAAGCTTGTGGAATTTGGGATTGGAGGAATATGCAATTCTTGTGTTGGTAAGTCCAACAAAGTGTACCTTCTGCTAGAACTGGAAATACTGCTGACCTAAAATATTAGGCTGCAAAGATTGTTTGCTTTGCATATTTACAGCCTCCTTTTTCATGCTATTATTATTTTTTTTCTTTCTAAACTCTTGCGTGCAGATCCAGCAAATGCTGCTATAATCACTCAGTCCGGAGGCATACCCCTCACTATCCAATGTTTATCAAGCCCAGTAAGAAACACTGTAAGTGGAAGAGAGCCTGCGCTTCTTTATTGTTACACCCCCCGCTTCATAACTTGTCTAGCTCATCCTGGATGACGTGGTCCTAAATACACAATCAAAATAGTTTTTTTTCCCTGTAAGAAATATGGCTGCCCCTTCGATCTTTCAGAAAATTTTCCTTCATTACTGTGATCGATTCTTTTGGATGCTTTGAAGCTATATTTGACCTTGAATCTGTGAAACCATAATTGGGCAGTTTTTTGTATGGTTTAATTTGATTAAGAGTTCTGTATGATTGCAGGTTAATTATGCTCTTGGATCTCTTTATTATCTCTGTAACTCATCTACCAAGGAAGAGATTCTAAAGCCAGAAGTTTTAGATGTTATCAAGAGGTATGCTGCTTGTGAAACAGTAAATGTAAGCTTCAGTAATCTGGCTAAAGCTTTCTTAGACAAGCATGTGTATGAAAACAAGTGACATTAGCATGCTTGATGTTGATATGGAAGATTCATCCCCCGTTCATTGTCCAAAACGAATACATTCTTCAAATGAAAGTCGTTGATGTTGTCATCATCTATTTCACAATATAGGTTTTCATCCATTTTTTCTTAGAAAAAGAAAGTTTTGTACAGCTATCAGAGTCCTGTAATATTTTGGCATTTTCAGAAGCTAATTTAACTGCACAAGCTGATTACTGAATTTTATTGCATAAAATCTCAATACAGGCAAAGTGAAATTTAATGTTGCCAATCAATTTATGCTAAAATGCAAAAAACAACCTTTTCATTTGTTGTTTTTCGCAGATATTTGCTGTTTCCAATTCGTTGAGTTGTGCATGAAACAATCCAGAGAGAAACAGAATACATTTGGATTAAAATAGATACCATATAGAAGAAATCTATGAATCCTGGTCATTTGAGAAAAGTTGTGTTTCTGAGACTGGCCTTTGAAATTTTCAAGGGCACTCCTTCGCTAGTTTACAATGCTCAGAAATTTGGGTTTTTTCTCTCGTATATGGCTGATTAGCACCTTGTCCTGCAAATTGCAATTTGTTTAAATTTAGGCAGCAAGAAACGATCTCTCCAGGGCATGAACGGTTGGGAATTCACGATATGGTTTAGAGATTTTGGGCTCAACTCAAACACCAAGTTGATACTAGGCAGCAACTTCAACGGGTGGCTTGGTAGTAAAAGAGTTCTTTTCTTGACTTCTTGGATCCAAACTTTAGGGGCATCGATTAAAAGAATTCATGCAGATTGATGTTTGATGGGGCGTTCTTAAAATCGTTCAAAAAATAATATTAGTTTTGATTTGATGCAGAAGCTGGTCCGAAGACCCTCAAAAAGTTGATATTAGGCAAAACAATGAAGAAAAAAAAAAAAAACCAGCCACATCAATTGAGAAATAGTTTTAAATTTATGTTTGGTTTTTTGCTCCCCGATTATTTATGTTAAAAATAAAAAGAAATTTAAAACAAAATCATTTTAGACGAAAAGTATTTTTTAAAATAAGTTTTGAAGTATTTTTATGGAAATATTCTCATATAAATGCAAATTTAAGAGGGAAAAATAAAATATTAATAAGAAAAATTGTAAGAGAAAAGTGAGTTTTCTCAGTTTTAATTGTGGCTAGCCAATTATCCATGCATTGAGTGGTATATTATTAAAAAAAATACTAAAAACAATAATATTTTATTTTATTTACTTTAAAATAGATTATAAGATAATTTGAATATAGGGGCTCAAGTGGAATATTAGTAAATTTATAAGGGTTAAAGTGAAGTCTAACCATAGAGATCAGAAAAAACAAAGGAAACCAAAGAGACGGCAGAAGCGTAACGTTACAGCTCAGGCCTTTTTTAAGATCAGAGGTTGGCAGTCAAAGCCCATAAATGTAATTAAATTAAAAAAATCACCCTAAACTTTCAAAAAATATTAATAAATTCCCCAAACTTCCCTTCCTTATTCCGGCCAGACTCTGCTCAGCCTCCATCATCTCTCTTTTTGTATTTTTCTTTTTAAACAATATTTTCTATTTAACAACGTTGTCTTTACCTTGCTTATCCTCAAGAGAAAAGAAGAGAGAGATTCTTACAACATGAAAAAGAAACTCGACACTCGTTTCCCTGCCGTAAGTTCTTTCTTTTGTGCTGTCTTCATGTTTTGTTTTTTTTGTAAAAACAACTGTGGATTGTCTTTGTTTTTTTTTTGTTTGTTGTTCTACTGGCCTTTTCATGGTTAGCAATCCTGTTACTGTTTTTTCCCCTTTTTTTTATGGCTGATACTAACATGGGGTTAGAGATTGTTGATATTTAAAGCAGTGTCTAATCTTTATTGAGTTTTAGATTTTGATTTTTTCCATAATATTTCATGCCCTTTACTTTTTTTTACATTGACTACTGAATTCGTGGCCCATCTGGGGCAGCTTGTTGGATATTTTGTGTTTTTATCTAATTAACTTGGCTGATATAGCAAAAAAATAAGTGGACCAACAAGTGTTTTTGTTTGGTTAAATTTGAGGTAGGACCAGTTTGATTATGGTTGATGAATTGCCTGTATGTAGGGCACTGTCTAATATGTATTGACTTCTAGAGCTTGCTTTTCCTCTTTCTTACATGTACTTGGCGTGCTACTGAATTTGTTTCATTGCTTTGTTGTTTCGCATGTGGGGCACTTTGCTGGATTGTTTTTTTCACCTTCTACGAGGTTTTATGGGGTTTCCTAGGGATTATTGATTGAAAGACAGATGGAAACATCTTGTTTTTGTAATTTTTGGTTGTTGATGTGACTTTGCTGTAATAGGAATGAACTCAGCTCTTTTTAGAAGTGATGTTTACCTTTTGTTTTAGTCTTACTACCTGTTAAGTTATTGTTTTGTTCTATGCACGTGATGTATGATAGATGTATGGTAGTTTGGTTCTGTGAAACGTAAGCCATTTTTCAATATGGAGTAGAAAGTTTAGTCTTTAAACTCAACTAGTAATAGGAGTGTGCATAATTGAGTGGAAACTGAAACCTAGCCACATAGATGTGATAACCCATTAGACAGAATAACATAGCTGCAAAAAAATTGTTTATTGCAGGTGTGTGCGCAAACACTTGCTGTCATGCGCAAATTAAAGAGTTTTTAGTTTTTCACCATGGTTAGATATCAAATTTGTTATGTGCTGAATGGTGGATATAAAGTTGTCACCTCTTTTTATCAATTTCTAACCTTTTCTCTTCTTTATTTGTCAGTCCCCCTTCCTTATTAATCGCAAATTTTCCTTAGCTTACTGTGCATTTGAGATTCCTCTCTGTCTCAGCTTGTTCTCTCTTTCCTTGAATGTGACCCCACAATTTTTTTTTTAAGAAGATTTGTGCTCAAGAGCATTATTTTGAAACATGAATGGGTAGTTCAGTTCAATTCCAAAAGAGCAAAAAACTGTTCTCAACTGCATACTTGGAATAGGAATTGGAAGTTTCGTCCAAAGAGTAGCCCCTTCCTCTCTGTCCCCCTTTATCTTGCCCTGTTTCTGATGCCATCATTTGTCCCTTTGTAAAAAGCCTATCCAAAGGCTCCTGGCATCTGACAGTGGTACAAGAGGTATTACCACACAGAAAGCAGGGTAATGCCTTGTTATGACTTATTTTCTGCAACAATTAGTTGGCACTAATTTGTTAGACCAGACTAAAACTTTAACTTTAGTGGGTAAAGCATCCTTCTATAGCCTTCCCATTTATGTACAACACTGTAGTACTTTGCCATGCTGAAAGAGATTTTATCGAACCTTGACATTTTAGATTGGTTGTTTTTTCTGGTATGACCATTTTGATTGGTTCAATTTACCGTCCTTCAAAAAATTGATTGATTGAACCTACTCAGCTCTCCGCTGTAATTAAATTCTTTTTGGTATTGATCACTTGACATGCAAATTGTAAATCTTACCTTTCTTGTGCATAGCAGGATAGCATTTTGGTAGGTAATCTTGAATGTGTTAATTAATTTTTTTCTTGTGCTTTTATCACAGGAAACAAATTTAAATAATTTTCTTTTTACAATAAATTATGCCTCATCTTGCATTTGTTCAATCACTTGTCAAAGGATGATGATTTCATTGATAGAGCCTTTGTATCAACTCTTGTGGGCGCTTGTACCATGCCAAGGACTCTTAACTTTAGGCTTGTGTTTGTTTCAAATCGAGGAGAATCTAGTGGTTCAACTTTTTATTGGCCCCATTTAGTGCTTTGAGATGTGAATGAGCTATGAGCAATTAACAGATATCACTTGAATTCTTGCATAAGATTTTTCCCTAGCATGTCCAGTGATTTTCTTTTACAATGTTTATTTTTCTAGCATTTGATTATCTACTTTATCTGGGTATTATTTGACAGGTTCGAATCAAGAAGATTATGCAAACTGATGAGGATGTTGGGAAGATTGCCATGGCTGTACCTCTTCTTGTTTGTAAGTAAATAATTATGGACTCATGCTTATGCAATGAAAGGAAATTTGGCCCCTTTCTATTTTCTTCCACACCACCTTTTTCTACGTGCTCTTCATATAGTCATCCTATGCCAATACCATGCATGGAAACCCTCTTCCCTTCCCCTCCATATATGTTCATGCACATTTTTATTCTTCTACTTGTTTTTCTTTATGGTTGTTTTGTTTCATTTACAGTACTAATTCAATTTGTATTGAAATGTGCAGCTAAAGCCTTGGAACTATTTTTGCAAGACCTATGTGACCGAACATATGAAATAACTCTGAAAAGGGGAGCCAAGACCTTGAATTCATTGCATTTGTAAGTAAGATTTTTATATTGTCTTTGTTGCTACAAATCTACTTATGGGTGCCAAGCTGCGGACTGTATATTATTTTGGTCCTTAGAATTGAACCTTCCAGGCGCTGTATGACAATATATTGAAAGCCTACTTTTACTATACAGAGCTTTGAGTTTGGGATCATGGTCAATCTTATTCATATTGTTGGTCTGGTCCCGACTCTTAGAACAAATGAGATGTAGCTTTACACACACACACACCACACACCCCTCTCTCTCACCCGCGCAGGGGCACGCCCACACACGTACACGCATGTGCCTGGGCAAGTGCACTCACATACACACGCCTTGGACGAGCACATTAACGCTCATGTGTCCTCATGCGTGCATTAGACATTTGTATTTTCTACACCTTCTAACATCAGTGAATCGAGGTGGTCTGATTTTTGCTATGAAATTTACAGGAAACAGTGTGTACAGACTTTTAATGTTTTTGATTTTCTGAGGGAAATTGTGAGCAAGGTTCCAGATCTTGGTGGCCCAGATGTCACTGGTGATGAACGTGGTGTTGCCAAAAGAAGGTTTGGAATGTCTAGTCTTATATCTTTGTTTTAGTTTGGACATTAGATTGCTTGATGACTAATGACATTCTTAATGCTTCAACTTTAGGAAAGTTGCTGATGATGAAGACAATGACAGTGACGAGGAGTGCAGTAGAAACAGAACAGTAAGTTTCAATGTCTTGCATTATATAAAAATGGAGAGAAAACTATACAAGCATTTTTCGTGAAGTTAGATATCAACATTTATTTGTTATCCTTAAAGTTGGAAGTTGAATTTCATGTTACCGTGTAGTTTGAACTATTTATGACTGATGTCTACGACCATGCTCTTAGTTTAAATGGTGTTAGTTTTTGTGCAACAAGTTAGATTGTATCACCTGCTGCAGATTGTTTCTGTGCTCCATTGACTACAAGGCATTTGTTATGGCAACTTTTAATCGATGTAGAAAATAAGCTTCTATGGATTTATTCTGCATTTTATGTTTTTGAACAATATGTTGCACTAGAACTCAACCCTAGAATTTTGTTGACAGAATGAGACTATTCAGACAAGCAGCAGTGGCAGAGGAAGAGGAAGAGGTAGGGGCAGAGGTAGAGGGCGTGGCCGGGGGACAAGATCCATGGAGAGGGAGACAGCTGCACAGCATGGGAAGTTGGAAGATGACCCTGACATTGATCATCACAATGACAAGCACTGTCCAAAACTTGACAAGGATTATGAGCCTAAAGATTCGAAGGATAATATTCCAGCTGGCAGAAATTTACAAGCTCCAGTACGTGACTTTGACCTGAATGCGGGCTTGGATGAGAATGGAGAAACACAACCAGTGTTAGCTTCTGTCCCTTCTAGTTTCTCAACAAAATCTGATACTGTTGTCCCTGCAAGTTCCTTAACAAAACATGACACTGTTGTCCCTACAAGTTCCTTAACAAAACCTGACGCTGTTGTCCCTGCAAGTTCCTCAACAAAACCAACTCCTGAATTGAAGCATGAGGAAGTGCCTGGATGGTCCCTTGAAGACATTGAAAAGATGGATATCAATCCCGTTCAACTTGCAAACTTAAATACGAGAATAGATGAGGAGGAGGAAGATTACGATGAAGAAGACTGCAGTTACTAGCTAGTTTTTTCTGCTGCTGTATATGGCTTCTCACATCCTATAGGTTTTAGGTCCTTGCAGGAAAATATAAATCTGAAGGTAGCGATTATTGAAGCTGATGGTAGCGACTAGGGAGCTTAGGATTTAGTGGTAGTCATCATTACAAACTAGGCAGAAAATGGTACGATTCTGTCTTCTTCAGAATATATTTTCTCCAGCATTTGCTGAATGTAGATTACACATTAACTCCCCTAGGCATTTAGAGATCAGTCTGTTTAACCATTCTTGTATTTTAAGATGCAAAACGCTAATTATTACTTCTTGAAAGCAGAGAAAGGCTCATACAACAGCTGGGGAATTTCTGTGGTCTTTTTCCTGGCAAGGGATTAGGAATCTAGGTCCATGATAAACCATAAAGGCCCTTGTGCCAGCTGCAGCCTTTGACATTGAACAGGAAGGCCACACAGAGCCTAACTTGATCCAAACCACTCTCACTTGGAAAAATCCAAGTTAAGCTTCAATATTGGATGCATCCCTTTTTGGGATTGGTTTTTCCTCTTAGCAAATGCATTTGCTATGATACTAACTTTCTAGTTGCAAAATCAAAGCTGCTGCGAAGAATTTTTTGGGCCAAATGAACAGCCAAAACACAGTATACAAAATTGGCCAATGTTACGAGGTTATATGGCAGGGAGAGACCGCTTGGTGACACCAACTTTTAGAGCCATTGAATTTTATTGTTTCTAAAACTTGTTTTTAGAATTTCTTCCTGCGTTGTTGCTTCAAATGGAAAATTGAAAGGGAGGTGGGTTGGAGTTGGAATTTGATTTCATCATGGTAGAACTATGTTTTCTTGTCATAATTGCTCATCAATTACAGAATAAGAAATTATTTTAGTCAGAGAATTTATCTAAGATATGAGCGACATTGCGTTGCCTTGCATGCCATGAGCAATTGCAGGATGAATGAGCCAACTAAATTTGATCTCCATGCTTGTATTAATGTCTACAAGCAACGATATGGAGTCCGGCCTCGACTACAATGGGTTAATACTTATTATGGAGGGCTAGCGTGCACCTGTTTTCCTATCATTGTTTCTTGGACATGCTTCCTAAAACAAAAAATATAATGAGATCTATCTCCTCTATCATCACGATCTCTATCTCTTTTGTCTCAGGATAATAGCCAAACTCGAACTTGTTAGAGGGATGGCCATGGTTTCCCTGTACCTGCTCAGAGGTACCTAATATTTTGTAAAATGCCTTCTTATACTTCTTACAAATGTTAAAAGTTACACTTCTTAGTTTCATAATGAACCTAAACAACTCTCTTTTAATTTCTTAAACTTCATTTTTTATCAGCATCGATATTATGAAAAATCAAATCCCATTTGGATCATGGAAAGAAACCTTCAAAAATGCAAGAACTCTGGATATTTCAACTCAGCACAAGCTCTAGAAGACTATGCAGAAACTATCAACACATAAAGGACAAAATTAATGCTAAAGACTCTCCGGCCAACATCTTTGGATAGTCACTAGCCAGGTGGTATATGCTACGTCATTGACGGGTTAATGTTTTTCTAATTTAAAAATAGAATGTTCAAACAATGCTAGTATTATTAAATAAGTTTTAAAAATTTAATACACGAGTCATTGATTTGACTAGGTTTAATAATTTTATCTACTTTAATAATTTAATAAAAAAAATCAATATTAAATAAAATGAACAAAAAAATAATAATAATTAACTATAAAAAATAAATTGTCAATATCATACTCGAGAGAAAAAAAAAATTCATTGGAAACTTATCATCATTTTATTGTGGACATCGCTTCGTTGTGGAAAGAACTCATCAAGATTATTCTAATGCCACTGTAAAATGTTGCATAACAACACTGAAAGAAGTTGCACGCATTGTTAAGCAACGACCTGGAAAGCAAATCCAACAAAATATCATGGAGTGAACATCTCAGGCTTATATTTAACCAATTAATTTAGTTTAATTTAATTAAAAAACAAAATTTCTTTTTAAAAAAGTTAAATTTAAAAAAAGTTAAATTTAACAAAGAACGACAAAAAAAAAGACTCAAGATAACACAAGTTATTTTTTAAAAATAATAAAAAATCATATAGAAAGAAAATAAAAAAAATATCAGAGCAAAATCTTCAATTAAATAAATGTTGAATGATGAAACTGAAAAAAACACGAGCTTAAAAAAATCAAGAAAACCTAGGCAAATCTCATAAACTTGGGTTAATCTTCCAAACTCGCAACCCATGAAATCATAAATTCAGGCTTAATCAAGAAGTTTAATTCCCAACAAATTTAATGTTGAAGGATGAAATCGGAAAAAAAAATATCAAAATTTGTGAAGGTAAAAAAAATCAAAATAATAAGGATCAAATCTGATAGAAATTTTTTTTGAAAGAGGATGAAATCATAAAGAAAATTAATTGTAAAAATAATCTCAAATAAAAATAGCAATAAAAAAAATGAGGACCAACTATGATTAATGAAAAAATTACAGGATAAAATTAAATAAAAATTCTAATTTTATAAATTATTTCAGATATTCCATATAGTAATAAAAAAACAGGGACCAAATTTGAAAAAAAATTTGAAGGGCTACTTTGAAAATTTTGAAGGTCATATACGAAAGTTAAGGAGGAAAGAGAAAAGAAAAAGAAGAAAAGGCCACGAGCATCAAATTAGAAGTCAGTAAACTACACACACTATCTAGGGATAAAGAGGCCACTAAGGTGATTTCAACGCCATTATGAAAGATGATGTTTGGTTGATAGGAGACACCTCACATGTTACTGAAAGAGCATGGGTGTCTCTTTTTTGCTAGCCAGATTTGTTTTTAAATTATATTTTAAATTTATTAAAATATTAAATTACCCCTCAATCAATTTGATATAACTAAAAAATCAAAATAAAAGTATGAAAAAGCCCTTGAATACTAGTTAAAAATATTTTGCTTCTAAGAGTAAATTATTCATAAAAATTAACTATATATTTTATATATTTTCTATAATGACAGAGTTTATGAATTATGGTTAACAAATCATACAGGCTGCAATATCACAGCTTTATTTCACGTGAATAGTTTACATGTAACTATTTAACATCATTGTGGTAAAACTCATTCGAGAATCAATATGTGACAAAGCCTGTTCATAAGTTAAGAGATGATATTGCTCGATTCTAATTTTTTATAAGAAAAAAAATCAAAACATTTCATTTTAAAATAAATTAATGGATTAAAAACTGAATTTTGATCGGATCAATTGAATTAATCAAAGTTTTTTTACTAGGTTAGATGATTTTTTTTCTTCAACCGAAACCAATTTAAGCTCTTGAGTTGGACATGTTTCAAGTCAGATGAGTCTTAGCTCAACCCACCAGGTTAGTCTAGATTTTAAATTTTGTTTGTTTGACATTGCAGTCTAATTGTACTTTTAATGTTTTTGAATTATTTTAATATATAATATCAAAAATAAATTAAAAAATATATTATTTTTATACATTTTCAATTAAGTTCTTTTTAAAAAACAATCTTTATTAACAGTAACTATTAAACCTTTACAGTAATGTTTGATAACCTACAGGCCTTTCTAGTTCAACCCTCGTAAGCCCCTATTCTATCCTCTAACATATTAATACAACAAAACAATACGAATCGCTTTTAAATATATACCAAATAATATAAGATATTTTTACTTCAAATTAAGTAACGTTGAACGTTTTAAGTAACTATATGTGTGTGTGCGTGTGGTACCTTAGGTACCTACTATAACGTCCATGTACATATAGATTCGACAATATAGGCTGAAATATATTTCTGAAACTTCGAGGATCAAATAAGTAGTTGCCTTAAACTATGAGGACACAACATAGCAGTCCTATAAAAATGCCGACCGACCGTGCGGCCACTGTCTTTCATCTTCAACCCAACAAAAAAAATCAGGCCTCGAATATTTTGAGAAACTGAGAAAGAAAAAATGACAGTAAAGTTGGTGGATGCAACCATTTCAAGCTTTGGCAGTGTGTTTGAGAAATTCAAAGCAGAAGCACCCAAAAACAAAGTTAATCTCATCCTTTTCCTGGCTGATAATGACCCTTCTACCAATCTCAGTTGGTGCCCTGGTAAATGTTTTTTTTCTGTTTTTTTTTTGGAATTTATTTTCGTTTCTGGCTCGAAAAATGATGACCCGTTACGTAATCCTTGTGAAAGATATGATATTTTTGAGTTTATAAGATTGAAGGTGTTTTTGTGATTGGTTTCAACAATTTTAAGTGCGGTCTTTGTGATTATTGCTGCCTTTTATTTTAAATTTTTTTTTTTATGGAGTGAAAAGATTATATATTTAGGTTTTGGGAAATTGAATCTTGTTTTCTTTAAAAAACTAGTAGATGTTCAGAGTGAAATTGCATAGAATTTAGGTTCCAGAAACAGCACCATGTCATATATAACTTGAAACATGCTTGTGTTTTTCAATTTCATGTGCTTTTTTCTGAATAAAAGACTATATTTATTGATGCAGAAATGGTAATTAAGAGTAGAGAGATAAAGTTCAAGTAAAGATAAGGGAAGAGCATTGAGTGGCTCAAGAAGCCAAATGGTTTGGGAACATTGTGTGTATATGTGTTTGTGAACATATGTTTTCTAATGATACGAAAACTGAATTCACCAAAATTTAGATATTTGTGAGCACACTTTCAGTTTGCAGTCTTAAGATTTCGCCAGAAGTCACTGCTGAACTTCCTGGATGAGTTATTCAATGTTTTAGGGAGCTAGCTATAATAGAGTGGGGTACTGGGGTTGCCCATTAGAGAAGAAAATCTGTTCACTTAACAACATCCAGGCCAAACAAGCAGGCTAGAACATAAATGGAGAATGAAGGGCTTTAGAAGAGATACCCTCAGTTGAAATGCTGGCAAAGCATCTCCTCTTCCTCTTTAGTTTGTAGTTTGTGCTATTTGAAATGTAACTGTTACCGTTCAAATAGCCACGGATATAACTATTTTAAATTCTTATAGAAATGACTCATTTGGAATGGCCTTCGCATCATTTATGGCTCAGTACTGAGGCATTGGTTCAACTTTTGGTTCATTATTCTTGTGGAACAAGATCTTATTCTCTCACAGCTCTGCTTTTAAGATTACTTTGTTGGCATCTTATGCCATCTTTAGCTTTATTTTGAGTGGCTATCATGAACTATTCTTTTGAGTGAAGAACTTGGAATCTTTTATTCGATGTATAAAAAATGTGCTGTTTTTGGTACAAATCTGTAGATTTTGTGAGGTCTGAGTCACTTGTTTTGAGAAATATGACAATATTTGAATCCGGAATGTAATTTAATGATTTCTTTTTGACATCTCTAACCAGATTGTGTGAGAGCTGAACCTGTAATATTGAAGAAGCTGGAAGCATTGCCAGATGATGTGGCACTTCTGCGAGCTTATGTTGGAGATAGACCAACATGGAGGAATCCCCAGCACCCATGGCGAGTAGACTCAAGGTTCAAGCTCAAAGGAGTTCCTACATTGATCAGCTGGGAGAATGATGCCGTCAAAGGTCGCCTTGAGGACTACGAAGCTCACCTTGAACACAAGATCAATGCCCTTGTTTCTGGGAATTAACTTGGCATTTTTCCAGCTTATGAGATGGTTGGAAATCCTATGATTCTTACTAGGACTATCTGAACATTTACCCAATCAAGTGTAGCTTGTTCATCTTGCACCTTGAGCTTTCAAGTCTTTGTGAAAACCTATTAAAATAAAGTGTAGCTAATCAAGCCCAAAAAGACATTAATAGCTTCTTGATGATATTATGTTCCAAGAAGTTGCCCAGAAGAAATCAAGAATGTCTTCTTTTTCTTTTTTATTTGTCTGTGTAAGAGAAATTTGGTGTCTTTGGTAGATGGTGGTTGTTATAGTTCTGCAGTCGATCAAAACCAGGGACTTGAATTGGAATCATTGAGAACAACCTTTGGGGCTATGAGAGCAGACCCTGCCAATCCAGCACTTTGGATGCAAAGGCTCACAAAATGCGCGTTGTGCATGCAATAATTTTGAGTCTCTTAATGGGAGTGTTTAGTTTTGGCATTTGAAGATTAGGATGATGGTCCGCCATGCTGTCGGATGCTGATCCATACCTGTTTCAAGAAGCCAACAAAATTGCTCACTTCAATTGCTGGTTTTCGTTTCTGCTGCACAGAGGTAAGTAACGCAAGTCCTCTTCAATAGAATGATCTAAACATGAAACAGGGGATCTGAACCATTTTATTAATTTTTTCACTATTTCTACCAGATCCATTAACAACAGATTAAGAGAAGTAGAAGACCTTGTTACTTAGGTTAAAATGCCTGGTTGATTACAATGATTTGGCATGTCATTCCAACTTGCATAACCCATTCGCAGTGTGAGTTGTACAAAATCTCCATCACCATGCATTTTTTTTCCTTGGTTGTTTGTTTTTTTATTTCAAAAATCTTTTAGAAAAAAATTAAATTTTTTTATTTTTTTCTTCAAATTAATATTTTTTTAATATTTTTAGATCATTTTAATACATTAATATTAAAAATAATTTTTAAAAAATAAATTAAAAATATCAACCACAGCTACACTAAATGTAATATAAAAAAGGCTCTAAACCTACTATCAAAGATCATCCTAAGTTCCTAATAGTGATGTCGACTACTACTCAACTTCACAAAATTCCACTCTTGTATTCCTGCTTCTGTACAACTCCCCCACTTCACTCAAACCTTCTCTCTGCTTGGAACTCACTGCAATTCATAAAATAGAACGGATCAATAGCCTGATATTTCCAAGTACTGCGGGTGCGTGTACTATATAAGTATATATATATTAATTTCGGTATTCAGAGGGTGATTTACATTTTAACAGTTTCATTTTTCAGTAATCAGGTAAATTGGCCATTAAACCAGGACAAATAGCAATAGTATATTATCAACATCACTTTCAATATGTCTCCAAAAAAGAAATGAATTTCTAAATATTGTGGTTAATATTAGTTCTTATAGTCATACCTATACATAAGGCCTGCAAGGCACTTCAAATAGCTTCTATAACTTCATAATTGGGCCTTTGATAGCGTTGAAGTCAACTTCAAAGCAATGTCACCATAAGGTTCCTCCTGTTGTAGATCAATAAGCCCATAGCTCTTCAAAACCTGCAATTCACCATAAAGGATCACATAATAAGAAGCACGGTGAAGGGAAAAAGGTTGCATTTTTAATGCTTATGAAAAGATGTAAGAATCATCAAAATGAGAATACTGCTTAAAGATAAAATTGTTTGATGAAGCACACATTTCAGGACTAAGCCACCATGATGGAACTAAGAAAAGTTAGCCAATATAAGAACCATGTGCCAAGGAGCCACAGACAATTCTATGCACTAGCTGTGATTTGCCAAACAATAATCCTGTCTCGGAATGAAAGATAAAGCATCTAAAGATGCAAAAACCTTTAACAAACCTGAGTGCACCAAATGTGTGATATTAAAGAAATAGTTGCACGATAATAAACAGCTTTAAGTAAACCATTTTCTCTTCAAAAATAATTATGAATTATTAGGTGGTCTACTTTACCTCAGGTACCATAAACCTATTATCTGCAGAGACAGACATGACTCGAGAATGCTTGTAGCCAAAAAGTTAGACAAGAGAATACAGGTACAAGCTGTGTTTGAGAATTTGTGTTGCTACATGTTATGTAACTGAAACACATTTATGGAAATGATTGTGAAAATAGCAATAATTGTTAGGCAAAATAAGTCTTTGAAAAAAAGATTTGCTAGTGAATGCACAAACACATTTAAGTCTCCAATAGAGGAAACTACTACTAGAAGGCAATCAAAAAAATTCATTAAAAAGAAAACAAATAAAGGAACGTATCTTTGATGAAGTGATTAACAGTCCAGTCTACAGCACAGGCCTAAACACTGCACCTGATCCCACTGATAAAACAAACTTGGTGGTTTCCTGGTATGTTAAAAAGTATAAATATCAATGAAAACTGAGGGGAAGCAAAGAAAGAGGTTCAATGACTGACTTTTGATGAGAAAATTAAGTGGTTCCTAAGATAGGCACGGTAAACACTGACAAAGTTGATGAATATGTGAAGTTCATGTCCATACAGAGGCCAATTTGCTTGGTTCATAAGAAGTCTAAAATTTATGGACAGAAAAGCAATATTTGGCTGGGTGGTTAGTACAAAGGATACTGGAAATCAATTTTTGGTGGGGTGGTTAGAAGAAAGGATACTAAGAGGATCAACAACACGCAAAAAGAAACTGAGGCGGGAAAAATTCTTTTCTGAACATGATTGGCGTTTTCAAGGAAACAAGCAAATGAATCATGTTGAAATCACCATAGATCCATCTATAAGACAACAATAACAAGTTCTTCTAAACAGAATTGTCTTTATTTCTGCTTTGAAGTGGATAAAAAAAAACCATCGTAAAAATTGAGACTAACTGCACCACAAAGTCAGCATTCTTGCTATAAAAAATGACAGCTTAAGAAGCATTAGGTCTTGGGATTCAATAGAGTTTCATTTTATCTTTCTGGGTTTACAATGCAAGCTTCTTGCTCAAGATTCAAAGTTGAATCATTGCTTTTTGGCCCCAGAGTAAAAGACCAAGTAATGCCTAATATACGGTATTGTCATGATAACAGGAATTGGAGAGGGAACAATGACAGGTTCAAAACACTTAAAACAATCTTTGTTTAAATGGAGAGGCTTTCTTTCCTTCATGGTTTTTGTCTTTCACAAAAAGGTTTAGATTGGTGGTAATTGACAAATGATCCATTATGCATGAAATGACTTTGCAGCTTACCATTGTTTCAAAGAACATCCGAGCACATAACTTTCTCGTTTTTCCTTGTAAGATACTGGTGAGACTGATATCTCCAGATGACTCTTCTGACAATGGGATAATAGGAGAATGTTCTTTTAAATATTTAGCCACACCCCTGCATGCCAGCATAAGCAATTAAAAAGACAGCAGCTAAAAGGAACTGATAATTTTGAATCAACAGGAAAGAATTTCCTCCAGGCACGGGGAATAAAGAAAAAGAAAGTACCTTGTCCTCACAGACAATGAATCAATGTCTCGAGTACCTAGGGATCCTGCAATAAGCATAAATATGTCATCCACATATCATGCATTAAAAAATAAAGTTGTTGAAATTGTGTACATTTGAAATTATTCAATTTCTAGGAAACAAGAAAATATCAGCTTACCAACTGGTGTGTTGTCTGCTTCTAGTATTTTAGCAAGGTCCTACAAAAATATAATATTGGAGTCAGGAGTATCATTAACTTCGTCAAGTAGCTCAGAAGAAAAGGTGCAAGAACAAGGTTTGATATGACACACAAGGAATAAGGCATGAGTTTTATGCTTTATGTATCTACAATAATGAAAAAATGGTAAGCACAAGTGCATTATTGAGAAGTGGAGTATGAAATATCATGTACATGCCTTACTTTCAAATCAACAGCTTCATATATTTTAGCTCTGAGAGTGACATGGGCCATGCAGAAGTAGCAGCAATTACAATTAAAAAGAAACACAATTATAGAAACTGTCAATGCAAAAGCATGTGACAAAAGGAATAAAGAGTCTACGTTCTCAAATCACAAGAAAACAAACTACTTACGTCATCTTCTGCAGTCTTCATCAATTCAGGAATATCAGAGAGCCCAGTGTTCTGTTCACCTAACTGATAAGTTCCAGGGGAAGCTGAAAATTCTGGAGTGTGCACAGTTGTAGATGTTCCTTCCTGGGGTACTGTTCCTGATCCAAAGCTGCTTATTGGCATGGGAGTGAAGTCATCTCTTCTAAGAGAAGAAGGCATGAATCTTCCTGGAGAAGGCATGGGCATTGCTGGAGAAGGCAGGTCTGATAAAAAGTCATTGCCATCATGACCTCCATCATTTCGAAGTCGTTCGATTTCCATATCAATTTCAGGTAAAACACTGTGGTCATAACAGCCTAGATCCTGTTGGGTTCGCTCCTTTTCCATGCCAGACTGACGTCCTGGAACAGGAGATTGTGCAATCATAGGCTCTGAGATGGGTTTGGCTGTGGGAGCAGGAGAGCTTGCCATCCTAGGCTCAGGGATGGCTTCAGTTTCAGGGCCAGGAGATGTTGTAACCCCATGCTCTGAAATAGCTCCCTGTTCAAGAGTCAAATGAGGTTTTGTAGTAATATAATCCTTCTCAGAAAGTCTGCATAAATCTTCACAAGACCCTGGTGATAGACAAGCATCAAAATTCTCTTGAAAATCAATTCCACAACCTTGAAGGTAATGAGCAAGAAAAAATTCATTAGAAGTAAGACCCCCTCACCAGTTATCAAAGGCTCATAAAAGATTTGTTCCTTTCTCAAACTATTGTTCAACCTCCATATACCCACCATTGAGGATGACCTCGTCCTCTTCTGTCGCATCAGATCACTAGGATCCTCAAGTGCCCTCCTCATAAACCTAGCAAAGTTTCATATACTTGTATCAGTAAGCAGTGTCATGGAAAAAGTAGCTCTACATGCACCCATAACAAATCTTACCTATTAGTCAACACTGTGGCCTCATCAAATTGCATCCTCCTCCTCCTCCTTGGCCGTGGCTGCTGAGCAGGTGGAGGCCCTGGTTGTGGCTGCTGAACAGGTGGAGTTGAACGAATGGCAAATTGAGGTGATATATTCCCTGAAATAAAAACAAGAAGCTCGTTAAATGTAAACATACAAGCCCTAAAGACACTTACAACCCAAGCATATAAGAAGTATGCTCTCACCAAATGAACCATGTGTGTCAAAAACATCAGGAATATCTTGTGAAGCAGCAGAAGTAGGTGCTTTTGAATGCTGCTGAAATGGTAAAGACTTCTCTAGAGAAGGTAAAGCATTCTCCATTATTGGAGAAAGGAAATCCTTCTCATTTAGAACTTCGTCTAAAGATCTATTTGGTTCAGTTGCATCATCCCTTCTAGTTGGACTCAATGGAGGAAAGCTTTCTGAGCCCAAATCAGTGGCAGCATCACGCATAACTTCAATTTCTGGAGGGGAATTTTCTCCACTAAGACTTTGGTTAAGAGTCTCAGTAGGTACTGATGTCTGATTACTTGGACCAGGATCCTGAAAATCCCCAGTGTGCATTAGAACTTCTGTCTGATTACTTGGAGCAGGATCTCGAAAATCCTCAGTATCCATTGGGTCTTCTGGTTGATTACTTTGACCAGGATCATGAAAATCCATATCGTCCACAAGCACATCTGTCTGATTACTTGCACCAGGTCCAGTCTCGTTATTCACAACTGTCTGAGTCCTTTGACCTGTATCTTGAGAAGGCAAGTCACCATTGACTGGAGGTGGTGGATGGATACTGTAGTTATAAAAGGATTAATATTAGATGGATATCTTCATATAAATTCCAAAAAAAGAAAGAGTGCATCTTTCAAATGCAATTTGGGGCATACTCATCCACTGGTCTAGCCTCTGAACCAGGATCCTGTTCTGGAACTGATGGACAGATATTATCCTACACAAAAATTTCATGCAAGTGATAATGCATTCCAATAAGTCATATCAAAGTGCAAAATCATCACCAAACCATAGAAAATAATATGGACCTCATCGACATGTATGGTGATGTAAGGAGAAATTTGATCTGGTATCGTGATTTCCTCGTAACTCTTGAGATGATTATCCGGGGACCTAACAACAAACCTATAGCATCAGAAATAAATTTTAAAACACAAAAACATGAACAAAAAACTTGAGATATTTTAAAGTTTACCCTTCGGGATCTAAGTAATCACTCATGTCAAAGCCATCAAGGTTGAGGGTTGGTGGCAAAGTGATAGACTCGAATGTTGCTGTTGTGGCGTTCTCTGGCAAATTAACTTCTGTAGTTGTGAAAGCCTTGTTTAGCCCAGCAAGAGCAACAGTACAATCTTGGAGAAGGTAATCAACTTTCTTTTTATATATCCGAACAACACCTAGCAGAAGGTGGCTTGACATTCTCAACGCAATCGGAACTTCCGGGAACATAATTCGATCTAAAAACACATTCATAAGATAAAAAAGAAAAAGAAAAAAAAGAATTCAACATGGGGAATCAAAATTAGATGTAACTCCCGTCAGTATATTAGAAAATTAGATGTAACTAATTCAAAATTAGAAATCAGACAGGGGAATCAAAATAATTAAAATAAATAAGCACTGTGAAACCAGATTTATTCACCGATGAAGCAAAGATGATTTCTTTCACAAATTAATCTTCATTACAATTCAAGAAAAACAAGAAAGCGGGGGATTTAGACCTACTACGCAAAGAAACATATTAGAGAAATTTATTAATTCTCTTTGAAGAATAGAACCACAAAACTGGAAGAACAATAAAAAAACCCTAAATTCCAACCACCGAAAAAATAAAATTGCAAAATTTCCATTACCCTTAAAAAAAATTGCAAAATTAACATCTACAAAACCCTTCATTTTCTCAATGTAATGCAAATTCATTTACACTATAAGCAGTGTACCAAATCAAAAAATGCAGCTCAATTCATTAAAAAGCGAGAGAGAGTGAAGAAAAAGAAGAGATCTTTATGCCACCAAATAGCTTAATCGATGAAAACAAATACAGCCCAGATCATAAAAGGCAAAAAATTACAGAATTAAGATCCAAAAAATCATTCTTTTTAACAAAAAAAAAAACAGAGAGTGATAACAGACCGACAGTGGAGGGGATATCAGTGGAGGTATAGTGAGATTTCTTGAGCCTGTGTTGAAGATGAGCAGCGCACCAAACAGTCCCTAAAGGACCCTTCCTTGCTAAGAACGTCTGCGAATAAAACATCTTCCTCTTCTTCTTCTTGGATTCTAAAGAGAGAAAGGGGATTCAAGAGAGAGTGGGGGAAGTTTTTCTTTTCATTTATCAGATAATGGCTTGAGGTTTTATGGTTTTATTCAGAGAATTAATTTTGGCGCCGGAAACGATACTGGCGCCAAAGGGAGAGGGGGCTTCGTTTTTGTGTTTTGTAAAATGCGCTTCGTTATGTAGTTATTTACTCCTTCTGCCATTCCATTAACGATGAGATTGAGATGGAAACGACATTACTTGTGATTGAAACACTTGTCCATCAGGCAAAACAGGTTTTAGTTTTGGAAGATTTAATGTAAAAAACAATTTAGAATTAGGTTTTAATTATTTTCAAAATCCTACGATTATCATTTTATATTTCTAAAAAAAAGATAAATAAGAGATAAATTTTTTTAATATAAGAGATAACTTTTATTATTTTTTTATAAGATCAGATATGATTTTCTCTTCATCTATCTCTATCTTATATTGTATGTATATCTAGTAGTTATAGTTTTTATGTATATCTTTATTACATGTTTTTAGTATCGTAAAAATTTTCATAATTTTTTTTTATATTTTAAATTGTTAATTTTAAAAATAAAAAAATATTATTTTAATATATTTCAATATAAAAAATATTTTAAAAAATAATTACACTCTCAAACACTTCCAAACAGGTTTTTAGTCTGACCTCCCTCCTCCATCAACATAGACACACAACATTTTTTATATATATAAGGAAGTCCAAATTGTTTTTTTTAATATGTTGGTTTACTGCACCACAAAAAGCTTAACCTCCATTCAGAGACAAGTCTGGCCTTCAATATGTTGGTTTACTGCACCACAAAAAGTTGTCCTTACCAAGGTTATTAATTTCATGTCGTTTCGCTCGGAATGACCAAAACATTCTATACCAATTCAAAAAAGGAACAAAACGAAATAAATTTCATCTCATTTTAAATCTCGATCCGTTCCGGATTTTTTGGCTAAATTCCACCCGGAATGTTCCGGTTTCATTCCAAATATTCCGTTCCGCTCTTGAAAAGCTATTGAATCAAATAGAACCTTGTTCAATTTAATTAATTAAATCACCCAATTATAAAAAGCTCTTTTTCATTACTATTTTCAATAACAATGATATTAATAATAATATTGAAAATTATTATTACTATTTTCATTAACAATGATATTAATTTTTTAAAATTAGATTTATCACTAATATATATGGTTTATATTCAAGTTGTTTTTTTTTTCATATTTATACTTTGTAGGAATTTAAGCAAAATAAAGGATGCTTTAGATTCCATTAGCCTTAATAACATTGACTTAACTTTATATTTAAAATATTTGTATTAAAACATTTTACTTTCATAATATTTTGATATTTTGTTTAAGTTGAATTACTTTAAGTTAAAAATCTATTTAATCTTGACTATTTAGAAATATTTTAAATTTTGAAATTATATTTGTATTGCATAATTTATAATTAATTTATCTTGAATTTGAATTATGTTTGTTGAGAATATATATATATGAACAGTACAACCCCGAAACGGCATGCCAAAACACTCCGAAACTGAAACATTCTATTCCAATTGAAAAAACAAAACACCAACCGAAACGAAATTGACAACCTTAGTCCTTACCCCTGTTGGGGATCCATCCCATGTTTCTATGAGCACATGATGTACCATAGGCTTTACCCTTAATCGAGGCCATAGTTAACTTGAACTGGCCTAGTTGGTCTGGGAGTTGATTTGGTGGCTAAACTGGTATGTGTAAAATTAAAAACTAGGATGAGTAAAAACTCTGCAAAACTTGGTTGAGACTCGTTTTTATTTTTTTTAATGTGTTTTTTTTCCCAGCCAAAGACCCATCTTTTTTAATATTTTCTAGTTGGTTACTACTTTTTTTAAAATTCATTATATAAATACTAGAAGAATGTTTAATTTTTTCAATGTAAGATTTGAAACCCTTTAGTATATATATTCTATGTTCACAAGAAAAAAATATATTTTTTCAATGCGGGATAAAAAAACTTTTTTTAGTTTAAATACTTCAACTTAAAAGGATAACATACTGTATATCTTTTCAATGTGGAATAAAAAATCTTTTGAAATAATATTTTAAATTTTATTATTTATAACATATCTAACCTATATTCATATGGATTGTTTCTTAAATTTTTCATATGAAATATTAAAATTTCAAATGTTTTTTTAATTTTTTTTTTCGAGTTGATCCGGGTCAACCCACGTAACCCGGGACCCGAATCCTTGGCCAGATCAACCCTCAGGTCAGGTCTGATGACTATGCTCGAGGCAATAGCAACAATGATATATTGCCCATATGTCCTTTTAGCTTCAATAGCAATATAAATTGAGAATGAGATAAGCTGAACATGATTAGTCTATATTCACATGGGTCACATGGGTTGTTTCTTAATTTTTTCATATAAAATATTAAAATTTCAAATATGTTTTTTAAAAAATTTCCAGGTTGACCAAGGTCAACCCATGTAACCCAGGACCCGGCTTCCTGGCAGGGTCAACCCCCGAATCGGGTCTGATAACTATGCTCGAGGCAATAACAACAGTGACAAATTGCCCATCTGTCCCTATAGCTTCAATAGCAATATAAATTGAGATTGAGATCAGCTCAACAGCAATGCTTTTCAAAAAAGAGAGGAAAAAAACATGAGGAAAGCAATAAGATAGAGAATGTGAAGCAATTGATTCAGACATTGATTCAAGCTATATAAATGCTAATAAGGAAGCAAATTGTGGTTGCAATCTAGAAAATATATGACTAGACACGAACGTTTCACTGCTGTAGTAAGATTATTCACGAGAGACAATGATATAAAGTGAAATACCAGCTAACAGGAAGCCTTCTTGATTTGTCTGCAAGCATATTCAAGGCAAAATAATCTATGAATGGACAGAGAGAATATTATAATCCTTCAGACATGTACAGCTATGTTTAAATTACCAAGCACACAAGCGGTTAGAGCAAATGTATAACATACAAACATCACATTCCAACTTCACCAAAGTTAAAATCAGAAAGTAGTATTGCACCAATCTCATCAGCATGGAGAAGGGCAACTCAATTAACAAAGACTTTGCAATTCTATCAGAAAGTAGTATCTCAACAAAAACATTAGCTTCGAGAAGGATGACTCCAATAACAAAACCCAACATGAAAATCCAATGTCACCCGAAATTTTAAATGTGCTAGTTAAACAAAATTAACCTGTGCCACTCTGCCCTGCAACCTGCTAGGTATAAAAGAGCCTGGAAGCTAGAACCTCTGTGAGACCACCATGCGTGAAGAATTTCTAAAGTGGATAATTGTAAATTATGTACTTACAAATCCAAAATTTCTTTATAAGCCTACCACCGCTGCTCTTTTCTTGAAGCAGCAGTAACAACATTAAAAATAACAAGTATTTGAAATCTACTAAGGCAGAGGCCCCATCCTGCAGTTAAACTTGGGATTTAAAATGGCTATCCCCTTAGAAAGGCAAGAATGGTCAAGTTCTAGCTACAACAAAATGTTTGATGTGCAAGTAAACTAATTGCAAATTTTCTATTAAATATCTTAGTGATGTTTACGCAGTGGAACCAGCAAGTACCACGCAAAAAACATCTGAGCAAATTCATCTAGCAAGGCACCAGGTCTATTATGGAATGTGATAAAAATGAAGCATCTCTTATATTAAATAAATCATAATCCAGCTGACATACATGTGCTTGATCATTCAGCTGACATAAAACCCTATTTTCCAACCTCCCATTCTAAGATTTAAGCCTCTTACTCGGAGACGATACCAAAATTCGAGGAGAATCATCCTCATGAATCATGTAATCTGATGCTAAGGGGACCAAAAACCTCTTCCCTATGGAAACAATGAACAGCAACAGTACTCGTCTTGCCGACATCTTCAAAAATGATAAATTAACTCCTACAGGAACCTCTAACTACTTTATAATCTTATTCTTGATGGTGACCCCAAGGTCCCCTGCAACAATAACAGTAGTCGCCATATCAAGAAACATTCCATGCTCAACCACGCCAGCTAACCTCAAAATTGCATCACTTGCAGCCTTCAAATCCCCAATATCTCTCTTAAAATACAAATCCACAACATAATTCCCATTATCAGTAACAAAGGGCAACCCACCATTCTCCATTCCATTAGAACTAGCAAAAGTCCTCAACTTTGCCACACAACCTGCATATTCAAACAAGTCCTGCAACCTCTTAGCAGTAAATTTCCAACAAAAAGGCACAATCTCAACAGGCATAGCCAAACCACTACCCCCAATATACTTAAACAATTTAGACTCGTCAACAATAACCACGAACTTCTTACAAACACCCTCCACCATTTTCTCTCTCAGCAAAGACCCACCTCTACCTTTAACTAAATTAAGATTTGGATCAATCTCATCAGCCCCATCAATTGCAATATCAAGAACACGGTGTGAATCAAGATCTGACAAAGGAATACCTAAAGACAAAGCTTGTTCATGTGTTTTTGTTGAAGTAGGTATACCTATAATGTTTTTCAACTTCCCTTGATGCAAAAGCTCCCCAATTCTATCCACAGCATGCTTCGCTGTTGAACCAGTACCAAGACCGACAACCATGCCTGATTCCACCATCTCCACAGCTTTGTAAGCTGCTATTCTTTTAAGCTCATCTTGGGTCAAAACCACAGGAGATGGAAAAAGCATCTCCATGTCTGGTTTCTCAGAAGTAACAAGATTGAAATGATGATAAGGAATGGCCATGTTTCTTGGTTTCTTTCCTTCTCTTTAAAAAAAAGGGACTAGTTTTGCATTGATGAAAACAGCCCAGATGATAACAATGTGAACTTTATTGGACCCAGAAAAGGAAATGTAGATGAGAACCTTGTGTTGGGTGGTGGAGGAGGGGTAGGGTTTGTATGTTAGGAGCTGGGGGCTGAGGAGAGGATGGAGAGGGTTCGGTTTCGGAAAGAAGTATTTATAGAGAGGAAGGAAGGTGGCAATTTTTAGTTTAACACAAGTTGTCGATAATGATGACGTAAGAGAAAGAGAGAGGCATGTTCAATGCGGCAGAGGAAAGAAGAACAGGAAAACAAGCATAGTGACATTGTGTTTTTGGGTTTTTTTTTTTATATGTTGATTTTAAAATTAAAATAAAAAAATAAAAAATATTATTTCAATATATTTATAATAAAAAATATTTTAAAAATAATTATTATTACAATATCAATACAAAACTTAGATAACAGGATCACAAGAGACTCTAACCACTAGAAATATAAATAACTTAGGATTGAAAAATAAATCATGACTAATTTCTTTAAAAACCTGAGTAATAATGCGATTTGATTTTTCTAAATTTAATTTGATTAAAACTAGTTGATTTTTATTTTGAATTTTTTAAAAGTATATATTTTTTAATTCTTTTTAGGTTAAGCTTTCTAATTTATAAAAATAATCTTATTATCATTGAAGGCCCTATTTGTTTAAAAATTTTAAAAGTATTTTTGAAAAAATTTAATTTTTTTTATTTGTTTTAAATTAATATTTTTTGATATTTTCATATTATTTTCAAATGTTAATATTAAAATAATTTTAAACAACTAAAAAATATTATTTTAATATATTTTTAAATAAAAAATATTTTAAAAAACAACCCGTAATAATATAAAAATAAAAGTTTCTAGCAATGGAAATCAATGCCGTTGCTTTTGTCTCAAGTGTGGTGTTACCTATTTCTTAATTTTTAAATGTTAATTTTTTCATAAACGTTTTTAAAATGCAATGTTAACCACACCTGTTTGGTTGTGTTTTTACCCGAATTTATTTATTTCTTAATTTTTTTAATTTGTTTATGTTATAAATAAATTAAACAAATATTATTTTAATATATTTATAAAAAAACACTAAGAAATAATCGGTAACAAATATTGATATTTAAAAAAAGAAGCAAAACACAAAAAGGCACGGGTATTGCTTGCTCTCACCATTCTCCGCGTCTGCTGTGCCTACATATCCAGCCAACCATCCTCTGTCCTTTCATCGTCAGTGTGACTGTGATATATATATATATATATATATATATAGAGAGAGAGAGAGAGAGAGAGAGAGAGAGAGAGAGATGATGCCTTTGCCATTAGGTTACAGATAATCTACTAGCCGTCTTCTCGGGGAATTCAATTCTTAGCTCAAAGACTGTGTAATTATCCGGGCGCTGTCATCGATAACTTTAAAAAATCTATTAGATATTTTAATTGATTTTAAAAATTTAGTAGAACAAAATATATCGATTTTATTTTTATATTTATTTTTTATAGTATTTAATATTATGTGTTTTTTATTTTATTTTTGAATTTAAATAACTTTATGAGTATATCTGATCTTAATAAATAAAAAAAGCATGTAATTAATAAACAATTTATATTGTTAATGCAAAGGTGTGAATGTGTCTAAATAACAAATATTATTGTTTTAAAAACAATAACAATATACTTGGAATTAAATCATGTATTGAATTAAATGAAATTCAAAAGCGAAAATAAATACAATCGATTATATTTTTATATTTGAAATAAAATATTGAATCATAAAATTAAATTTTAATTATATATTAAAATAAATTAAATTAACAATGTTGACTATTTTACTCTTAATCTTTACAAAGAATGATTTTTTTTATCTCAATTGTCTGTTTTTAATATAATTTTTTTGCAATGTTTTTATGAAAAACATTTATAATTTTTTTATATATATAAAAGAGTGTTGTTTAATTTATATGGACAGTCAAACATGAGACCCAATTGAATATTTTTAGAATTTTTAAGAATTGAATAGAGAAGAAAATATGTTTAAGGAATCAACCAAAAATACTTGTTTAGTTTTGGGATGGTTTTATAAAGATTTACCCAAAAATATTTTTATGAAGATATTTTTTATGTTTGAAAAGTGAAAAATTAAACGTATTTAAATATATTTTATTTATTTATCCCAAAATTATATACTTGGAGAGGATTTTATTATCTAATAGTTCAAGCTATCATGCTTATAAATTTATTCAAGTTACCATGTACTCGCACTAACCAAACCCATAAAGCTTGGCTTCTTTTTGTCAAACAAACTGAGCTTAGTCAGTTCTGTCTACGCAGTTTCTTTAAACAGAGAATAATCTATTGGACCCAAAAACCAAAGCAGTCATTCCTAAACCAAACAAAGCATTGCAAGTTGGACCTTTCTTAGCTGCTCACTGTCGCATTTTGGTAAAGGATTTCAGGATATAGCACATCATAGAAAATTATTTAAGAAATGTGATATTTTTACTCAATCACCAATGAAAATTGTGGTTTTATCAATAAATTGCTAATAAAAATAATAGTTGTTTTAAACAACTCATATTATCACTTGTATTTGTATTAAACAATCACTAATCACTTGTGTATGTATTAAACCACCACTAATAATAATAACGGTAAACAATAGGGTTTTTGTAATATTACTTCGCTGTTTTATTCTTCTCCACAGGAAGCAATATATAGTTACAATTCAGAGATAGAATAGGAAAAAAATACAAAGAGGATAAACAAGAAAGTTATTTGTTCCTATATATATATATATACAAATCCGAATCAATCTAAGATTTAATACAACTCATGAGCACACTCCACCTCAAGTTGGTGCATAGATGTTTATCATGCCCAACTTGTTAATTATATCATGAAATGCCTTTCCTGAAACTGTCTTTGTGAGTACATAAGCCAGTTGACTCTTAGATTGTATAAATGGAAATTGTATGATTCTTCCATCGAGATTCTCCTTGATGAAATGACGATTAACCTCAACATGTTTGGTGCGATCATGTTGAACAGGATTCTGTGCGATTGCTATAGCTGCCGTATTATCATAGAAGAGATTCATAGCTTCAGAATATTCAATCCCTAAATCGCTCAGTATATTTCTTATCCATATCAATTCACATACACCATGAGTCATCCCTCAAAATTTAGCTTCAGTACTTGATCATGCTACTACTTTCTGTTTCTTGCTTTTCCAAGTGACAAGGTTACCTTCTACAAATGTAAAATAACCAAAAATAGATTTTCTGGTCATCTGATCTCCTGCCCAATCAAAGTCTGTATATCCTTCAATATTAGAGATACTGTTTTTTGTGAACAACAATCCTCTTCCTGGAGAACCTTTTAAGTACTGTAAGATTCGATATACTGCTTCCTTATGTTCTTTACTTGGTGCATGCATGAACTGACTTACCACGCTTACTGCATATGCTATATCAGGTCTGGTATGAGATAAGTAGATTAGCCTTCCAACTAATCACTGGTAACGATCCTTGTCTGTTGGATCCTGATCTGGAAAAATTCCCAGCTTATGATTTATCTCCATGGGTGTTTCTACTGGTTTGCAATTCAGCATTCCAGTTTCATTTAGAAGGTTTGTCACATATTTTTGTTGTGAGAGAGATATTCCTTGCCTTGACCTTACCACCTCAATTCCCAAAAAATATTTAAGGTGTCCAAGATCCTTCATTTCAAATTTAGTAGCTAGATACCTCTGTAATGCTTTCATTTCGCGTGGATCATCTCTTGTCATGACCATATCATCTACATATACAATTAAAGCGGTTACTCTTCCTTCGTTATGTTTTATAAACAAAGTATAATCGGAGTTACTTTGTTTATAGCCAAACTCCTTCATTGTAACAGAGAATCTCCCAAACCATGCTCTAGGTGACTGTTTCAGTCCATACAATGACTTCTTAAGTCTGCAGACTTCACCTTTACATAAGTTATTGTTAACTCCAGGTGGTAGTTCCATGTAGACTTCTTCTTCCAGATCGCCATTGAGAAATGCATTCTTAACATCAAACTGTTACAGAGGCTAGTCTCGATTTGCTGCTATAGATATAGGAATGCAAATAGTATTGATCTTGGCTACTAGTGCAAAAGTATCCGGATAGTCGACCCTATACCTTTGTGTATATTCTTTTGTGACCAGTTGAGCTTTATACCTGTCAATACTACAATCTGGTTTGAGTTTCACAGTGAACACCCATTTGCATCCAACTGTCTTCATTCCTTCGGGCAGCAGAACCAATTCCCACGTAGCATTTTTCTGTAGAGCCTCCATCTCTTCATTCATTGCCTTTCTCAATCTTTGATTAGCCAATGCATCATGCACATTACTAGGAATAGAAACTGTGAAAAGTTGATTAATAGTAAGTGCATATGAACTAGTCAACCTATGAGAGGACACATAATTGTTAATTGGATATTTGGTTTTGACTACAAGATCAGGTTCATTTTGTTTTTTCATAATTCCCTTATTTATCCTTTGTGGATGTCTAGAAGTGGGGTTTGCTGTAGGACAATATGTTTCATTAGACTCTCTAATTGCAAGACTTACCCGAGGAGGAACATTCTTGGATGATTCTTCAGGTAATGGTGTAGACGAGGGCAACTCAAATGGTGATGCAGTTTCATCAGGAAAAAGTAGAGCCTCATGTGTGGAATTATTCTCAGCATCAGTGCTGTGATCACAGCCTTGTGGATTCAATGGTTCATTCTCTTCTAACTGGATGGACTCCTCACTCACTCTATCCATTAGAGCCTCTAACTGGGTAAACTTCTCACTCCCTTTATCCATCATATCCTCACTCCCTTTATCCATCAGAATCTCATTCTCGTTACTGAAGCTCCCCCCTAAAGAGAATGGCTCGAGACTCCCCCATAGTAATAAGGTATGAGCTCACAAAACGAGGCATCCAATGTCACATGGACCTTGCAGGTGTGGGGATCATAACACCTATATCCTTTCTAAAGATTAGAGTAGCCAACAAATACGCAATGTTTTTCACATGGATCAAGTTTGTTACGTAAGATTTTTGGGATGTGAACAAACACGGTACAACAAAAAATTTAAGGTTCAAGGTTGGGAAAATAAGGAATTGGGAGTAAGGATTGCAACTTTTGTAAGGGTGTTTGAAAATCTAGGACCCAGGAGGGTGTTCTATTGATGATATAAACAGCAGATTTCACAGCCTCACCCCAATAAAATTTTGGCATGTTCATACCAAAGAGGAAAGCATGCACTACCTCTAATAGTTATCGATTTTTCCACTAAGCTAATCCATTCTATTGTGGAGTATAGGTGCATGAGGTTTGATGGTGAATTCCATGGCTGCGCAAAAAGTTCCCAAGAGACACAGCTATAAACTCGGTGCCGTTATCACACTGCACCACACGAATTTTTTTTAGTACTGAGTTTGTATCATTCTATGGAATGCTTGTAAAGCTAGACACACATCATTCTTATGTATAAGTAAGGATACCCAAGTTATTCTCGTGCATTCATCAATAAAAGTCACAAAATAACGAGCGCTAGAAAGTGCAGGAACCTTTGCAGAACCCCAAATATCAGTGTGAATGACCTCAAATGGTTCTGAACTTTTATTCAAACTTGGTGAATAAGAGATATGGTGACTTTTAGCTAGTTCACAAGTATCACAATGAAAATCCAATTCATTAAGACCAGAAAAGAGTACTGGTTGCAGTTTCTTTAGATAACTAAAAGAAAGATGTCCTAATCTACGATGGCATAGCCATATGACTGTCTGAGCCTTGTCTCTACTACTAACATGATTTGCTTGACTGATTTTTGATTCTCCATTCTCTGTTAATTCCAAGTAGTAGAGTTTGCCTCGTCTAACACCATAACCAAGAATCCCTCTGGGTTAGAATGTCCTGAAAGACACAAAAAGAAGGCCAAAACGTTACAGTACAATGAAGAGTGGATGTAATTTGGCTAACAGATAACAGATTATATTCAAGAGAAGGAACAACAAGGACTGTATTTAGTGTGAGTGTATTGGACAAAATAACAGATCCTTCCCTAGTAACAGGGGAGGTACTGCCATTGGCTATGGAAGTAACTGATTGAGAAGAAGGGAGTGCATATTGTAATTGCCTCTCGTCATATGTTCAGATGCATCTGTATCAATAATCCAAGTTTTATCCTTATAATTTGCAGGGAATACAGATACTTTACCAACATTACCAAGATGGGCAATATTTGTTATAGACAGCTGTTGATCTTCTGTGGATGTTGTCATAGCTCTTGTAGAGATCTTTTTCCGAGGTTTCTTTGAGAAATCCCACCACTATGGATAGCCAATAATCTCATAGCACTGCTGTTGTGAATGAACTTTTTCCCCACAATGAGCGCATACCAGGTTGTTAACCTTTCTAGATAATTGAGTGTTTCGTTTGTTTACTGATTCATATGATGATCCTTGTCGGGGAGTGTTGGTTAGCATAACTAAATTCTCAGAGATTGGATTATAGCTTCCCATGGTTTGTCTTTACTGGTATTGTCTCTTGACATAAGCATATGTGTTCTCCAAATCAAGTTTTAGATCTTTGCGTAAGATTTCACCACAAACCTGATTGAATTCAGAATCAAGTCCACTCAGAAAAATATGAACTCTATGCCTAGCCATTGCGGAGTGTAACTGAATTACCCCTTCAACTGTTCCTTCCTGAGATTTCGTTTTGTGATCAATTTCTTGAAAGATATCAACAAGTTCATTATAGTAAGTTGATAAGGGGCGACCATTCTTTTTGGTAGAGAAAGATCTTTGATTCAATTCAAAGATACAGGTTTCGTCTGATCCATCATAAAATGTTTTTGATACGGCCTCCCATATTTCTTTGGCTGTAGAAAGGCAAATAAATCGTTGCATTAATGCTGGACTCATTATGTCAATGAGCCAACTCTTTACTATGTGATTTTCAGTGATCCATGCTCCAAGATTGGGATCTCCAAATCCTGGTTTTGTTGTTTCTCCTGTGAGATATCCAGCTTTGTTGCGAGCTCCTATACGCATCTCCATGAGTTGAGACCATAATGAATAATTGGTCTCATCAAGGATGATTCCGGTTGGGAAGGTAGAATTATCTTGATGTACAATAATCTGCTGTGTTGGTATTGGAACGATTGCAGTTGACATGTCTGTAGCCATGAAAGAAAAAGGAATACTAGATGAAGAAGAAAGCAAATAGCTTGTGAGTGACGTTTCAGAAATATAGAAGATTTTGTTTCGTAGAATAAGAACAACAGCTTGATACAGATTTTTTCGTAGGAGGAGAAGGGATTCGAGGTTCGTATTCGATTTTTTTTTTACTGCAGACGTCTTTGGAATTGAGCTTGCTCTGATACCATGTAAACAATAGGGTTTCTGTAATATTACTTCGCTGTTTTATTCTTCTCCATAGGAGGTAATATATAGTTACAATTCAGAGACAGAATAGGAAAAAAATACAGAGAGGATAAATAGAAAAGTTATTTATTCCTATACATATACAAATCCAAATCAATCTAAGATTTAATACAGCTCATGCGCACAATAACGGTTTTCCAATACACATACGCTTGGATGATGGTTGAGTTATCAAAACATAATTTTAGCCTAAACTCAGCCCAAAATCTTGTATAAAACAAAGTTTAAATAACCACAATCAAAGCCCAAACAAAATCATAAACTACTAACTTCAAACCTATAATTAAGGGTGCAACATTTTAATATCATTTTCATTTGTTAATTATAATCCTAAATTAATGCATGTTATTTTTAAATATTATTTTTATTTATTAATTATAAAGATAATTGATAATGGCAATAACAAAACATAACAATGTGTATTTTTTTAACTTGTAAATGAATGATTTGAAATTTTAAACAATCTGTTCACAATGTTTGCATGTTCACTTGTTAATTAACGATGTTAAATCATGTTTATCTAAAATAAGTATAAAAATACATAATATGTAAGACAATATTAAAACCAATATTATAATTAGCTACAACAACATTACAAAATTAATAATAATAAAAATAACTCATAGCTAAAAAAATAACATAATATAATTACACACAACATAATAATATGTCCTCTACAATAACGAGTGGAAGAGTCGGCTTCATCAATAGTATGGTCCCCACCTTTTTTTGTGGTCACATCATCCAGGCTCAATGTCTCTCATAACAAATCAAGTATAATATAACATGTCTTGAATTAAGAAGATGTATAATAACAAGTAAGTTCATCATCATCATCATCATCATCAACATTACGAAAATCAATCACAACATATCAACCATTAAATAACAAATTCTCAAATAGTATCACTCCCCTAAAACTTTATTCTAATCATGTCATTTAAAAAAAAAATTTCTTTTTTACTCCTCTGACTTCTACTTATTGTTTTGCCAAGAACTAGAGAATCACAAGACTTGGTTTGTTAAAGAAAGCAGTGGAGTTAAAGACGGTGGAGTTAAAAGAAAAGACATGAAAGAGAAGGTGGGATAAAATTATTGATGAGATAAAATTACTATGTATAAAAAAATTTGAAAAATAATGAAATCAGAAAAAAATTTAATTTTATAAATTATCTCAAATATAAAAAATAATAATTAAAAAAACATAAATTAAATTTAAAGGAAAATAAAATTGAAGGGGACAATTTGGTGCAGAAATTAAGGAAGAAGTAGAAAATGAAGAAAATAAAAGAAAAAGGTTATGGGCGCTAAATTGGAGATTCATTCCCCCCACATACATTGCCAAGTCATGGAGGGGTCTCTGAGGGGATTTCAACACCACCCTGGAAGCTGCTATTTGTCCACTGGGCAATGCTACCCACACATTAATACATGCAATGCAGACGTTAAATATTTTTTTAATAATATTTATATTTATATAAATATCAAATTGTCCCTTAATGCACTCGATTATAAAAAACAATTATAATAAAAAGATGAAAAAACCACTCAAAGCCAATTTAGTAAGATTTGCTTTTAGAGATGCTTTGGTCATTTTATTGTTTTTTTTAATAAAAAGATTAAAAAGCCTTCGTACACCAATTTATTTTTCTTTGTTTTCAAGAGTAAATAAGTTATTTTATTATGCTAAAAAAATAACAAGACTAGTTTACATCATTCAATTTAATAATATTAATTGAACCACATGAAAAGATTATTTTGTTGACAATCTTTACTTCATTGGTTGGGTATGAAGTAATCTCCATGTGCCAAGATTGACTAAATGTTCAAAAGTAGAGAGTGATTTTGCAAAAATGCTTTACAATTAAAAATGTATTAATATGATATTTATTTTAATTTTATTTTTAATACTAATATATCAAAATAATAAAAAAAATCAATTTATGTTTATTTAGATGAAAAATAATTTGGAAAGTATTTTAAAAAGTGGATTCATCTACATTATCAAATTATCAGAAAATATATAGGGTGTGAGTTTTTCATTGTATAATTAGACATAATTTGTTTGGATTGCTATAGTAAAATTATCATTTTACCCTTTGATGAAAAAAATGGAAGCCTTAATGACAGAGGTAATTTGGTCTTTTCCAGTGGTCTATTGGTCGTTAAAAGATTATTCAGGGCATGTTATTCTTTTAAAAAATTATTGCATTGTATAATGATGTGTTTCCCTGAGGGTCAACATAACCTAGAATAATTGATTATAGTTATTTTGTCTTTTTAAAAACTTTAAAACATTAAAATTATTTATTTACCCTAGGGTCAACAAAATTTAAAGTTGTTGACTAGGGTTTTTTTTTTGGTTTTTTTTCTTCTTAGAATACAACAAAAATATATTTATACCCTTAACAAGATATATAAAAAAAAACAAGGCATACATCTAGAGGCATTTTTTATCTTTCATGCAATTTTTTAATAATTTTCAGGATCATTAAGGGCATTCTAGTATTTTTAAGTCGGAAAATAATTTTTTTATTCAAAAAAGCAGTTGTAGCATGCTCATTATGCATCTGTGCGTGAGTGGCATTCGTGCCCTTCAATCAAAGTTTATGTTGTTTTATTTTTTCTAATTTAACCCTTATTTTTTTGATTTTTTTTCTTTTGTTAAAGTCTTTTAATTTCAATTTAACCCTCCAATTTAAAATTTTTTGACGCCCTCTAATTTATTTTTTATTTCAATTTCACCCTTATTTTTTTAATTACAATTTTTTATGTTATTGATTTTTTTTCCTAGTTTCATCATTCAGTAGTTGATTTGTTAGAGATTGTGCTTCGTGTTTTTTTTGTTTGTGGTGCTTCTGATCTAATGACACGGGTCACGAGTTTGAAAAGTTAATACGACGCAACAACTTTTTTTTTTCTCATTTACTTTTATGATTCTATCATTCTACAATATTTTTTTTAAAAAAATATTGGTTTTATGGTTATCTTCAATTTTCTTTATAACAGTTTATCTCAGTCTCATAACATAGGTCACGTGTTTTGCATGCCATTTTTGAATAGAAGTTTTTTTTTTTTTAAAAAAATGTTTTGTTTGTATTTGATTTTTTAAGAAGTTTTTTTTATATTTTATGTAGATGAGATGTATTTTATAAAAAAAATTATTTATTTTGAAATAATATTTATAATATGTTTGGCCTTGCATTGTTTTTCCTTTTATCATATTCAATCAATTATTTCATATGTTTTTTTTCATTATCTTTTATTGATTATAATAAACAAATTCAGTAGATACAAACAAGTAAATATCTCATTTTGTGAGATCAAATATCTTGATCTACATCCATCTCTCAATTTGTCTAATTTCTCTTTTAGTTATAGTTAATGATTTTATTTATTTATTTACATAGGTGATTATTGATTTATTTAATTAAATACTTGTATAAACATTTTGATTTATACTTTAAATTTTTTTATATAAAAAAAATCAAAATAACTTGTATATCCAGGATTTTTTCTTGAAAAAAACTTATGACTATGGTGGAGCACGAGTAAAATAGCCAGGGGAAATTGAAACATGAACATTAATGAATAAAGTCCGACAAGATAACAATTTTTAATCTAAAAAATATTTAAATTAATTTATAGCCCTCCACTCCACTCCACTCCACTCCACTCTTGTAAATTCTAAAAATATTTAAATCAAGGAACATAGATCTGGTTTTTTTTTTTTTGGAGTTAGAACATGTTGGGGATGAGTTTTTGGTTGGGAAATAAGTCGAAGATTCAAAATGTAATACAACCTCGGACAAAATGTTAGACTCGATTAAAAGAGAATAAATGAAAGAAAGAAAGAAACTACAAAGAGGAGAGTACTCCCTAGAAAAGTTCCATTCTCTCCCCTTCCGTACCTTACTTCAAGCCCAATGGATGTTAGGCTACACGACGAAGGAAATCTTCCTGGTTTCCAAGTCTTATCACACTACTTCCGAAGTTTGAAGAGTAGAAATGTTAAATATTAAGTGCAGAGGAGGCAAATTGCCAAGTGCACGCTGCATGTTGATAACGACTGAACCAGCCAAATAAACAAACAAATCAATTACATTAAGTGGGATGACTAAGGGGAACAAGAAAGCTGCTAAACATTCTTTCTAATTATAAAATACACATTCTCCATGCTTTTGCACAGGAGAGTTTAAACACAGATAAATTACGTGGAATTAGTTCAAACTAGTAATCAATCCACTTCTCCAATAAAAGGGGGGGCTTTTGAAAGTGGTAAGTGGTTCCATACGTCACCGCAGGTAAAGCTAAAAAAACAACCAAATGTGGGAGATTACCTCTTTTTTTTCCTCCCTGTGTTGTCGAGAGTCATTGTCACCTATAAACAAAGAAATTCTCAACACAAAGGAATCAATTTTGTTTTTCATCTCTTCTCTAAATTTGATATTTTTTGTTTCACTTTATTCTTCTCTTTTATAGGTGGGTGGGTGATGGTTTTGTTGCAAGAGAAAACTTTTATTTTGGTGTCTGTGGTCTACGATAATGGCATTGCTTGCAGTGGTGGTTGGGAGGAGCAACGATCGCCCAAGGTGGAGATGGGTGTTATATGTTGTAGTAAACTCAATCTAGAATGTTAATGATGGTAACCACTAACCACAACCACCATCTATAGCCGTCAACTGCCTTCACACAACCACCAACCATTTGTGTTCACACTTGAAATATGATTTTTCATACTTTCAATTTTGTATAAATAGACAGTTAAGTTTGAGTTATTATGTGTGAGAAATATAAGATAGAATCACTAGAGAGAAAAGGAGGATGTGTTTTAAAGTTTAACAATATATGTAAGCTTCTTGTTTATGAAATAAAACAATATGTTTTATCCTCCTTAAGTGTTTCAAAAGCATCACCAGTGGTCTCTCCCACCAACAATTAGTATCATAGCCTTGTTCATAAAAAACATAGGAGTTTTTTAGATACATTTGAATTTTCAAAATTGTCAAAAATATATTTTGATAATTCCAAAGTGTAGGGTTCTTCAATATGAACTCAACGGTGCAAAAATCAGCTTGATTGGAGTTTACAGTGGCCTACGCACATCGCCTGAATATCAGCCTCTGTTAACCACGCGCAACCCATGCGCCTAAAGAAAGAAGATGACTGAGCTACATACGCACCATCTTTGAGCCTTGTTTAGCCGAGCCATGATCTGCACTGAGTCGATCCATTAAAGCCACGCTGAAGAATATTCTTGGAATATTCTCGGTTCAACCCCAACTAACCGACCAACGTCCAGAATCGGTTTTTTGACCGGTTCAGTCCATTTCTGACCCATTGTCAACCAAGTCATATCGCTTTCCTACTATTTGGACCATTTTGGATTCATTTGTGGTGTCTTGTTTTTCAAAATTCAACTTCTAAAATGTGATATAGTCATTCAAAGAATAAAATGACTAGAAAATGCACAAATACTTATCCCAAAGATGACCAAAGATAATTATGATAATTGGTGTATCAGATTGAAGGCATTTCTTGGCTGACAATAGTGTATAGAGACTGTGGAATATGGTTATAATGAACCAGATTGCAGAGAAGCAGAAGATTCTCTATAAAAATGCAGAAGCAAGTCCTCAAAGCCAATAGAAAGAAAGACAACAAAGCCAAGACCATCATTTATCAAGGTCTCAATGAAGCCACATTTGAGATCATTGCTTCCACAGAAACATTGAAAGAAATATGAGAGGCTCTCTAACAAAAATACAAAGGTGCTGACAGAATCAAGAAGATTTGTCTTCAATTTTTACGAGGTGAATTTGAATAATTGCAAATGAGGTCCTTAAAAACCATTTCTAATTATCACACAAGAATTATGGTGATATTTAATCATATGGGAAGAAATGGAGAACCCCTCACAGATGCTCGGGCTACTAAGAAAATTTTGAGATCTCTAGATCCAAGATTTGATTATGTTGTTGTTGCTATTGAAGAGTTTAAAGAAATGAAAAAAATGATTCTGGATGAGCTTATAGGTTCTTTACAAGCTAGTGAACATAAAATTATGAAAATAAATGGAGATAAGACAATACAACATGTATTGCAATCAAAATTATCCCTCAAAGAAGACAAATATGAGTAAGGAGGACTTCAGCAAGTGGATATACCACTCAAAGAAGAGGTCAGCATAGACAAGAAGGATTCCATCGAAGAGGATCTTGGAATATGGGTTTCAAAGGAAAAGGTGGTAGAAACACCACTAGAGAAGGTCGAGGATAACAAGCATTTACTCCTAAAGGAAAAGGAGGCGGTTATAATAACCATGACAAGAGAAATATCCAATGTTATAGCTGTAATCAATTTGGGAACTATAACACTGAATTTCGAAGAAAAGCTCTATTAGAGGTACATGAACAAACCAACTATGCAGAGGAAGATACCATCATTAAAAGATCAACTGCATTATTTTTCCAATAAAAAATAGGTAAGAATCAAGAGAATATTTGGTATCTAGATTCTAGAGTCAGCAATTACATATATGGATAACGAGATCTATTTAGTGATCTAGATGAGATCATACAAGGATAAGTCACCTTTAGAGATACCTTAAAAGTTCCAGTAAAAGGTAAAGGTAACATTTCAATCAAGTTGAAGAATGGTGATCATAGTTACATCGTAAATGTGTACTATATTCCAGCCATAAACACAACATGTTGAGTGTAAGTCAACTTCTGGAGAAAAGGCTATACTTTCTACATGAAAAAATTATCATCTAACAATCAAGCATTACAATGAGAGATTAATTGCTTTTGTGAAGATGTCTAAGAATAAGATGTTTCCTCTAAACATTTAATATGATGCAACAAAGTGTTTGAGTGCCATCATCAACAATGAAGAGGCTCTGGCACTTAAGGCCTGGACATCTAAATTTTACAAGTCTAAAAATGCTAGCAAACAAGAAGATGGTCAAATGTATGCCCCATATTGATTATCCAGATGAAGTTTGTGAGAGTTATGTCCTCAGCAAGCATTATAAAGCTAGTTTTGCCAAAGAGGTCAACTGGAAAGCAAAGAAGACACTGGAGTTAATGCACACCGACATGTGTGGTACCATAAAACCAATGTCAACTGTACATAATAAATACTTCCTCACTTTCATTGATGATTATAACAAAAAGACATGAGTATACTTTCTAAAGTGGAAGCCAGAAATGTTAAATTGTTTTAAAGATTTTAAAGCAATTATTGAGAAGCAAAGTGGCTATAACATTAGAACCTTGAGATCTGGTCATGATGGAAAATATATATTAAATAACTTTGAAGCTTTTTGTACACAACAAGACATCATGTATTAGACAACGCCAACTTATACACACAACTGAATGGTGTAGCTGAGAGAAAGAAAATCGAACTATTCTTGATATGACAAGAAGTCGACTCAAAGCAAATAAGTTGCCCAAACAATACTAGGCCGAAGCTATATCATGTGCAATGTATCTATTGAATCGCTGCCCAACTAAAAGCTTGCAGTTGTCACTCTAGAAGAAGCATGAAGTGATTATAAACCAAATGTTATTTATCTTTAAGTCTTTAGTTGTATGGCCTATGCAAAGATCCCAGATTCAAGAAGGACCAAACTCAATGATAAAAGCAAGAAATATATTTTTGTCAGATATGATGATATAAAGATAGGATACAAGCTGTATAATCCCATCATATAGAAGGGGATTATGAGTAGAGATGCTATCTTTGAAGAAGATAAAACTTGGCAATGGAATGATGATTAAGAATAAGTCAAATGAATCAGTACTGATATGATCCTTGAAGATGAAGTGGAAATATCGACAATACTTGTAGAAGGTCCAATATTACTAGTAGATGAACGACAAACTCCAATACACATATTCCCTGTATTCAATAGGAGAAACACACCAATATCAAAATCATCATCAACATCACCATTAGTATCCTCATCAGAAGAACCAAAAAGGATGAAAAATCTAGAAGATTTGTATGATGCCACTCAAGTTATGGAAGATAGAACTCTATTTTGTTTCTTTACAAATAATGACCCACTTAGTTTCAATGAAGCTATCACATAAGAGAAATGTATATAAGTAATGGATAAAGAAATACATGCCATTGAAAAGAATGATACCTAGAAGTTGACTAATTTTCCAGAAATCAAGAAAGCAATTGGTGTCAAATAGGTCTATAAGACAAATAAGAATGCAAAATGTGAAGTACAAAAATACAAAACAAGATTCGTGGTAAAAAGGCTACAAACAGAGAGAAGGCATTGGCCTTGGAGAATTATTTGCTCTTGTAGCTCGTCTGGAGACAATCAGACTAATGATCTCACTAGCTGCACAATATAGATGAAAGATCTATCACCTTGATATAAATGCATCATTTTTGAATGACTTTCTAGAAAAAAAGATCTATATTGAATAACCACTTGGATAAGTTGAAGTCGATAATGAAGGCAAAGTAAATTAGTTGAAGAAAGCCCTTTATAGTTTGAAACAAGCTCCGCATGCTTGGAATACCATAATTGACATGTATTTTTAAGAAAATATATTTGAAAAATATCCATACGAACATGTAATGTATATTAAGAAAGAATCTAATGAAGCACATTATTCACATGATATTCATTAGCAACAATCCAACCATGTTTGACGACTTTAAGAAAAGCATGGTACAAGAGTTCGAGATGACATATATTGGTCTGATGACACATTTTATTAGCTTAAAAGTGATGTGGAAAGAAGAAAGGATTTTTGTATCCTAAAATGGTTATGCCAAAGATATTATTGAAAAGTTCATGAAAAGTTGCAATCTAGTATTAACTCTAATTGAAAATGGAGTGGAATTGAGGAAGAGTAAAATAGAAAATATTGATCCAACTTACTTTAAAAGCTTAGTGGGAAGCTTGAGGTACTTGACATGTACGAGACCAAATATACTCTATGGAGTAGGACTTATCAACGGATATATAGAGACACTAGATCAGTCTCACTTGAATGCAATTAAAAAAATTCTACGCTACATCAAATGAAGGTATATTCTATACTTCAAGTAAAAACTTCAATCTTGTTGATTACTCAAATAGTGATTGGGGTAGAGACCTAGATGAAAGAAAAAGAACAAAAAGATTTGTCTTTTTATTTTATTTTATGAGAGATACATCTTTCACATGGTCATCCAAGAAGCAATAGATTGTAATGTTATCAAGTTGTGAAGTCGAATATATTGCTACCAACTCAGTTGTATGCCATTTAATATGATTAAGGAATATGATAAAGCATTTGGGATTTTCTCAAAAAAATCCTCTAGAGATTTATATTGATAATCGATCAACGATTGCACTAGCAAAGAATCCATTATATCATGAAAGAAGTAAACACATCGATACACGTCATCACTTTATCCGAGAGCATATAAAGAATAAAAAAGTTGAACTGATATCTTACAAAATAAATGATTAAGTTGTAGATATTTTTACAAGGCCATTAAAAGAGAGACATTTATCAAATTGAAGTTCATGCTTGGCATGACGTCTTTTAATAAAGTTTAAAGGGAGAATTTGTTGCAGTAAGCTTAGTCTATAAAGTCAAGGATGACTGCTACCAACTGCAATCACCAACCGCAGTTGCCAACCACTTTCACACTACCACCAACCATTTATGTTCACATTTAAAATTAGATTTTTCATACTTTCAATTTGTGTATAAATAGGCAATTACGTTTATGTTATTATGTGTGGGAAATGTAAGAGATAAACACTAGAGAAAAAGAGATGGTGTGTTTGAAAGCTTAACAATATATGCAAGCTTTTTGTTTATGAAATGAAATAGTGTGTTTTATCCCCCCTAAGTGTTTCAAATCCACCAACATTATGTGCTTTGGTTGGATGCTGGTGTAAATAAAGGCTCATACTGTTGCTGGGGGATGCTATTGAATCACCTGGTAATGTTGTCGCTGCTAGTGGGAGTGAGAGGTGGTGCTGGTAGCCAACAATGAGTTTGGGAAGGGGTTGCCATGGCTGGTAGAGCTGGTTGACCTCGAAGGTTGCTGCTTGACTAAGAATTGGAGGCTGATTTAAAGAGGGTTGGCTGTTGAGGGGTGTGGTTGTTCTTTTGAAAAATTAATCTGATGGTCATGAGTTGCTAGTGTTTGAAGATGAGGGAGAGGAAAGGTTGGACCGTTGATGATGATTGAGACATTGGTGCCGTTTGGTAATGCGGTTGCACCTGAGGTTAAAGCAAGCCATAATATTTTTATGTTTGGTTATGTTTCAAACCCACTTTTTGGTGGGACCCATCAATACTTGTGGTCAAACCTGTGGTTTAACAAAAGTTGGAAAAGGCAGCTGCCAAGCAACAACAACCTCATTTTCCTCTCTTCTACCGTGGACAATCTCCACTGTTTCGGCTGGACCGGGTCCGGTCCAAAACTAAATGCAATGAATCGGATCCGATCTAATAAAATAAAAAAATTCATTATTTATTTATTTATTTTTAATTATGTTTTATTCGAAAAACTAGTGTTTAATATTATTCAATGACACTACATAAATTAGAAGGAAATCGCTTGATGATGTAGCATTTGCAGAATTTGATCGCAATCTGAATTTTGTTCCTGATGATATTTTACCTAATATTGTTGCGCGCCTAAGAAACCAAGGAAACTGTAGTCTTTGTCGGATGGATTTTATACGTGATGGAATTGTAGATAGTTTAATAGAATAATAATAAATATTTTATATAAAGTATTATTTATTTCATGATATAATAACAGTAGTTAAATCTACAATATTTAAATTAAAAATCATCAATATTAATATATATCTTTTTAAATTATTTTATAACCTAAATTTGAAAAGCATTTTAAAGTTTTAACCAAACACACTCTAAATTACTTTTTGTTCAATCTCAATTTCAACCATAGTTTTAACCAAACATATATAAATATCAAACCAACCTCAACTAAAAATACATTTTATAAAATAATTTTTTTCAAATCATAACCACAAAAGCTATTACAATACCAAATACATTTATACGAATCAAACAGGTTGTTACAGGTGAAGAAGACAGAAAGCGATAACATCCATAAATAAAAGGAGAATGGATATTGGTTTTTTAAAGTTAAAACATGGGGAGAGGGTTGTGTTGGTGGCTCTCAGCCACTGGTGGAGTAAATGACTTTGTCAGTCTTGAGTTAACCAGTGACAGAAAGGAAAATTGAAGGAAGCTTAGATAGGTTCATTTTAATGGGAAGTGGTGACAGTGAAGAAAAAAGGAAAGGGGTCTCCTGAGTTACAATGCTCTTTTAACATCTATTTAGAATTACAACCTTGAATGACAAGAGTGAAGAAATCATTTTTCTTTTATTTGTATTTTTTCCAATTCCTTGAATGACAAGAGTAGAACTTATTTGTTCTGGAGTGTATAGATCCTGATGCTGTGCAGGAAGAAGACCATATGGCTTATAGTGTTGGAATTAATTTTAAAGTCTTCATTCAAAGTGTCTTTTAGTTCTTTTAGGTGTCTCATAGGTTTATGCATAAATATTAAAGATATATTTATCTTTTAAGTCTCTTGAATTATCCTAAACTAGTATAAATATATGTTCCGAGTATTGTAAGTTTAAGTCCAAGTCTATAGAGACTTCCTCTCTTAGGAGAGTAATGTAATATGAATGATATTTGTTTTTCACCATGCTTCCCATGCTTCCTATTTTTACTTTTTCCCTTCAAATATTTCTAACATGGTATCAGAGCTAGTTTGATTTAGTAAGCTTTTAGAGGGACCAAAGAGTAAGAAATCCCAAAATAAAGTGGATGGACAAGTTCCACCTATAAAAAAGAAAAAAATTTAGATATACAAGATGATAGTTCCCAACAAAAGAATTGAGACTTTGCATCAAAAAGAGATAAAAAAAGCCTAAGAAAGAGGCTTAGTGCAAGTTAACAACTTCTTACATAACATATGAGATGTTGTACAAGAGAGACTACACATGAAGAAGAGAAAATATAACTTTTCCTCCAAGACATGAGAAATGGCCAAAGAGCCATGACAAAAAGAAATCTGCAACCTGAAGAAATGAAATGGTTACTTGAAGAGCCAAACATTAAAAAGAGATGTTTGGCTAGAGAATTGTGGCAACAACCACAAGAGGAGAAATATGGTTAGGAGTAGCCATGTTCAGACAAAGACAATAATTAAAGAAAAACAAATTAAAAAAATGGTGTGGAATGTCATTAGCTAGCGATGATGAAAGGAAAGGCTGAGACAAAGATACAAGAGAGATCTTTCTAAAATGAAAATAGAAGTTAATTCTAGAAAATTAATTATGGATGAAATGTGATGAAAAAAAATAAAATAAAAGAAGATATTGAAAATTACCGTAAGAGTATCTCCATCAAATTTCAAATTTCAAATTTCAAATTTCAATTTCAAATTCAAATTCAAATTTAAATTTTAAGAACCGTAAGACTTTAAAAATAATGGGGAAGTGTTAGAATTAATTATGAAGTTTCGTCTTTTAGTTTTTCTAGATGTCTCCTAGGTTTATGCATAAATATTAAAGATGTATTTATTTTTTAGGTTTCTTAAATTATCCTAGACTAATATAAATATATGTTAAGAGTTTTGTAAGTTTAAATCCAAGTCTGAATAGAATTTCTCTCTTAGAAGAGTAATGTAATATAAATGAGATTTGCTTTTAACCATGCTTTCCATATTACTATTTCTACTTTTCTCCAAATATTTCTAACAGGGCCTATAGGAGATATATAAACCTGTACTTCGTTCAAAACATGTGATTCTTTTTAAGTATATCAGGTTATACTTAAAATATACCAGGTTATTCTTTTTATCACTTAAAGAAGGAAGATTCCGGTGTCCGGTGGAAACAATGCACACCCACACACCCACATTAACCCACTTTTGACTTGTGCATTTGAAGATAAAGGATAAGAACGATTATGGTGAACATATGTGATAAGGATATTTCAAACCATGGAAAACAAAATTTTCTTTCACTGACATGCAGGGAAATTTATTAAGGAATTTCAGTGGCATTTTGAAATAGCTTCACAAATTACAACAGATGTCTCTCTGTAAAATGGATGCGTTTTTTTTTCTTCTCATCTTTTAGCTGATCCATTTTCTGAAAGTGAGATTTTGAAACAGTGGCGCTGAATATTGTAGAGGCAGATAGAGCCACTATTTATACCTGATATATTTTGAGGAATGAGACTGGGAACTTGTGCATATACAGTTTGGTTTGCAAGTTGAGACGAGCTGCAATTTGCTGCTCCTAGTAGTAGGCTACTTGCCTTGATATGTTCTGCTGTAAAACATTTTCCTAGGCTTTCCCTCTGGGCTTTCACATTGAGCCTTAACATAATCATAATACTCGTGTCTCCAATCCGGTGACCTGAAGGAGTTAGGAAAAAACTAGTTTGTATAGTGTCAGATGAGTCTAATATATGTTGCAAAAGATATTGGTTTCCAGCAAAATCTAAGACCATTCTATGTTTGTCATGAAGATGGAAATGGCGCTTTTTTGGTTCAGGTGAAAAGGACATTAGAATGTGACTTAGCATGCTTTTATCCATCCTCTCATAAGTAGCAGATATGGTTCCTTCTCCATGTTGTGTGGCAGCTGACATGTGCGTTGGTCATTTGATTTGTAATTTTTTTTTAACTGTGCATCAACCAAATCGCAGCCATTAAGTCCAACAATTAGGGATGCGTGTGAAGATGGTCATTGCTGGATTCTTCTGAAGCAATGGTCAGGCCATCGGGGTGCTCTGTGGTATTCAACTTAAAAATCACATTGTACGCAACAATTCTCGAGGAATGTGCCTTTGATGTTTGCTAGATGAAGGTGATGTTTGTCTCAACTTGACATACTTTTGAGTGGGTTTTGAGTGTATGCACGCTAATCTTCTTACATTATAAGCTAATGTAGCAAGCACTGGGCTTTGTTCAACTGTCTTTCCTACGATTGGGTTTGATGTTCTTGTTACAATGAGATAGGAAGAATCGCATCATTGGTGGATGGTGATCTATTGACTGCAACTCTAGGGAGTGGTGTTTTTTAAGTGCATCTAGTCTAATTGAATTTAAAAGAGTGATTCGTCGTAAACATTTATTATATAAATTGGCATCTAAACAAAGGAAATAAATCGTGATTCATTCACCAAATCATCCTCTAGAGAGGCACAAAACCATTTAGTTGTAAAATGGTTTACATATATTATAACCCTATTCATTTTTTCTTATACTCTAGTTTATATCAATTTTCTTATTCTGGCATCTTGCAGTCTACATTTTACCCTTTAAATTACGTCATTGTTTCAGAAAACCACCTGTAGTGTAAATTAGCTAAATATTTTGTTGTTTCAAATGCATCGACATCAAGCATGATGATGGCATGCTTTTATTCGAGTACTGATCATGAAAGCCTTTTTGATTCAGGTGCTGATACTGAATGTATAGTATGCTCTGCTTGGAGTTGATGTTCAAAATATATACAAGTAGATAATAACGTGAATAGATTTCCTTGTGATGTAACAAAAAATATTTTCTGAACATTGATCTGGGAGATGTTACTCTCATATTTGAATGAATATCTCGTGTTTATGAATGGCATATCACTGTTGGCTATGCTCTTGATTGCCCCTTGATTACTTCTGTTAATCTTCCATATTCCCTCTGTATGGATTAGGACTTCATCACTGCTATATAATGAGTACGGTTATAAGTTGAAGTATGGTTTTATAAGTTATGGATGTTCGGTGCAGTACAATGTAAGAACTCAATGAGAAACTTCTTCCTTGTTTGTATGCATGAAAGTAAAGATTGTTGCTTTGGCATCAGCACCACCCCAGTACGTACTTTGAATTGATGAAATATCTTTGCTGGAAAGGTGATGAAGCTCTCAGGCCTATATTTGTGTATGGTTGTAGTATATGTTTTCAAGTCCTTGTCAATATTTGATTCAATCAAAACTATCCGTATGGGTGGGTTGTAGTTTAGCCAGTAAAATTGCAATTAGATATCTGAATCTTACTGCAACTCAAGAGTTTATCACTTTTGATTAGTAAATCGCAAGGAGTTAATACGTGGGTTTGTTTTTTTCTTTGACCTTTTGGATTATAAATTTGGAATTGCAACCACGAGAATTTAATAACAAATACCATGGTTTTAAAAAACCTTCAGTCTAACAAAACAAGCTCGTTTTCATAATCATTCTTGGATCTAGAGTAAAAAATCAAAAAAACTTAAGCGAATCTTCTAAACCTAGTCTAATTTTAAGAACTTTCAACTTGTTGAATCATGAATTGGTGTTCAATTAAGAAGCTTAATTGTCAACCAATTTATTTTTGAAAGATGAAATAATTGAAAAAATATTAACAAAAAACTTGCAAAAGAAAAAAAACAACAAAAAGAACGAGGATGAAATTCGAGAGAAAAACAACCAAGAAGGATGAAATTTGAAAAAAAATCCCAAACAAAATAAATAACAATTAAAAAAATAAGTATCAAATTTGAAAGATTAAAAAAATTATAGGGGATGAAATTGAAAAACATTTGTAATTTAATGATTATTTATAGATTAAAAAATCATAGGGGATGAAATTGAAAATATTATTCAAGGTTAATCCACTAGAATCAAACCAAAAACATAAAAAAAAAAACCCAAAATAAAAAAAGAAAAAAAAAGAAAATTAAGCTAAAAAAAGGGAAAACAAATCATGCAAATCCAAACGAATCTTTTAAACTTGGTCTAATCTAAAACCTATAACTTGTGAAATGATGGACCTGAGTTCAATTAAGAAACTTAACTCTCAATAAATTTAATTTTGAAGGATGAAATAGTATAAAAAATATTAATAAAAAAAACTTGCAAAAACAAATAGCAACAAAACTAACAGGGATAAAATTTGATAAGAAAAAAAAACCCAAAGAGGATAAAAATTAAAAAAAATAATATTAAAAATAATCCCAAACAAAATAAATTGCAATTAAAAGAATAAGAACTAAATTCAAAGAGTAAAAAAAAAATAGAGGGTGAAATTGAAAAATATCTATAATTTTATAGATTAAAAATAGTAGAGGTGAAATAGAAAGAAATTGTTGAGGACTAATCCAATAGAATCAAAACACGAAAATAAAATAAAAAAACAAAAAAAGGATAAAAATAAGAAAACGTCAATTTAGAAAAAAGAAAAATAATCAAACAAACTCGACAAACCTCTTAAACCTAATCTAATATCTAAAAGTCGCAACTCGTGAAATCTTTGACTTGGATTCAATCAAGAAACCTAATTTTCAATCAATTCAATAAAAAATTATGAGGATAAAATTTAATAGAAAAAAATCCAAGGAGAATGTAATTTAAAAAAAATTAAAAAATGATGACAATTAAAACTAGCAACAATTAAAAGAATGGTGATCAAATTTTAAAGAAAGAAAAATCATTGGGGGTGATATTGAAAAACATTTGTAAAAACCAAGCAAACCCGGACAAATATTCTAAACCCGGTCAAATTTTAAAAACTCGCAACCCATAAAACCCTGAATCCGGATCCAATCAAGAAGTTTATTATGAGTCAATTTAAAAATATAAATTTTTAAAACCTGTCAAAGCAAAAAAATAGCTATCAAAAGAATATAAATTAAATTTGATAGGATAAAAACCAAAGGAGTGTGAAATTGTAAAATAAAATAATTTATGATTTAAAATAAAAACTTCTCAAGGCTAAAAAATTGACAATCAATAGAAGAAGGATTAAATTTGATAGGAAAATAAAATAAAATAAGGATGAAATCGTAAAACAAAATCAATTGATAAAATGATTCCAAACAAAAAATAACAATCAAAAAAATGAGAATTAGATTCAATAAATTACTAAAGATAAAAAATCATAATAAAAAAAAAAGAGATCGAATATGAAGAACCTACAAATTAAAGGGTTGTTTTTTTTTTAACTTTTAAAGGGTTTAACATGAAAATCTAGGTGGGAGAGAGAGAAGAAGGGGAGAAAAGAAATTAAAAAAAATTAAAAGGCAAACCAAGAAATTAAAAAAAATTAAAAGAACATTAACTTTTACTTGGCTGATTCAAAGGTAACTAGACAACTAAGAAATTAAAAGAAAAAAAAAGAAAAAAAAAGAGAGGAAGGATCAACTTCGATGTTCATATCAACATGAACATTGAAATTGCCTTCAACTATTTTAGTGTTTGATATTGTAGTAGTGGTTAATTCTCAGAATATTTTTAGTTCAGAAATGTATCAAAATAATATTTTTTAATTTTTTAATATAAATATATCAAAACTATCTAAAAATATAAAAAAATAATTTTTTTAAAATCTGTATGAAACACTGTTCTGAGCGTGTTTCTAAGTAATACCAGTACATTAGGTTGACTGGATCTTTCCACGCAATGGATGAAATACCATAGTAATATCACAATTATTTTTCATCCATTTCATGTATCGTTGTTTTTTCTATGTTGAAATAGGAAGTTTGGATTACCTTCTTAACAATTAAGACATGTGCTCGTAAAACACGGCACTGGTTGAAGTAATGAGACCTCATTTGTCTTAGAATAACTACTAGTTTTATCAATCAACACGTAATTAATTAGCCGGTATTAGAGTATTCGTTTGGTATGAACTGAAGTAGTTAATTATCCGTGTGCGCCAACTGATCGTCTATGGAAACGGCGCGCCAAAATTGACTAAACCATCGACATCGATGAAAAGTCAAACAGGATAACGATTTTAATCTAAAAAAAAAATTAATTTAAAGCCCTCCAATCCACTCCAATGAATTTCCAAAAACATCTTCGTCTTCCTCTCTTTTCTTGACAACAAAAGCAGAGACTCCCAGAAAGAAAGACAGAACGAAATGGCAACAGTAGGTGGTATTAAGGAGGTGGAAGGATCAGCTAACAGTCTTGAAATCGACAGTCTTGCTCGTTTTGCTGTTGATGACTATAACAAGAAACAGGTTCTTTCTTGAAATTCAAAAAATTAGCTGAATACATTATTTTTGAAGTATTGTTGTTTTGATTCAATTTGATCCGAGCTTGTTTTTGTGCAGAATTCAGTGCTGGAGTTCAAGAGGGTGTTGAATGCAAAGCAGCAGGTGGTGGCTGGGACAATTTATTATATTACCTTTGAGGTAACTGACGGGGGTCACAAGAAAGTGTATGAAGCCAAGGTGTGGGTGAAGCCATGGTTGGATTTTAAGGAGGTTCAGGAATTCAAGCTTGTTGCGGATGCTCCTTGTGATTCTAGCGCCTAGCTAGGTATATGTAATTAACTGCATTTGATTTCTTTAATGAATTATTACGCTGTCAACTCTGGAAATTTTAGATTATTTAGGTCATGTTTTGCAGTCGGCTTGATTCACTTTATGATGCTGTTGTAGGAACATAGATCTGGTTTATTTTTTATTTTTTTTTATTTTTTTCCCTTTCCTGTGATACGATAAAGGAATGCTTAAACAGCCATGCAAGAAGTCAATGGAACTAAAACTTGTAAGATGCCAGTAGAATTGCATCTAGAAGATAGGAAATAAGAGAATTTTGTGGACCTCATAGCTTTATATCAAGTGATGCACCTTGTTTTTGGAGTTAGAACAACATTTTGGGATGAGTTTTTGGTTGGATGTCTTTTGGAAAATCAACTCAGATTCTGTTTTATTCAACTGGGTTTCTTGTGGCAGGATTATCTTTAACGTCTATTTAAAATGAAAGCCTACAGAGAGGAAATATTAGTGAAGAAAGCATTTTACTTTTATTTATATTTCTCCCCAATTCCTTGAATGACAAGAGTAAAACTTAACCCACTCGTTAAGTTAACAAGTGTATGTTTGGTTTGCGAGCTTACATATGCATTGGTCATTGGGCGGTGGTTTTTCGACTGCAACTCTAGGGAGTGGTGTTCTTCAACTGCATCTTGTCTAATTGAATTTGAAATAGTGATTCGTCGTAAACCTTTATAATATAAATTGGCATCTAAGCAAAAAATAAATAGTGATTCATTCACCAAATCCTTCTCTGGAGAGGCACAAGACCGTTTAGTTGTGAAGTGTTTTGCATATATTATAACCCTACTCATTATTTCTTATTCTAGTTTATATATCAATTTTCTTATCCTGGCATCTTGTAGTCTACATTTTACCCTTTAAGTTACGTCATTGTCTCAGAAAACCATCGATGGTGTAAAGTAGCTAAAATATTGTTGGTTCAATGGCATCGACGTCAAGCATGATGATGCCAGCTTTTATTTGAGTACTGACGAAGCCTTTTTGATTCAGGTGACCGAAGACTGTATAGTTTGCTACGCTTGGAGTTGATGTTCAAAATATATAAAAGTAGATAATAACGTGAATAGATTTCCTTGTGATCGATGTAAGGCAAATACTATTTTCTGAACATGGATCTGGAAGATGTTACTCCATATATTTGAATGAATATTGCATATTCATGAATGGTATATCTATGTTGGCTATTTTCTTGATTGTCCCTTGATTACTCCTGTAAATCTTCCCTATTCCCTCTGTATGGATTAGGACTTCATCACTGCTATATATTGAGTACGGTGATAAGTGTAAGTATGGTTTTATAAGTTATGGAAGTTCTGTACAGTACAGTCTATGAACTCAATAAGAAACTTCTTCCTTGTTTGTATGCATGAAAGCAAAGATTGTTGCTTTGGCATCAGCACCACTCCAGTACTTTGAATTGATGACATATCTTTGCTGGAAAGGCGTTGAAGCTTTCAGGCCTATAATTGAAGGGATCAAGTGTATGGTTGTGATATATGGTTTCAAGTCCTTGTCAATATTTGATTCAATCTAAACTTTCCCATATATCTCACCTTCGGATGATACATTCCTCCACGCGGATTCAAATTTGGATTCTCAAACCATTGAACAGCGACAGAAGTTGAGTAGATAATTTCAATGCATATAATGGAGACTTGATAATGGAATATGTCTAGCAAACTATCTGTGATGTTTGCCTGTTTGAAGATGTAAGTGTTCAAATATTTCTTAAAGCATGTCCTCATGTACCGTAAGATTTTTTTTTTTTGATTTACATGGGTGTCCGGGCCAGCTTGCGCGCACCACGACTAATCCTACGGTCCACTGAACACCCTGCAAACCCAGTGGGCATATAAGACACCGCGGGGATAACAGACATGCACATGAGGACTCGAACCCAGGAGCAGCAGGAGGAGACAAGCCCCTCCCACCGCCAGGCCAAGACCCTCGGTGCAATGTACCGTAAGATTCTTAGTTTAACATGACATTGACAACAGCATGAATCGACACCAGATGTGAATAACAGAAATATATGGCAAGATTTATTCTAGAAACCAGCTGCCATAGCTGTGCTGGGGGAGGCTAATTTAGGAGAGGTTCGAACCTGAAACCTACACCAAGGTAGCTCATTGACAAGGAAAAACAAAACCGTGAAATACTGTGATTGCGACTAAGAGAGTGGTTGCTTTTCATGCTGAAATATATTAAAATGATAATTTTTTATTTTTTTAAAATTATTGTTGAGATCAGCGTATTAAAATGATTCAAAATATATAAATTTTTTTTAAATTTTAGCAAAAACAAAAAAAAATTTGAATTTTTTAAAAATACGGGTTGATCCACGTCTCCAAACAAGCCCTAAAATATGTTGTTTCCTTGAAGTTCTGATGATCCGCATATTAGGAATGGTTGTTTGTTGCAACATGGTTTGCAACAAGCAATGGTTTTAGTGACTCTTGGCTGATTGGTAATGGTTTCAAACCACATGACAAATAATCGGAAGCTTTGCAAGGAGCTCGACAAAACTCTTATTTCCAAAGTAAAACTTAGAAATGGTGAATATATTTAGTCAAAGGAAAAAAAAAAAGAAGATCTGGAACGTGGTCCGTGGTCTGGAAAGATGAAATATCCTTAATTATTAATGAGGTTTATTTCAAGAAAAAATTTGAAATTTTTAACTAATGTATCATTCCAAATAATATTTTAGATAAAATTTCTTACAGTTTTTTATCCTTATATTATGAGTGAATGAACTGTATTACTCCTAATAATATTTTGAATCTTAACCTCATATAAGTTTTTCTATCCTTATATTAAAAGTTAGTAATAATAAATTATTATCCCTAATAATATTATCTTTGTATAGGCTTTTATCCTTATATTAAAAATAAATAATATATTTTTTTTTGTCAAAATAAGTTTTTAATATTTTTAAAATATAGGCCAAAATCCTTTTCAATTTTACAAACTCATGCAATATTTTTTTAAAATATACCAAAGTGCTTCAAATTTTTTTTTTTAAAATGCTCAAATAATTTCAAGGATTTTCTTTCCATATGCATTTTTTTATTTGTTTAGGCCTTGTTTGGGAAAAGTTTATTTTTATTTAAAACAAAATTGTTAAACAGGCTTACAGCCTTGTTTGCCAAACAAGCCTTTAAGGCAAAATTCTTTTTTATCAAAACAATTTCAAACCAAACAGGGCCTTAACATTAGACCTGCTTTGACTCGATTAGGTTGACCCGAAACCTTTGGTTCAACCATAAACTGAACCAAAGATCATTGGTTTGATCCAAAAAACAAACTAGAACCTAAACCAGAACCCAAAACGAATCGAACTTGCGAAAACACAAAAACTCAATTTTTTTTTTGTCAAAACAAATCAAAACCCAGAAAAAACAAAGAATACGAAGAACACCGATGAATATTCAAACCAATTCTAGCAACATGAACTCTAATCTAGATCAGATTTCATGAAATAAAAAGCACATAAAGGTTGGAAATCATTAAAGGATCAAGAATTTAAGAGTTCATTCACTTTGATTATCATTAAATCTTCAAAAATTTGGTCACAAAAGATTTCATTCTAGAACCGAAATCCTAATATTAAAACACTGAAATAAGTTATAAATGCAAAAGAAATATAGATTATTGGTTAATGATGTCATGTGAAGATGAAGATGTAAATAAATGATACAAAACTGGTCAATATCACATAGCTAAAGCAACGATCTTGGGAAGATCATGAAGAACAAATAAAGAACATTCAAAGTGAACTCAACAATGTGACTTTTAAACTAGACCCGATATGAACAATCCAAGGATATAGATATGTTGGAAATCAATCACTGAATCATAATTAAGCCTAAAAAATCAATGATTATCACCCGATAAAGCGATTTAGCCAAAATAGATTTCAATACCAAAACCAAAACCAAAACCCTAAGATTAAAACTCATAAAAAAAAGTTATTGATGCAAATTAACTCTAGATTATTGACTAATCAAGTTCCCCGAAGTGTTTAGTGTAAGGAAATGTACCAAAATTAGTCCAAATCATAGAGTCATGGCAACGTTCTTGAGAAAAACATGAAGAACCTGAGCCCTAAAACCTAGAGAATTTCTCAGCCTACTGTCAAACCTAGAACCAGCAACCTAGAACCAGCCTTTTGGGCCCCTAAACTAATCTCTTTTTGTTCACACAAACCATATTGCCATAGTTACATACGTTTGACCCAAAACAAACAACAAAAAACAAAAAATTATAGGGAACATACATGAAATTCTAATCTTTAAAATTACCAAAGCTAAACAGCAAGTAGATTCAGTAATGTCAGATTCAAAATTGACACTTTAGCACTTCAAAGACTCAAACAAGACCCAAAAACCAGGAACATGCATCAACAAGCCCTAAAAAGACATCAAACACCTACTGCTAATTTTGGCAGATTTCAAAACTATATTATTTTATCAAAGGAAGTCACAAATATATTTTCTTGGTATCCAGTAACACTAACAACAACTCAAAGCAAGATTAAAGAAGAAAAAACAACACTTTTACATATTAACTGAAACTGAAACTAAAAATATTATAACATTAAAAGACGCTAAAAAATATCATTAAACATGTTAAACAAGCTAGAGGTGTGTCTCATAAACATCACTTACTAGGTTAGTGGTCAATTATACCTGCTCAAAACTTAGAATGGTTACTTCCCTCTTCCTAAAAAAAAGCTTTTGCTCAACCTTTAACTTATCCTTTTAGCTTCTAGATGTCAAGCCATAAACTTGATTACTAATGAACTCTACGGATAGGCATTTTCTCCTCCTTTTTTCTTCTCATTCCTCATTTTTTATTTTTTAGGGAGCATTTATTGGGTTTTGCTAGGTTTTGTTTTTTAGTTCAATCAAATATTGATCATGATTGATCAATGCTCTGACCTTTGATCAAAATGAGAGGGTTTTGGACAAAGCTTAATAGCTAGAAGCTCTGTACTAGGTTGGTTTTGCAATTGTGGTTTTGGTTTTTAGGGGTTCATAATGGTTTTGCTAAATTTAGAGGGAAATGAGTTATTTCTAACATTTTCATCTTGAGAGAAAGGTTTTCAGCCCTTGATAAGAACCCTTTGAGAAGTTTTGAAGTGTGAACATACAAAAAAAATAAATGGTTTTTGCATAGTGGGTATCACAATCATAACTGACTGAGTTGAGTAGTTTTGAAGCCTCGTTGAACAGCTCCGATGTCATCATCGTTGGAGACCATTTAAAGTTGGTGGAGGGGTGCACACCTTTTGTTTGGATCTAACCTTACTCTATTTGGAGTTTTGTAGTTTCACATTCATTCGTTTGAAGGTGCCAACTCAATCAGCCAAAATTGCCAAATAAAAAGATGAATAGTGGTCGAACGATGCGTCATTCAATCTATTCATTAAATATGAGTGACGCGTCGTCTAAGTTAAACCCTAAAAATTAGGGTTTTTAATTTAGGACTTGGAAAACTTCAATTTAATCCTTGTTCTTCTAATTTTTTTAATTACACTTGTAATTGCCTCATAACTTTTAATTTCATGCAATTCCACCCTTGTCAAATTTAATGGTCAGCCCCAAAGTTTAGTGCCTTTTCCAATTCGGTCCTTCGTTCCTGATTTATGCAAATTTACCCTTAATTGACCATCAAACATTTATTTGTCTTCAATTTGACCTCTGATTTTAGTCCCTGAAGTCTCGTGCCTTTTACAGTTTGGTCATTGGTTTTGAATTTCTTTAATCAAGTCTTTAATTGCCTATCAAACTTAAATATTTATGCAATTAAGAGAGGATTCATCACCCTAAGTGAATTGAGAAAAATGTTTCACATGTTCTCAAATAGTATTGATTGTAAATCCTTGCGCAAGGTGGAATGAGATTTGAAAAGAGTTTCAAATCTTATTCAAAGAATCAATGACTATGGTGTTGAGAACAAACATGATTTGACATAGTAGACACACTCTATACTATAATGTCTAAATCAAAACATTGTTGATGAAAGAATAATAATTACACTGAGAAACTAGTCATTAAAAGGTTAAGTCAAACCACTTATAACTTTTCTAATTAATATTTGGGGATCATGACATGTTGTTAGGCATTGTACTTGATCTTTAAATACAAATCAATCAATTATTAAATTGATAATAAATTAATTTTTTTAATCCTATTTTATTTAGAATTATAATTTATATTTGGGTCAACTTATTAGAGAACCTAATGGGTTACACACATAAAAACCATTGGTCAGAAATTAAAATGACATAATTAATCAATTGTGACTTTATTGTAAATAAATTTTATAAATTAAGAACTAAAATGTAATTAATACATGAGATTATAATTTTAGACCTAAAAACAATCAAGTAAGGACTTGATTGAATAAATTTATAAAATTAGCCTAAAATAATATATGTACTATTATTTAAGGGTCAAATTGATATTTTATCATTTATAGAGTTTTTAGGTTTATCTAAATAGAAAGCTATATCTCTTATTTTCTAAGGGTGAGTAGAGTACAATACGTAAACACTTAAAACACAAAAGAAAAAAGCTAGCACTCTAAGATATAATAATCCCTCTATCCTAAAAGGGTTTAGGAGATTTCTCATTGGTGGTTCGTGTGAATTACCGTTAGAGGCCAAACATTTGATAACTTGTAGTTTTTGATAACTCAGCTTTGAAGCAAATATTCAAAGTCGAAATATTTGATCTTCAGATAATCTTCGCATAAACCCAAAACAACATATGATTTGTCTAACAAGATCCTTGACACTCCTGAAAAATTTTTAAATTTACAGTTTCTGTTGCATATATGTGTTTCGAAACCCAACACTTTTTTTGTGACAAGTTTGCCAACAATTAATCTAGTCAAAGCCTCGTCTCTATCTCGGAATCCGAGTTTAGGTTTTGCTCTAGGTTGCAAATAAAATCTACAAAACTACCATCATCGCCTATATGTGTAACAATTCGAAATGGAGTGAGTATGAAAATTGAATCTGGCATGAATTGGAAGCAGAAAAAAAATAGTGCATAAAAATAAGCCAAAAGTCCAGTCCTTGTTAAAAATAAACCTTGTAGAAATCAATCTCTTTTGTAGTTTTGATTTTGGTCTATTAGACTGTTAGAAGGTTATAAATACAAGTCCAGTCCTTTTGCTTTATTTGAAGGCATCAAGGACCAGCTAGTTTTGAAAAATTGTGTAGATAGTCATTTAGCCATTTTGTAGTATTTAAAGAATAATGAAGATGTCAATCCAACGAAAACCAGTCCCAAGAAGTTGAGCCAAACCATTATGAGTTGGGCTAGCTCTAGCAAGAAGCTTTTTATCGAACCCACCGTCTCTCAGCTGGCTTGTGAGGCTTTACTGGTTTTGACATAACGTACGTGGGGTGGTGCGAGTGCTAACCCTTGGAGAAAGGGTTTCGATCCCTAATTCCCTTTTTATACTGACCAGAGGAAGGTGCAAATATTATTAGGTAAAATTTAGAATTTTATGCCTCGTTTATTTTTAGAAAAATACTTTTTTTTTTGAAAATTACTTTACTCCCTTTCAAATATTTGGTAACCTTAAGAAAAATAAATAAAAAAATTTTTAGTCAAAAAAAATTGACAGTAAAAAACAATTTTCTTTTATTTTCTCATAGAAAACTTTCGGAAACTTTTTTAATAAAACATTAAGGTGAAATGACTAAATACTTTTTTATTCTTTTTACTATTTGTTTTATTTAAAATAATTTATTAAACTAATGTTTTTTAATTAACCCTCCAATTTTTTACATTTTATATTTGATTTTTATTTTTTTATTGTTATTATTTTATTTTAAATAATTTATGAAATTATAATTTTTTTTCTCAATTGTATCATTCTTCAACTTTTTCATCTATCAAATTTGATCATCGTTACTTTAAATCTTTTTTTTTAAATAAATTTAAAAGAAATAAAATATTAATAAATTATTTTTCAATTTATATTATATGACACAACCAAACATTATAAATTATTTTTCAGTTTATTTTTTTATGATTTTACAAAACATAGAAAAAATAATTCAGGAACTACTTTACGTGCAACAAAAGCAATTATTCACTACTACTTGATGTTACTTTTCATATTGTTTTGAGATATTGCTCCCTCTACTTACAAATGACATGATACATCTTGTTTTTGAAATTAATAATTTAGATTGTTTTGCACAAAAATCAAGCCTACATCTTATTTGTTAATATTCAAACGAATAGTTTGAATTTCCCGAACAGAATACACATTATATACTAGAAACTAGAGAGACCAATCTCACTTATTTTAAATAAAAAAATTAAAATAACTTAATTGTGAAACACTTCAATATGTGATTTTTTTTCTCACTATCCAAGTCATTAGGTCAAGATTTTGCATTAAGATTTCGAATAAAATAATCAAATACTAGAAAACCAATCTAATATTCTGTAACAGTTTTGTAAAAAAGCATTACTTTTTGAAGACACGATGAAATACACAACAAATTGTGTGTAAGGATCCACCAATAATCTCTTGTTATCCGACTCATCATCATCCATTTGAGGGAAAAAAAGCCCAATCTGGAAAGATATTTGATGGTTTTTGTTTTACTTTGTTGTAGGTGGATCAGGAATCTGAATTCTTTTTTTTGTATACCGGTGCTGATCTGTACCGGAATCACAAATACATTTCGGCTTGGTCTGCTTAAGTTCTGATTTTGTGTGGTTTTGTATTGCTTGCTTTAATAGTAGGGTCTTATATTTCCTTGTATTTTTTTTTTTGTAATTAGGCTGATGCCTAGGCTACAATTTATATAGCTAAAGCTCTGCTCACATTTTTCTCTCTCTTTATTATATATCTATTCTCAATTTCACCCAAAAAAAGAACCAAAGCCGAAACGTAGAACAATGAGAATTCGAGTACTCTAGCTATTTGATCTATGATTAGCCGCGGGTTAAATTTTTTTTTTTTATAAAAAAATTATACATGCAGGTTTTTTAGAAGTGTTTTTATATATAAAAAGGTTTTAAATGTAAATTGAAAAACTCATGCATGTATGTAATCAAATAAATCGATAACTATTTGTGTTAATAAACAAGAAAATTTTTATTAATGATAACTAAATATAAAACTAGAAAAATCAAGAGACAAATATAGATCAAGATAAATAATCTTGCAAGATAGGACATTTACCCAGTTGTGTTTACTGAATTGTTTATTAAAATTATTTTTATTCAATTAAATGATATTAAAAATAGATACACATATTAAATTGATTAAATAAAATAAAAGTGAAAAATATTATTCATGATTTCACATATTAAAAAAATTATCCAAAAATAAATATTTTTTATTTTGAAAAATAAATTTTTTGTATACAAAAGATAAAAAAAAATTATAGATAAATTAGAATAATATTTTCAAAAATTAAAAAAAATCTCTAACCAAAAAAGGTTAAATATGGAAAAAAAAATCATAAATAAGGGATATTAATTGAAACATAAATAAAAAAATATTGTAAAAAAGACTTTAGTTAAAAAAAAAAAGTGATATTAGAAAATAATAATAGCCTGGGTATTGTGGCTTTACTTGTTAAACTTGTGACCCGGACCATGAATTCAATTGGGTTCAATAAATTTTTCCCTTTAAATTTATATAAAAGTAAAAAAAAGGGCCAAAAGAGTCTAGACTCACGGGCCTATAACCCAACGTGCCTGACCCAGGAGTGTTGGTGTGCCTGGGCTTATTTTTTATTTTTATTTTTAAAGGGGTGGACAACTTTTTTTTGAAAAAAAATAAGCAAGCGACAGATTGCCCGCTAGATTCCAGCCACCACAATGGTGGTTGAAAAATCGAGGCATTGACTCTTTTGGTAAAAAAAAAACCCAATTTTAAGCCATTTCAACCCAAAAATACTTCACCATCACCCTTATAACACCAACAAACCATTTCATCAACTCCAAATACCTAAAAAATAGCAAAAAAAAAATCGAAATCAAACCAGGTTAGCTTTGGCTTTACCGGTTTTGATATGGTTTTTTATGCGATATATATTGAGGCTTCAAACAATCATCATGAAGCACCTCTCATCTCATAGAACCCGTGGACTCCAAAAAATTCAATTTTGATGGTAGAAAATAGAGTGAACGGTGACTTTTTTCTCTCATAGCCGGAATTTGACAACCCTCTCTCCCCTCTCCAACTAGTGATTGAAAAATAAAACAAATGAACTTGTTCATCAAAACTGATTTTTTTTTTAAATTTAAAGGGATCTAAATTGTATAAATTATGTTATTTTAGAGGACTTAAGTGTATTTGTCATGTAATCTTTGGTATACTATCTATGTTTGATGTCCTTTTCATTTCGGCCCCTCATTTTTTAATTTTACCATTAACTAAGAAATCAAAAGCAATTGGTATTTAATTACGATCAAACCAAACAAAATAAAAATTTGGAAAAAAAAAAATTATTAGAAAAATAAAGTAAGTCCACAATATTATTATATGTGCGTGTTAACCGTGCAAATCCACATTAATTAAGCCGTTCCTTTTGGTATATTCTGTAATATAATATAACTTGAAATAAGAAGTTATAAATTGTTTGAGTACATATTCTGGGAGCTGGGACGGCTACATATATTAATTACATGGTTACTCTTTGTACAATGGAATGAATTAAGTACCCATTAACTCAAGAGGGGGTACTGGTGGGTCGAATTTGTTAACATACATATCATATTTATTATTTATCAAGTAAAAAATATAATTATTTATAAATTATTTATGGAGTTTAGGTATTCATATGAATATCAATTATCTTACTATTATTTAGTATTCAATAAAAAAATAAAATAGTTGACACAATAGTTCGCGCGCGCGCACACAACAATTTCAATTCAAAAGCCCAAACTAATTGGTTAAAGGTTAATTATGTTTATAATCATCATTCTTTTCTACTTCTAACTAATGTGAGATATTAACCACTTACATTATACTATATTCTAAAACACATTGGATTTTCACTTGCTTTTTTCATTGTGTAAAATTATGTTTTTTTTCAATTTGGTCCTCAAACTTTGTTTTTGGGCGATTTAGTCCTATTTAAGGAGCAATTGATTTCAAATTCTTATGAAAGGATGGGATTGAAAAGGGGAGACCGAAATGAAAAACATGGTAACCATGGGTGGCGTACCATAAGTTTTGAAAAAAATACACTTTGGTTCTCCACCTTAAACAATCACGCAAATTATACAATTTCGGTTCCTTAAAATTGTTCCAATTCTATTTTGGTATAGAGATTTATTTTTGTTATTTTTGGTCCTTGGTTGAGAGAGGAGAGAGAGATGGGTAGCCAGATTCCAGCAGTAGATAGACAAACTTGTCGTTGACACCGATTTAGGCTACCAAATAGGATATTTTTGTGTCAAATTATTTCATTTAATGAAGGAAGTTCATATTAGGTGTTTTTATACCTTAAAAGTTCGTGAAAAAACAGATCTGAGCTCGGGTTGATTTTTAGTTTCGAGTTGAGTTGGGTTTTTGAGGCTATTTTTTGGGTTTTTTGGGGTCATGAAGAGGTTTATCATGGTTTCTAAGGTATTCTATAGGTGCTTGAGGTAAAAAAAAATAAGTTGAAAAATAGGTTTTTAGGTTAAAAGAACATAAGCCTTAATTTTCCGGCCACCACAGTAGCTAGAATCCGGACAAAATAGGTGACACTTCTTTTGTTTTTTTTTTGTTTTTTTATAAATAAGGCGGATGACATGTCATCCACCCCAGACACATATTAAAAAAAGGGCCTCCCTTGGTGGGCCCGCGTGTGGAACCTGGTTAAACGGGGCATGAGGGCTGGCCTGACTCTTTTTCCCTTATTTTTTTTTATTTCAATTGATTTTTTTTAAAAAACTTAATTATATTTACATTAATACCCATTCTCTCTTTTATTTTATTTAGAGAGCATCTTTTAAATAATATTGATTTTTTGGTTATGTGTTTAATTTTTGGAGAGGTTTTTCTGATTCATCTATGTTTTTGTTTTTATCTTTTGAATAGATAAACTATGTTTTTGAAAATAACAAATATTTATTTTAGATGATATTTTTAATATGTGTAGCCTTACATGTTATTTTTTTCTTTTTCTTTTTCTTTTTTTCAATCAATTTAATATATTTGTCTATTTCTATTATCGTTTGATTAATTAGCAAACATGATTAGATAAATGTCATATTTTTCAAGATTAAATATCTTGATCTACATCTATCTCTCGATTTTTCAAGTTTTATTTTTAGGTGTCATTAATAATTATTTATTTATTTATTAGCGTACATAATTTTTAGTTAATTTGATTACATATATGTATAAACTTTTTAATTTGTTAAATTTTTTAAACTATGCACACATGTAATTAAATAGTGCTATCAATAGCCCCACCACGAGCTCAACGCTCATATAAGAACATACTTATCTAGAAGTTTATGCCTTTCCTTGTAATTTAAGAGGTGTGTTGTAGAAGATGTTTGTAATTGTGGTAGCAGTTTTTTTTTAAAGTGATTTTTATTTAGAAATGGATTAAAATAATATTTTTTTAAATTATTAATTATTTTTGATATCAGCATTTCAAATGATTTAAAAATACCAAATAATTTAAAACAAAGAAAAATAAAAACTTTTCAAATTTTTTCATTTTTTTTTTCAAATATTACTTCATATGGGGTAACTATAATGCTCTTCATTCAAGAGAGCAACTAGCAATTCACTTTATCACGATGCAACAAGTCAATCCATAGTGTTTCCATAACTTGTCTTGAATAATATGAGTCATTAGCTATACAAATACGGAAGGGGTGTATGTGTAATAAACTTGTTGACATTGCTTTGCGAAAACAAAGACATCGTTTATGTTGCGGAGTCTAGCTTTTGAGTTGATTTCGACCAGACCATAATGCGGATCAACTCTGATTCCTCTGTCAGTCGTGTCATACCAATAGCATTTGAATAAAAACACTCTATTCTGCTCGTTATGATATTTCAGTTCAACGTCCTCTTCTAATCTACCATAGTAGTCAACTTCTAACTCACTACTAGTGGATCCCTTAACACAAACACCGTTGTTGTATGTCTTTCTTCCTTGCCCATATTCTACAGTATGGAAAACATATCCATTGACAAAATACCCGTTGTAGCACTTACATTTTCTTTCAGGCCCCAGGCTTAGTGAAGACAATGACTTAGGTGCACTCCTTCCCATTTGATAAACCTTGTATGTAATGTACATCAATAAACAGTAAATGAACGAGAATCTCGTAATGACATGCATATGTACAGTAATTTTGCAAGTTAGAATGAGTTTGTGATAGTGCTCACATGTGTTCTGAACCACGTGGCAAATTGTTCATCTTGTAATTGAAAGATCTGGGATTCGGTCAGCTGTGAGTTATTGGAGAGCAAATATTGTCGATATTGCCTACAAGTGATAGTGAATGTATGATATTACAATATATAATTAACAATATATTTCTCAGAAAGTTTAATTAGTATTACACATATATAAACTTACTGAATAAAAGGTCTCAGCTTATCACAATTAAATAGAACATAATTGTGTGCTTGTTTGAACTTTATTTCTGACAAATATCTTCCTCTTACGACATTTTTAGGTGTGGGTCGTCCAGTATTGGAGAATATTAACAAGTTCCCACTGGAAGGCACTTCACCGCCATCATCATGCCGTGGAACGCGATTGATTCTCGTTCTCAGATGAGGTTCGAAATAGTACAAGATAAATGTTGAGATCTCCTCAACAATATAGGCCTCACATATCGAAGCCTCAATATGCGCTTTATTCTTAACCTTTTTCTTAAGATTAAACAAGTACCTGGATTGAATTAATCAAGTATTTTCAATTAAGAAAAACATAGAAAATACTTTTATATATGAATTACATTGCAACTGTAATATCTAACCGTTTGAATGGGTACATCCATCTATATTGGACCGATCCTCCAGCTTTTGCCTCGAACGGTAGATGCATAGGGAGATGCTCCATTGAGTCAAAAAATGATGGAGGGAATATCATCTCAAGTTTGCATAGTGTCTCGACGATATTCGTTTGAAGCCTCTTAATGTGATCAACATTCAACTTGCTGGAGCATATAACTCTGAAGAAATGACTAATCTCTGTGAGTGCATCCCATATTCCCTTTGGCAACAAATCACGAAAAGCTAATGGGATGAGTGTTTGCATAAACACGTGGCAATCATGACTCTTCATTCCATACAATCTATAGTCCTCTATATTAACCAGTCTTGATATGTTCAATGCATGTCCATCCGGAAAACGCAGACTCTTAAGCCATTTGTAGACTAGCAGTTGTGCGTTTTTCTCTAACATGAAGCTTGCTCTTGGTTTTGCAACCCGTGACTCATCATAAACCAACTCTATATTTTTACGGTTACAGTATAAAGCTATATCCAATCTAGCCTTGATGTTGTCCTTTGTCTTCCCCTTCACATCCATGACGATGTTGAAAATGTTCTCAAACATGTTCTTTTTGATGTACATGACGTCAAGGTTATGGCGGAGCAGATTGGTCTTCCAATAAGGAAGCTCCCAAAAGATACTTCACTTTACCCAATTATAGGTCAAACTAAAACCAGGAAACTTTTGCTTACCTGATTGAAGGCCAAACACAATGTCACCGTACTCTGAGACAACATCATGCAACTTCACCAGAAAGACGCGGGGATGCAACATCTTTTTCAACTCTCCCAACAAAGAAATCTTTTTTGTTCTTTTTGTACCTGTGATTAAGTGGCAAGAAGCGACAGTGACAGTAAAAAAAAAGAAGCTTTACCTTCGTTTGCTAACGTGAATGCCTTGTTGTTTTCCATGCTGTTAATTTTTCGTACTAGGTTAGGCTAACGTGAATGCCTTGTTGTTTTCCGTACTCTGAGCTGTTAATTTTTCGCCCCTCCACACACCTGTTGACTCTGCCCTGACGAAATTAGGCTAACATAAAGAAATTATTACATAAACTAAGTTCATCACATCACATGAGGCATAAACTAAATTAATAAACATGGGACATACAGGGTAAAATTACAGAGATTTTTGTTGATCATGCATGTTCAAAAATTACCGATAAATTTTGAGACGGAATTATTTTTATCGATATAAATTACCAACAAAAAAATTTCATCAATAATTCTATTAGTTTTTATCGATTTTCTGGTAATAATGATGTATTTCACATCATTTTATCTACATGTCTTCTATTTGTTAGTATAGACTATAAGTGATATGGTAAATTTAGCCTGTGTAATCATTTCTCGTCTATCCTAACCTAGCATGTTCTCATTTCATTTTATTTTTTTTATATTTTTTAGATTAAATTAAGCTCTCTTACGTTGAATATTGAAAACGAGTATGAATATTGCTACAACGGTCTAACTGTCTAGCAGAGGCTTAATTTTCAATTGGAAGTGACGAGTTAAAGACTTTCATGTCTTAAATTTTTTTCTCGATGCAGATTGCAGAAGGTAAACAGAAGTTGTGATGAACTTTCTACGTATGTGCTGGCGTTCAAAGCAATCACAAAAAAGAGATATTACTCGAGACGAGGGGTCACCTGTGTTTTGGCTTATTAGTCAAAGCAGCCACAAACCAAGGAACTTCGTATTTCCTTGCACAGCACTGTCCAAGCAACTTCCAAATATTTGCTCACTATAAATTGACAGCATTCCCTTGGAGATCATCAAGAAACTCCCACGTAACATTTTTCAGCAAAAGAAAGTTTACTAGTTGGCCTACAGTGTCTTCACCAATACTACTTCATCGAAAACTGTTTTAGATAACAAGAGAAAGCAAGAAATGGGTCATTTCTCAGCCATTTTCAGTTGCTTTGTTCCATCGGCTTCTTCAAGGGTTATAGATGAAGCCCATAAGAAGGCAGAGATTCCTAAAAGCAAATCAAAATCATCAGGTGCTCCAATCGTAGTTTCTTACTTCCCCATGAACTCATATCTCTCTCGCTTGTAGCAAATTCCATTCCAGGAAGATGAAGAAGGGCCATGTGATTGTTTATGCAACTCAGCATATGGCGGTAGCCTGCGCGGTTCTGATTTATTTATTTTATTTTTTTATGGATATTTTATTTTATTTGTTGCAATAGCTAGGTATTGCAAGAATTGCTTATCCTGTAAAGAAAACAAAGGATGAATAAACAAAATCATATATAATTTTTTCCCGAAGTAAGAGTAAAATTTATGGAGTCCACCTCTCCAATCATTCACCCATTAAATTTATTTGCAAAATCTTAATCCTACAGATCCTGCACACCCCTAGGAACTTGCATGCTTACATCTAGTTTTTTTTTTTATAATAATTATTAATATCATGCTAGCCATTTAGAGGATGGCGATCATGAAAATTTATAGTTTTTACATGAAAAGACATAACTAAATTATTACTCGTGTAAGAGAAATGTTCTTCACAACTGTATAACCATGCAGATAACCGATGCAGGTTTCAAGAAAAACAAGACTCAGATTTTGTCAAATATCATTGAAAACTAAATTATTTTTGTTAATCAGATATTTCAAGTAATATCATATGAGAGTAGTTTCCAAGTTTTCCTCTCAAAACTTCTATTTACCATCATTTGCTATTAAACCAGCAGTTCATCAGGTGTGTTTAGAGCACACCAAAAGACCCCGCCATGAAATTAATTTTGTCCATTGTTTTCATGCAAATTGGAATTGTATTAATACATGATCTGATGTCTCTAATTCAGATGTACAGAGGTCTCTAATGTAAGTGCTTACATCTGGGAATTAGAAAGTGACAAGTGCATCATAAAACACGTTCAAAATACTTTTCTAAGAGAATTAAGCTAGATCAATTGGACTTTGTCAAGAAAACAAGACTCAGCTGGATAACAGACATTAATGTTCCAAGCAAATAAACATCTCTTTCTGACACGCAATTTGAAAGCAAATATATGCTCCAGAGTCAACGTTCAAAAAAGGCATAGGTAACGATTATCTACCATTGTTTCAAAAGCCGAAGGGACACAACAACCATAGTATAAAATAAGTTCGGACTGTTCCCTGGCTTTTATAATATATACGCAACTAAGACTTGGACACATTAAGTTATTAGTAGATATATATATATCAAGATCTTCCTTGCTCTGCAAGCTCGAAAGATAATAATCTTCCCCTTATAAGTGTCACTAGTCATTGTGGTCGAAGCAGCCACTGAAAATTGGTTTTCCTTTATTTGCAAGTAATTAAAACATAAACTTCTCTCACACGCTTCATTTTTTTCTCATTATAAATAGCCAATTCTTTTGCGTTCCAATTCATCAACTTAGATTCCAACGTGCCTTCTCTAAGCTTGTTTTTTCCCTCTCGTTGCCCTCTTACTAGTTATTCCTAATTGTTAAGCTAAAAAAAAACACCAAGTGCCTCTCTTCACGGAGAAAGAAACGTCAAGCTAGCAATACAAAGCCACAATGGCTAAGTTCTCAGCAATTTTCAGCTGCTTTGTTTCCTCTTTTTCCTCACGAGTCTCCAATGACAACGTTTCAGTTCCAGAAGTAAAAGCGCCCAAATCAGAGAAGTCAAAGGGCAAATCAAAATCATCAGGAGCTCCCATTGTAGTTTCTTACTTCCCTGTTAATTCATATCCATCTCGCTTGTAGTAATTTTGCCAACAAAATCAGATGTAATTACTCATATTTAGCCAGCCCTGGGAAACTATATCATTCACTCACTTAGGTTGATGATGCATCATTGTGAAGTGGAAAGGATAAAGATGACAGCAATTCCTTTATTAATGTTCTTTGATTGCTAGCTGCATGATCTGAGATTTGATGAACAGGGTTTTGTAATTCTCAGAAAATTTTATTTTTGTAATTGTGAAATTGATCAAATAATTTATTTAAATTTATCATATTATTTCTATCTAGTTACTTGCAGCCCACAACTTAGTTATATGGTCAACTAAGTCACAATATTCCCCCTAAAAATAACACAATTTTGGTGAATTAATTCGAGGGCAACATCAAAATTTTAGACCAGGTCGATGGTTTGGATTTCATCCCAAAGATAAAACAATAAAAGAGTAAAAACTTATCTTTTTTAGGGTTTTGAAATTTCGGATGTCTATTTGTAGATAAAAAATCTTGAGGTAAAGATCCATGTGTCAGCTGTAAGAAAATATCTCATACTTAAACAATAAAAGAAAAACAACCAAGTAGTTTATAGGCAAGAACGACGAAACCAACACCTAATAATTTAGATTTTTTGGTAAAGATGATGTCTGTTCATTAATCTAAGCCCTCGACTGGCCTTGCAAAATCTTCATTTTCGAGAGGATATATATATATATCAAATAAAATATAGTGGTCCACGTGGTTTTATCTATTTGTCTTATTATATTTATTGATCTAGTCTACGACGAAAATGATAAATTTAGGTCTTGTTTATTTGCTGGAAACTAGTTTTCTTTTTAAAAATAGTTTTCTTGGAAAGTAAATTCCTGAAAAGTGAATTATTTTTTTGGTGTTTGATAGTGTCTTGAAAATAAGTTGGAAAATATTTTTCAGTATTTAGTTATGTCATGGAAAATGAGCTGAAAAATAACTTATTAATTTTTCAAAAAACATTTATTAAAATAATGAGAAACAAATCTTACAAATTAAAAAGTTGAATGAGAATGAAATTGAAATTTTTTTTCTAATTTCATAAATTATCTCAAATAAAATAAATAACAATCAAAACAATGGAGATCAAATTTAACAGATAAAACCAATAAAATATGATGAAATTACAATAATTATAATTATAATTTCATAAATTATTTCAAATAAAATAAGTAACAATCAAAAGAATAAGAACTAAATTTGATAGATAAGAAATTTTAATTAAAAAAATAATAAGAAAAAAATAACAATCATAAAAATAAGGACCAAAGTTAATATAAAAATCAAATTAAATCAAATTCTAAGAGGTGAAATTGAAAAAAAAAGATTCAAAACAAAATATATTCAATCAATTTTTTATGATCAAATTTGTTATAATCAGTAAATAATATGATATTTCTAAATTTCTCACAACTTCTGCAAAGTATTTTCCGCCAAAATAAAAGGAAAACACTTTCCTGAAAATTAAGCTAAATTTTTTTTAATTGAAAAGTGTTTTCTGTTAACTAATTTTCCTAATATAATAAATAAACACAAAAAAATTTAAAAATAATTTCTAAAAATCTATTTTTAACATAGCAGCTTTTTATTTTAGTTTTTAGTTTTTCTAGTTAATTAAGCTCTCTAACGTAATTGAATCATGAAAAGTATTTTTCATTGACTAATTTTTTTAATATAATAAATAAAAACAAAAATAATTTCTAAAAATCTATTTTTAACATAGCAGCTTTTTATTTTATTTTATAGTTTTTTTAGTTAATTAAGCTCTCTCACGTACGTTGAATCCTAAAACTGTGTATCCTGAAACCGTGTATTTTGCCGGTCATTTCAACATTTTCAAGGTAGTATAACATGAAGAAGTTAGGGCATATATCAATTTTCTGGTATCCTAAACCGAGGGGTTTCATCAATTATCAACTATCAATGTTCATACATACAAATTTATACATATATAAATTTACAGAAATCACAACTTCAAAATAGAATTGATAACAATTAAACAAGACTCGTTAAACAAGCTATCAATTATTTATTTCATCACAACACATTTAATTCGGTGTAATTCAAATAAAATTTCAACAATTTACAAACAAATATAATTTGACAAAATCTAAAACAAACTATAACAACTACAAAATTATACATTCATACTACAAGTTTCTTTGACAAATAACAATCAAACAAGTACAAACGTTAACAAAATGCATATACTAAAAAACACAAAAAAATTCACATTTAAATATTAAAACTAAAAAGGATAGATTTACTTACAAAAAAATGATAAAATCCACAAGAAACGAGGGATATTATAGCCACGTACAAGGTATAAGAAACTTGAGTGCTGGTGTTGAGAATAGTGGAGAGTTGGGATTGGTGGTTGGCTGCAGTTTGGGAGGGGAGAGGTGGGATGGGAAAGAAGAAGAAGAAGAAGAAGAAACAAAGGAAGAGAGTGTCGGCAGAGAGGGTGGGTATATAATAGTTTTTTTCCGATGGAATCACTGACGGATTCATTCCGTCAGTGATTCCATCGGTGATTCCGTCAGTGATAGTGCCACGTCACTGTACGACTATCTCAGTTTGAATCTCTCGGTCATTCCATCGGTAAAATCATCTGAAAAAACTTCACGTCACCACGCCGTTGCATCTTTCCAGACAAACTGTATACTCCATCGGAGAAACGATCGGTATATACCGACAGAATATTTCTGTCGGTATATACAGACCGTTTCTCCGACGGAGTTAGGCCGTCGGTATATACCGACAAATTTTGAGACGGAATTATTTCTGTCGGAGATTTCGTTGGTTTTCTCTGATTTTCTGGTGGTGACTAGGGATGTTTTGAAATATGATCGTTTGAGGATGTTTTGAAATATGATCTTTTTGGGATATTTGATAAACAATTTAAAAACTTAAACTATAGCCAAAGAAGGTGATCAAACTTGGCTCAGGATTTGTGAACTTCCTCTTGTCACCTCAAACCCTTATCTTTGATTGCAGATATAATTATGACAGTAGGCTCATTTTCTACTCAAACTCTATTTTGAATAAGCAATGTGGTTATGAACCTTTTAGATCTTTTCTTTATTGTTTCTTAATAACTCTATGTTTAAGCTTCATTTGCTTCTTGGATTACCCTTAACATTCATTTCCACCTTTTTCTTTTTACTATCGTCTTTAATCATGACTCCCTTTGCTATTTTTCTAGCAATCTCATCCTTATAAGATGATCTAAATACACTTCAAACTCAAATAAACTCATGTTCTGTTTTTTTTTCTTTGATGTTGTTCTTGTTCATTAGGTTTATTTCATTAATATCAGAGTTGGTTATGCAGTGAACAAAAAAAAAGACTATTTTTAAGGAAATATGACTAAGAATCAAGGAAAAAGATTAAGAGAAACAAGGAATAAAACAAAATAATAATTTTGAAAATTATTTGGCTAAAATTTTAAGTTCTTTATTGCATTAAATTCAAGCTCAATATTTACTTACAACATGTGAATTTACAAGCTTCACAACTTAGCGCATATTTCCTTCAACATTTGACAAAATAAGAGCTCCTATTAAGAATGTCTTCTTGACTATATAAATGCCTTCATAACTTAGCGTGTATTTTCTTTGATCTTCCCTAGGAATTTGGAAAACCTTATTCAAAATCAAATCTCCTTCATGAAAAAATCTTGGAAGCACTTTTTTAATTTTAAGCCTTAACAATCCTTTTTTGATACAACTTTCCAATGCAAATCAAAGTCAATCTCTTTCTGTTGATCAAATTCAACTATTTATATCGTATTCTGACACATTCTAACTTTTATAATTCAGTTTCTTTCAACAACCTTAAATAGGGTATCTCCACTTTGAGAGGTAAAACCGCTTTCATTCCATATACCGAGTAAATAGTTACTCATGTTAATGTTTTTATAGCAGTTTGTTATCCATGAAATCCATATGAAAGCATTTCATGCTAGTCTTTATATGTGATCACTATCTTCTGCATAATGTTCTTCATATTGTTGTTCGCCACCTCTACTCTACCATTCATCTTAAGCCGACAAGGCGAAGAATTAAGATGCTTGATTTTCCACTTCTAGCATAAATCTTGAATCTTTCCATTAAAATTCTGGGTATTATAAAAAACTATTGCTCACATCGTATTGTGGCACATTTTCACTCTTCTAATTCAGTTTCTTTCAACACTCTTAAAGATGGTATCTCTACTTTGAGAGGTAAAACCGCTTTCATTCCATATATCAAGGAGTAAAGAGCATAGTTTTTAAACCCGACCCGGTGATTGACCTGGTATAATGATCGGGTCACGGGTCAGATGGGTTGACCCGGGTTAACCCAGGTCAACCCAAAAAAAAAAAAACCTTATAAAACCTTACAATGCAACACCTTACTGGTTCAGGAGCAAATAGTTGCATGCTTACAATAAGCATGAAACTTACGGGAGATGGAGTTGCATGAGTGGAAGAAAACTAAGTGCTGGAAAAGTCAAAAAGCATAAATCCCAAAACCCCACAACTTACACATGTTGAAGATAGACTGCTAAAAGAAGTGATCAATCTTGTTGGCTTTTTAATTATTGATTTCTTCGCAGTTACGGACTTGAAAATGTTGGCCATACAAGTTTGCAGACTGGCATATAGATATGAACGGACAAGTTAAATTTTCAAGTGTCCTCAAAGAATACACATGAAATACAAAATGATTCCTGGCCTAGAAATGCAGCAAATCTAGAATGGTTGACCTGTGCATGAACTCAGTAAGACATAGAATTTCATTTCACTTGAAGGTCTTCCACGACTCTAAAAAGAATGTCTTCAATGGCATTGAAATAATGAGTAAGTTACATATTTCTCCAATGCTCCCATTAGCATTCTCTTAAATTATTACTGAGAGAATCAGGCGTTGCTAAAAATGATCGTTGGAGATTATTTATTACCTCTCTATAGGCATGATAAGTTGTTCTGTCACTGCTATCCTCGGCATAAGCTTTCCTTGATGACCTTGGTGAGCTATGGTCATTTGAGAGAAATAGTGCAGCATTTTCAGTGCCATATTCATTTGGATCAACAAGTAATGAGCCCGCAAACTCTGTCAGATCCTCTTCAACTGAAAGGTAATTCTGTACATAGATTTGTGCCTGCAGTGGCGAAGGAAAATTAAAATCCTCCCTATGGCTGCCAAAGAAAGATAGCAATTGCTCTGCATCTACCTGGACTCAGAATCATACACAAGTAAACACAAATGCTTCTCATGCTCCACATGAAAACTAAATTCTTAAAACTGCAATTGGAAAAGCTCCATCTCACATCTTTGTTTGGAACCAATGTTGGATGCCCCTAAAAAACCAGAAGGCTGGTGTTTGATGATGCTACAGACCAATAAAGGTATGCAAGTTGTAGAAACAACCCATACCCCTCCCTCATACAAACTTGGCTTTTTGTTGCTCTTTGGTTTCTGTTTTTTTCTTGTAAAAACTAAAATTGCACGGCCTTAATTCTTGGTTCTGCAACAGTAAATAAAACCCCATAATTTCCTCTATTATTCCATATCATTTCATTCTCAAACCAGAATTTTAATCTTCTATTTGACAGCAACGGAAGAGAAGGTGAGAGATAGAGTCATGGCCCTAATCCAGGGAGTTAGTAATACCTTTTCTAGATGAAGAACAAAAAATTAAAGAGATAACAGCAGCTTAATCTTACCTTGATTCGTAGAACTGAACTGAAGAGAGCCAAACAAGTAACAAGCTTGCCTTGAACTTAAATTTCTCTGCTCTTCTTTGCACCAGATATAGGTTTGAAGATTGAAAAAATTAGGTTTTATGTCCTCAACTCTTCATGGTTTAAAAGGTTTGTAACGGTGGCGTTTTACTTATATATATATATAAGAAAACACAGTCGGGTCACACCTAGGTTTACCCGGGTTGACCCGCCGGGTCGACTGGGTTTGGCCGGGTCAACTTTCAGGCAGGTTTTTATCTCCACCCGGATCGGTTCAAGACCCGGGTCGACTGGGTCGTGGATCGACCCGCCGGGCCAGTCCGGGTTTTAAAACTCTAGTAAAGAGTTACTCTTGTTGATGTTCTTATAGAAGTTTGATATCATGTAATGTATATGACATAATTTCATGTCAGTCTTTATATGTGATTATTATCTTCTGCACAACCTTTTTTATATTCTTGTTTGTTGTCTTTACTGCACCATTCATTTTAGAGCTGATAGGGTAAAGAATTAAAATACTTGATTTTTTGCTTTTGACATAAATCTTGAATTATTTTTCCATTAAAATCCTAAGCATTATTGATAACTATTGCTCATGGTAATCAATATTAGAAATAATGTATTTTTAAAAAAATATTTGGACAACCTTCTAAGTAATAGGAGTAAAAGTATGTTTGGCAGTGTGGTTGCGGGTGCTTTTCAAATAGCTTTTCGTGCCGAAATGCATGCCAATAATGTTTTTTTATTTTTTAAAAATTATTTTTAACATCAGCACATCAAAACGATCCAAAAAGTACAAACCGCACTCAATTTTTTTTTTAAAAAATTAAAATTTGATGAAACGCAGTCACAAACGCAATGTCAAACAATGTCTAAGAAGTTGCTTCAATCATCTTTACTGGTAACAAAATCCTTTTTTTCTACCTGGATCTTTAGCATTGGCTCAAATATACAAAAATATCATCCGTGTTTTGTTTCAACATCAATTCATATAAAAATATTATTATATGATATCCATGTATTGAAGGTTTTTTTAAAAAACGACAACTATAAATCCATTACTATAGAGCATATATGCTCTAGAAAAAGATGGCTATTTGCGATTATTATATAGAATAAGATAATGTTTAAAGCTTTGGTTAAACTGAATTTTTAATAAATTTTGAATTTAATTTTTTGCTTTAAATTAAAAAAAATAGTGTTTTGAATCACTTTAAAATACTAATATAAAAGAATTAAAGAAAAAAAATATTATTTTAATATATTTTAAAATAATAAACGCTTAAAAAAACCTCATATGATACTTCTAGATAAACTTTAAAAGTTTATCACATCAAACTAGGATGAGAAATACGTCATATATATTAAGTAAAATATAGTTGATAATATATGAATTCCACATGCTTTTATCTATGTCTTCTTATATTTATTGATATAGTCTAGGAGTACAATGATAGGCTTGTCAGCGTAATCATTCCGTGGCTAACATAAAGCTCTCTTACGTTGAACCTGAAACCGTGTATTCTGCTGATGTTTGCTACACGCCGCTTCAACGAGCTAGGACAGGCTTAATTTTCAAATAGAAAGTGACAATTGAAAGACTTTCATGTCTTAATTCATGACTAGATGCAGATTGCAGAACGTGAACAAAAATTGTCATGAACTTTCTAAGCATGTGCTGCTGGTGTTCAAAGCAGTCACAAAAAAGAAACGCGGGGTCAACTGTGGCTATTAGTCAAAGCAGCCACAAACCAAGAAATTTGTATTTCCTTGCACAACAAGACTGTCAAAGCAACTTCCAAATATTTTCTCACTATAAATAGACTGGATTCCCTTGAAGATCATCAAGAAATCTAACTTAACTTTGTTCAGCTAAAGAAAGATAACTAGTTGGCCTACACCAATACTTTGATCGAAAACAGTTTTAGATAACAAGAGAAAGCAAGAAATGGGTCGTTTCTCAGCCATTTTTAGTTTCTTTGTTTCATCATCTTCTTCAAGGGTTGCAGATGAAGCCCGTAATAAGACAGAGAAACCCAAAAGCAAATCAAAATCATCAGGTGCCCCAATCGTAGTTTCTTACTTCCCCGTGAACTCATCTCTCTCTCGCTTGTAGGAAATTCCATTCCAGGGAGATGAAGAAGGGCCATGTGGTACTTTCTATGCCGATAATCGTGGACCATCTTCGGCCGTTGTCACAAAAACCAACTGTATGACAGTGTGGCAATGCTGCTACGTTAGGCTTTGAAGTATTTGTAGCAATTATGAGTAGCGGAAATTCTATCTCATGACTATTTCATGCGTGATGTTTATGCAACTCGTCATATGGCTGTAGCCGGTACTGTTCTGATTTATTTTTTATTTTATGGGCAAAATTTCTTAAATTTTGCTTATATATACTTTAATCAGTGGAATTCGAAGATAGACGAACAATGTTCTCAATCATTGATATATAGTATTTATTTATATTAAAATATATATGATCAAGAGTCAAGATTATAAAAATCATAGTAAATAAATAATCTAGCAATATTGCTTTAAGAGCCACATGCCCACAACCATCATACAATCAACTAATTTGGGACTGTCGCTTGCTAATATAATATTCAACTATGACTTAGCACACATATGTATGATTAGCATATAGTATTATATCAGATCTTCCTTGCTTTGGAAGCTCAGAATAAAAAAAATCTCCCATTTTGTGTGGTCAAAACAGCCACAACATGTGAAAATTGATTTTCCTTTTCTTTCCAATCCAAGCATAAGCATCTCTCGTACACTTCATTCTTATCTCCTTATAAATAGACAAGTGCCCAAGACAGTCTCCTTGAACTCATTGTCTAATCTTCAATTAGTACCTTCCTCTTACTATTCCTAATTGTTACACTAAAAAAGCTAATAGTACCCCAAAGTATATCTACTAGCACAACTATGGAAGATCGATCGTGCATGAAGAAACTATTCCAATTTGTTTACTAGAGAGCTTAATTTCTGATCCCCAACCTCCCACCGTTGAAACTGAAGAAGAGTGAAGACTAATTTCTCTCACACTTTCAGCCCCATCGAGGGGCGGGGCTAGGATTCAAAGATAAAAGGGGGAAAAGTTGTCGAGAACATGAAGTACAAACATAACATAGTACAATTGAATTATTAAAAATTATAGAGGCTATTATTTAAAAAAATAAAATAAAGGGGCAAGAAACCACCAAAAGAGTGAGGAATAAAAAAAGTAACAGATCAAAAATTTTGATTCCATGATGAAATGGAAAGAAATGGAAAGGGGCAAGAAAAAAATTAAGAAATAAAAAGAATAGACCAAATTTGAAACAACAAAAAATGATAAATTCATATTCAATTTATGATGAAATTGAAAAAATTAAAAACTTATAAAAGGTCCAATGACAAAAATTACAAATCAAAAAAATAAGGATTCATACTAAAATATGAGCAATTAATAGGACTACCTTGATAATTTAAATGGCCATCATGAATTTCAAGAGAGCTGAGAAAAAAAAAAAAGGAAAAAACAAAACTCTAACGATGAGTATTGTGACATACATGACATCATGTTAATTATTCCTGCTACAGAACGTGAAATAATGTTCTGCATGCAGGTTCGAGAGCAAAGAGAAGGTTTACATGGAAAGGAGCAATAAACTTTGATTTAAGTCCTCGAAGTTAACTCCTTTCTCAAAAAAATTCTTGGTTGTAAATTTCTTTAATTTAATCCTTAATTTACCATAAATTTTGATTTTCTTGCAATGTCATCCCTAATTTAATTCAATTAATTTCATAAAAATTAAGTTTGGTCCTCTAAAATTCCAATCTTCTTGATTAACCCTAAATTAGGCTTCCAAACTTAATTTTTTACCAATTAAATCCCTAATAAAATTAATTTGAACCATTAAAGTATAATTAGGTCCTTGCACCTAATTAAATCTTTTAATATGGTCTATGATTAAATCAAACTAGCCTATTAAAAATCTAATTAATTTCTTGAACTTAATTTTTATGCAGATTCGTCGAATAATTATTTAATTTGACCTTAAATATGCATAGTACCTTCAATTTTGGATACAATTAGACTCTAAACTTTATCTAAGACTCCAACTTGATTCTTCTATACATTTGAAATCCTCTCGAGCCTGTTTTTATTAAATTGTCAGTCTTGTTGTTTTTATTATTATTATTATTTAAAAAGAAAAAAGGTAGGGGGTGGGGGGGGTTACAACAGCAAGAATCCGTCAAGAACCAACAAACATGTGTAGCCTATAGAAGAAAAAGACGCCACCAGGAATTCAATGACAGGACAAAAAAACAAAAAACTTTTTCATCGTCTAAGAACACCGCACACGCCGCCAAAGCGACACGACATCCTTCCACTTGTTGGAACTTTATTATAATGAAAAAACCTGAATGAAAATACCAAAAAAATCTTGAAAGAAACTTAAATAAATTTAATTTAAAGGGTTGTTTCGTAAATTTATCCTGAAAAAAAAATGAAAATTCCAAAAAGCTGTTATAAACCAATTATTTAATTTTTTTTAATCAAATATAAAAAATTATATAAATCAAAACTGAAATAAAACTAGAAACCAGCAAGTCAAAATATATAAGCATGTACATTCAAACAACAAAGGAAACAAACTCCCTTAAACAAAAAGGAACACGCTCCCTGAACAAATATAACCAAACCAGCAAGCTGAACAAGACAGCAAGCACCAAAAAGCCATTAACTTAACTCTAGCATTCCAACAAGGCATGCAGCAGCAACCCAATTGGCCAGCTCACAGCTAAAGCTGTAAGAAGCCTCCTTCAGCTAACCACATCAGCTAAGGCCAGCCCCAAGGGCCCCTCCAATAACAGAATCACAATCTGCAGTAGACCTGCAGAAATGGACAAACCAACAGCAAATCTCCAACATACCAACGCTGCATAAAGCAGCATCCATTCAGCAACTAACCAGCAAATCAGCCAAAACCAGGACTGCAGTAAGCCAAACAACACCAGCAAGCTAACATTCCACAGCAAAGCAGGGCAGGAACAGGCAAGCATGGAGTCATTCAACACCAGCATTTGAAGCATGACGAGACCAGCAGCCAGCATCCACGAAGCTTAGCTCACTAATCAGCAACAGCAGCACAAAGCCCAAGAGACCAAGGCACCACAAGACAAGCTCCATTGAGCACCCCTCCACTGAAATGCAATCAGCATCAAGGAAAACCGATACCTGCAACACATGAGATGACCAACAGCAGGAAACATTGCAGCCCAGCCAGCCTCTGGACGCATGAACCCAAACTGAGTAGCCTCCCTCGAACAGCTAAGCAACATAGCAAAAGATACCCAACAAAGCAGAAGCCAACTTGCAGAATTGACCAACCTAGTAGAGATCCACCAAGCCGGCCCCAAAACCACAAGATAGCAGTCAAGCACATTGCAGGATGAAGAACCCATCCCTGACGCCACAGCAAGCAGCAACATCAAGCAATCAGACAACTTGTGGTTGAAAGCCTCATGTTAATTCAGAGGGTATGAAGCCCCTATCAAACCAAGACCATTCCAGCAATAAGATGAAGTAGCAAGCATAAGAATAGAAGGAGCTGTAACCTGCACATCCAAGGGAAAATGCAGAGGGGGAAAGACCCCTAAATAATAGGGACATCAATCACCAATCCAAGGAGCAGCTTCAATTCACCAACAGCTAAGTCAATATTTAGCAGGAAGGACATATCAAACCAGAACTCAACAAAAGACCCAGAAACCATGCACAAAGGCAAAACAACTGCACCAGTATAGCAACAGGCAACCTGAAATCTAAGGAGAGAGCTGTAGCAACTAGAGGGCTACAACCTGCACATCCAGCAACGGGGGGAACCAAGCATTTGGGGAGAGAGCCTCACCCAAGCGGATCCCTTCACCAAGCAACACTATAGTAGTGAGCCATCCGCGTATCATCTCCAGCAGACCAAACCAGCTCCGCAGCATTGACTAGGTCACTACTAGGACAGACTCCATCCAGTACCCTCCGCTTAGAAGTGAGCAGAATGAGGAAAGACCCCCCGATTTCCTCCTAACTAAACAGCATCACAGCGATAGAGAACACTACAGCAGTAGCCCAAGCAAACTGTTGGGATCCATTGCAGCTACCTAGAGACAAGCAGAGTGAGCACAGTAGCCCAAAAACAGCCTCCACGAGAACCCAATGGAGGACAAACCCAAAGACAGCCGAAACAGACCTGCAGGATAACCAAGAGGGAACGAGAGGGCCTACAGCCTGTACATCCAGTAACTGGGGGAGAGCAAGCATTTGGGGAGAGAACCTCACCCAGACAGATCCCCACAACAGGCAAAGGAAACTTCTCAAAAGTCCCAAAGCGCATCCGCAGCTGAACCAGCTTGACAAACACACACAAACCAGCAAAAAACCAGAAAGAAATCCCAAGCCAGCCTAAAGAAGCTCAGTAGGCCACGACTTTAGCAGGATATAAACCACAGACTACCCCAAAACAACTGCACCAGTATAGCAACAGGCAACCTGAAATCTAAGGAGAGAGCTGTAGCAACTAGAGGGCTACAACCTGCACATCCAGCAACAGGGGGGAACCAAGCATTTGGGGAGAGAGCCTCACCCAAGCGGATCCCTTCACCAAGCAACACTATAGTAGTGAGCCATCCGCGTATCATCTCCAGCAGACCAAACCAGCTCCGCAGCATTGACTAGGTCACTACTAGGACAGACTCCATCCAGTACCCTCCGCTTAGAAGTGAGCAGAATGAGGAAAGACCCCCCGATTTCCTCCTAACTAAACAGCATCACAGCGATAGAGAACACTACAGCAGTAGCCCAAGCAAACTGTTGGGATCCATTTCAGCTACCTAGAGACAAGCAGAGTGAGCACAGTAGCACAAAAACAGCCTCCACGAGAACCCAATGGAGGACAAACCCAAAGACAGCCGAAACAGACCTGCAGGATAACCAAGAGGGAACGAGAGGGCCTACAGCCTGTACATCCAGTAACTGGGGGAGAGCAAGCATTTGGGGAGAGAACCTCACCCAGACAGATCCCCACAACAGGCAAAGGAAACTTCTCAAAAGTCCCAAAGCGCATCCGCAGCTGAACCAGCTTGACAAACACACACAAACCAGCAAAAAACCAGAAAGAAATCCCAAGCCAGCCTAAAGAAGCTCAGTAGGCCACGACTTTAGCAGGATATAAACCACAGACTACCCCAAAACAGAAGCAGAGCAGCAATAACAAACAAACCAGCCAAAACCAGCAGCTCATGTTGTGAACAGACCGACCAGATGGCCATTAACAAGCAGTCTAGGCAGAGTCAACAGGCAAAGCAGATTCCACCAAAACAATCAGCAGGAACAGCAGGATGACGAAACCAGACCTAGTGGCTTACCAACATCCCAACATAAGGTTCACACCACCAAAAGTCAGCAGACCAACTAAGCTTATCCCTTATCTCCGAAGACAAAACATCATTGACAGCCTAACATGGCATCATCAACAAACAGCAGCAAGCAGACTGAAACATAACCAGAAGGAAACACACAAGACAAGAGCTTGACAGGACCAGTGGGACAAGCAGCAAGCAGTCCCAGGGCACACTTCACCAGCAGCAGAGCAGCATACAAGCAAACAAAGCTACTCGACAGATATAGCATCAACAAGCAATCTACAGTCGAAACAGCAGAGACAAAAAGACTCCACCCAGCCATCCAGTAGGATAGGCTACCTAATGCCCAGAACTCACAACAGCACAGCCAAGAGAGAAACAGGACATATAGATAACAAAATGTAGCAGAAAAAAGCCAGCAACAGCGGCAAAATTGAACAGGCAAGAAGAACTTGCAAACAACTACCAAAGAAGCATGAGGTGCACGACCCCATGCTATGCCGGAGGCAAGCATGCCTCTGATATACCAGGAAGAAAGCATTACAGAGGAGGATAGATAGGAGAAATCCTACCATGGTCAGAAGCTCTGTTGAGAAGATGAAGGACAGCAACCCAGGTATCAAAACCATCAACGAATCTAGCACCAACAGTATCAGCGGAGAAATCGACGCCGACGGTGGTGATAAGAGTAACTCCATCGAATCTGTCTGCAGAGAAGGAAGGAGCCACAGATGCGTCTTCAAAATCCCCAGCATCGGAGTCTGAGGCTTCAGTATAGACTAGGCCAGCACAGATCCCAACCAAGAGATTCTGTATCAGCAAACAAAAGGGCAGAAGAACAGACCATTAATGCCCACAGTGTGTTTCTCTCTCTGGTCTCCAATAATTTTGCCCATAACTTAGTTGTTCTGTTAATTTTTCGCCCCTCCACACCCCTGTTGACTCTGCCCTGACGAAATTAGGCTAACACAAAGAAATTATTACATAAACGAAGTTCATCACATCACATGAGGCATAAACTAAATTAATAAACATGGGACATACAGGGTAAAATTACAGAGATTTTTGTTGATCATGCATGTTCAAAAATTACCGATAAATTTTGAATTAGTTTTTATCGATTTTCTGGTAATAATGATGTATTTCACATCATTTTATCTACATGTCTTCTATTTGTTAGTATAGACTATAAGTGATATGGTAAATTTAGCGTGTGTAATCATTTCTCGTCTATCCTAACCTAGCATGTTCTCATTTCATTTTTTTATATATATTTTTTAGATTAAATTAAGCTCTCTTACGTTGAATATTGAAAACGAGTATGAATATTGCTACAACGGTCTACCTGTCTAGCAGAGGCTTAATTTTCAATAGGAAGTGACGAGTTAAAGACTTTCATGTCTTAAATTTTTTACTCGATGCAGATTGCAGAAGGTAAACAGAAGTTGTGATGAACTTTCTACGTATGTGCTGGCGTTCAAAGCAATCACAAAAAAGAGATATTACTCGAGACGAGGGGTCACCTGTGTTTTGGCTTATTAGTCAAAGCAGCCACAAACCAAGGAACTTCGTATTTCCTTGCACAGCACTGTCCAAGCAACTTCCAAATATTTGCTCACTATAAATTGACAGCATTCCCTTGGAGATCATCAAGAAACTCCCACGTAACATTTTTCAGCAAAAGAAAGTTTACTAGTTGGCCTACAGTGTCTTCACCAATACTACTTCATCGAAAACTGTTTTAGATAACAAGAGAAAGCAAGAAATGGGTCATTTCTCAGCCATTTTCAGTTGCTTTGTTCCATCGGCTTCTTCAAGGGTTATAGATGAAGCCCATAAGAAGGCAGAGATTCCTAAAAGCAAATCAAAATCATCAGGTGCTCCAATCGTAGTTTCTTACTTCCCCATGAACTCATATCTCTCTCGCTTGTAGCAAATTCCATTCCAGGAAGATGAAGAAGGGCCATGTGATTGTTTATGCAACTCAGCATATGGCGGTAGCCTGCGCGGTTCTGATTTATTTATTTTATTTTTTATGGATATTTTATTTTATTTGTTGCAATAGCTAGGTATTGCAAGAATTGCTTATCCTGTAAAGAAAACAAAGGATGAATAAACAAAATCATATATAATTTTTTCCCGAAGTAAGAGTAAAATTTATGGAGTCCACCTCTCCAATCATTCACCCATTAAATTTATTTGCAAAATCTTAATCCTACAGATCCTGCACACCCCTAGGAACTTGCATGCTTACATCTAGTTTTTTTTTTTATAATAATTATTAATATCATGCTAGCCATTTAGAGGATGGCGATCATGAAAATTTATAGTTTTTACATGAAAAGACATAACTAAATTATTACTCGTGTAAGAGAAATGTTCTTCACAACTGTATAACCATGCAGATAACCGATGCAGGTTTCAAGAAAAACAAGACTCAGATTTTGTCAAATATCATTGAAAACTAAATTATTTTTGTTAATCAGATATTTCAAGTAATATCATATGAGAGTAGTTTCCAAGTTTTCCTCTCAAAACTTCTATTTACCATCATTTGCTATTAAACCAGCAGTTCATCAGGTGTGTTTAGAGCACACCAAAAGACCCCACCATGAAATTAATTTTGTCCATTGTTTTCATGCAAATTGGAATTGTATTAATACATGATCTGATGTCTCTAATTCAGATGTACAGAGGTCTCTAATGTAAGTGCTTACATCTGGGAATTAGAAAGTGACAAGTGCATCATAAAACACGTTCAAAATACTTTTCTAAGAGAATTAAGCTAGATCAATTGGACTTTGTCAAGAAAACAAGACTCAGCTGGATAACAGACATTAATGTTCCAAGCAAATAAACATCTCTTTCTGACACGCAATTTGAAAGCAAATATATGCTCCAGAGTCAACGTTCAAAAAAGGCATAGGTAACGATTATCTACCATTGTTTCAAAAGCCGAAGGGACACAACAACCATAGTATAAAATAAGTTCGGACTGTTCCCTGGCTTTTATAATATATACGCAACTAAGACTTGGACACATTAAGTTATTAGTAGATATATATATATCAAGATCTTCCTTGCTCTGCAAGCTCGAAAGATAATAATCTTCCCCTTATAAGTGTCACTAGTCATTGTGGTCGAAGCAGCCACTGAAAATTGGTTTTCCTTTATTTGCAAGTAATTAAAACATAAACTTCTCTCACACGCTTCATTTTTTTCTCATTATAAATAGCCAATTCTTTTGCGTTCCAATTCATCAACTTAGATTCCAACGTGCCTTCTCTAAGCTTGTTTTTTCCCTCTCGTTGCCCTCTTACTAGTTATTCCTAATTGTTAAGCTAAAAAAAAACACCAAGTGCCTCTCTTCACGGAGAAAGAAACGTCAAGCTAGCAATACAAAGCCACAATGGCTAAGTTCTCAGCAATTTTCAGCTGCTTTGTTTCCTCTTTTTCCTCACGAGTCTCCAATGACAACGTTTCAGTTCCAGAAGTAAAAGCGCCCAAATCAGAGAAGTCAAAGGGCAAATCAAAATCATCAGGAGCTCCCATTGTAGTTTCTTACTTCCCTGTTAATTCATATCCATCTCGCTTGTAGTAATTTTGCCAACAAAATCAGATGTAATTACTCATATTTAGCCAGCCCTGGGAAACTATATCATTCACTCACTTAGGTTGATGATGCATCATTGTGAAGTGGAAAGGATAAAGATGACAGCAATTCCTTTATTAATGTTCTTTGATTGCTAGCTGCATGATCTGAGATTTGATGAACAGGGTTTTGTAATTCTCAGAAAATTTTATTTTTGTAATTGTGAAATTGATCAAATAATTTATTTAAATTTATCATATTATTTCTATCTAGTTACTTGCAGCCCACAACTTAGTTATATGGTCAACTAAGTCACAATATTCCCCCTAAAAATAACACAATTTTGGTGAATTAATTCGAGGGCAACATCAAAATTTTAGACCAGGTCGATGGTTTGGATTTCATCCCAAAGATAAAACAATAAAAGAGTAAAAACTTATCTTTTTTAGGGTTTTGAAATTTCGGATGTCTATTTGTAGATAAAAAATCTTGAGGTAAAGATCCATGTGTCAGCTGTAAGAAAATATCTCATACTTAAACAATAAAAGAAAAACAACCAAGTAGTTTATAGGCAAGAACGACGAAACCAACACCTAATAATTTAGATTTTTTGGTAAAGATGATGTCTGTTCATTAATCTAAGCCCTCGACTGGCCTTGCAAAATCTTCATTTTCGAGAGGATATATATATATATCAAATAAAATATAGTGGTCCACGTGGTTTTATCTATTTGTCTTATTATATTTATTGATCTAGTCTACGACGAAAATGATAAATTTAGGTCTTGTTTATTTGCTGGAAACTAGTTTTCTTTTTAAAAATAGTTTTCTTGGAAAGTAAATTCCTGAAAAGTGAATTATTTTTTTGGTGTTTGATAGTGTCTTGAAAATAAGTTGGAAAATATTTTTCAGTATTTAGTTATGTCATGGAAAATGAGCTGAAAAATAACTTATTAATTTTTCAAAAAACATTTATTAAAATAATGAGAAACAAATCTTACAAATTAAAAAGTTGAATGAGAATGAAATTGAAATTTTTTTTCTAATTTCATAAATTATCTCAAATAAAATAAATAACAATCAAAACAATGGAGATCAAATTTAACAGATAAAACCAATAAAATATGATGAAATTACAATAATTATAATTATAATTTCATAAATTATTTCAAATAAAATAAGTAACAATCAAAAGAATAAGAACTAAATTTGATAGATAAGAAATTTTAATTAAAAAAATAATAAGAAAAAAATAACAATCATAAAAATAAGGACCAAAGTTAATATAAAAATCAAATTAAATCAAATTCTAAGAGGTGAAATTGAAAAAAAAAGATTCAAAACAAAATATATTCAATCAATTTTTTATGATCAAATTTGTTATAATCAGTAAATAATATGATATTTCTAAATTTCTCACAACTTCTGCAAAGTATTTTCCGCCAAAATAAAAGGAAAACACTTTCCTGAAAATTAAGCTAAATTTTTTTTAATTGAAAAGTGTTTTCTGTTAACTAATTTTCCTAATATAATAAATAAACACAAAAAAATTTAAAAATAATTTCTAAAAATCTATTTTTAACATAGCAGCTTTTTATTTTAGTTTTTAGTTTTTCTAGTTAATTAAGCTCTCTAACGTACTTGAATCATGAAAAGTATTTTTCATTGACTAATTTTTTTAATATAATAAATAAAAACAAAAATAATTTCTAAAAATCTATTTTTAACATAGCAGCTTTTTATTTTATTTTATAGTTTTTTTAGTTAATTAAGCTCTCTCACGTACGTTGAATCCTGAAACTGTGTATCCTGAAACCGTGTATTTTGCCGGTCATTTCAACATTTTCAAGGTAGTATAACATGAAGAAGTTAGGGCATATATCAATTTTCTGGTATCCTAAACCGAGGGGTTTCATCAATTATCAACTATCAATGTTCATACATACAAATTTATACATATATAAATTTACAGAAATCACAACTTCAAAATAGAATTGATAACAATTAAACAAGACTCGTTAAACAAGCTATCAATTATTTATTTCATCACAACACATTTAATTCGGTGTAATTCAAATAAAATTTCAACAATTTACAAACAAATATAATTTGACAAAATCTAAAACAAACTATAACAACTACAAAATTATACATTCATACTACAAGTTTCTTTGACAAATAACAATCAAACAAGTACAAACGTTAACAAAATGCATATACTAAAAAACACAAAAAAATTCACATTTAAATATTAAAACTAAAAAGGATAGATTTACTTACAAAAAAATGATAAAATCCACAAGAAACGATGGATATTATAGCCACGTACAAGGTATAAGAAACTTGAGTGCTGGTGTTGAGAATAGTGGAGAGTTGGGATTGGTGGTTGGCTGCAGTTTGGGAGGGGAGAGGTGGGATGGGAAAGAAGAAGAAGAAGAAGAAGAAACAAAGGAAGAGAGTGTCGGCAGAGAGGGTGGGTATATAATAGTTTTTTTCCGATGGAATCACTGACGGATTCATTCCGTCAGTGATTCCATCGGTGATTCCGTCAGTGATAGTGCCACGTCACTGTACGACTATCTCAGTTTGAATCCCTCGGTCATTCCATCGGTAAAATCATCTGAAAAAACTTCACGTCACCACGCCGTTGCATCTTTCCAGACAAACTGTATACTCCATCGGAGAAACGATCGGTATATACCGACAGAATATTTCTGTCGGTATATACAGACCGTTTCTCCGACGGAGTTAGGCCGTCGGTATATACCGACAAATTTTGAGACGGAATTATTTCTGTCGGAGATTTCGTTGGTTTTCTCTGATTTTCTGGTGGTGACTAGGGATGTTTTGAAATATGATCGTTTGAGGATGTTTTGAAATATGATCTTTTTGGGATATTTGATAAACAATTTAAAAACTTAAACTATAGCCAAAGAAGGTGATCAAACTTGGCTCAGGATTTGTGAACTTCCTCTTGTCACCTCAAACCCTTATCTTTGATTGCAGATATAATTATGACAGTAGGCTCATTTTCTACTCAAACTCTATTTTGAATAAGCAATGTGGTTATGAACCTTTTAGATCTTTTCTTTATTGTTCTTAATAACTCTATGTTTAAGCTTCATTTGCTTCTTGGATTACCCTTAACATTCATTTCCACCTTTTTCTTTTTACTATCGTCTTTAATCATGACTCCCTTTGCTATTTTTCTAGCAATCTCATCCTTATAAGATGATCTAAATACACTTCAAACTCAAATAAACTCATGTTCTGTTTTTTTTTTCTTTGATGTTGTTCTTGTTCATTAGGTTTATTTCATTAATATCAGAGTTGGTTATGCAGTGAACAAAAAAAGAGAGACTATTTTTAAGGAAATATGACTAAGAATCAAGGAAAAAGATTAAGAGAAACAAGGAATAAAACAAAATAATAATTTTGAAAATTATTTGGCTAAAATTTTAAGTTCTTTATTGCATTAAATTCAAGCACAATATTTACTTACAACATATGAATTTACAAGCTTCACAACTTAGCGCATATTTCCTTCAACATTTGACAAAATAAGAGCTCTTATTAAGAATGTCTTCTTGACTATATAAATGCCTTCATAACTTAGCGTGTATTTTCTTTGATCTTCCCTAGGAATTTGGAAAACCTTATTCAAAATCAAATCTCCTTCATGAAAAAATCTTGGAAGCACTTTTTTAATTTTAAGCCTTAACAATCCTTTTTTGATACAACTTTCCAATGCAAATCAAAGTCAATCTCTTTCTGTTGATCAAATTCAACTATTTATATCGTATTCTGACACATTCTAACTTTTATAATTCAGTTTCTTTCAACAACCTTAAATAGGGTATCTCCACTTTGAGAGGTAAAACCGCTTTCATTCCATATACCGAGTAAATAGTTACTCATGTTAATGTTTTTATAGCAGTTTGTTATCCATGAAATCCATATGAAAGCATTTCATGCTAGTCTTTATATGTGATCACTATCTTCTGCATAATGTTCTTCATATTGTTGTTCGCCACCTCTACTCTACCATTCATCTTAAGCCGACAAGGCGAAGAATTAAGATGCTTGATTTTCCACTTCTAGCATAAATCTTGAATCTTTCCATTAAAATTCTGGGTATTATAAAAAACTATTGCTCACATCGTATTGTTGCACATTCTGACTCTTCTAATTCAGTTTCTTTCAACACTTTTAAAGATGGTATCTCTACTTTGAGAGGTAAAACTGCTTTCATTCCATATACCAAGGAGTAAAGAGCATAGTTTTTAAACCCGACCCGGTGATTGATCCGGTATAATGATCGGGTCACGGGTCAGATGAGTTGACCCGGGTTAACCCGGGTCAACCCAAAAAAAAAAAAACCTTATAAAACCTTACAATGCAACACCTTACTGGTTCAGGAGCAAATAGTTGCATGCTTACAATAAGCATGAAACTTACGGGAGATGGAGTTGCATGAGTGGAAGAAAACTAAGTGCTGGAAAAGTCAAAAAGCATAAATCCCAAAACCCCACAACTTACACATGTTAAAGATAGACTGCTAAAAGAAGTGATCAATCTTGTTGGCTTTTTAATTATTGATTTCTTCGCAGTTACGGACTTGAAAATGTTGGCCATACAAGTTTGCAGACTGGCATATAGATATGAACGGACAAGTTAAATTTTCAAGTGTCCTCAAAGAATACACATGAAATACAAAATGATTCCTGGCCTAGAAATGCAGCAAATCTAGAATGGTTGACCTGTGCATGAACTCAGTAAGACATAGAATTTCATTTCACTTGAAGGTCTTCCACGACTCTAAAAAGAATGTCTTCAATGGCATTGAAATAATGAGTAAGTTACATATTTCTCCAATGCTCCCATTAGCATTCTCTTAAATTATTACTGAGAGAATCAGGCGTTGCTAAAAATGATCGTTGGAGATTATTTATTACCTCTCTATAGGCATGATAAGTTGTTCTGTCACTGCTATCCTCGGCATAAGCTTTCCTTGATGACCTTGGTGAGCTATGGTCATTTGAGAGAAATAGTGCAGCATTTTCAGTGCCATATTCATTTGGATCAACAAGTAATGAGCCCGCAAACTCTGTCAGATCCTCTTCAACTGAAAGGTAATTCTGTACATAGATTTGTGCCTGCAGTGGCGAAGGAAAATTAAAATCCTCCCTATGGCTGCCAAAGAAAGATAGCAATTGCTCTGCATCTACCTGGACTCAGAATCATACACAAGTAAACACAAATGCTTCTCATGCTCCACATGAAAACTAAATTCTTAAAACTGCAATTGGAAAAGCTCCATCTCACATCTTTGTTTGGAACCAATGTTGGATGCCCCTAAAAAACCAGAAGGCTGGTGTTTGATGATGCTACAGACCAATAAAGGTATGCAAGTTGTAGAAACAACCCATACCCCTCCCTCATACAAACTTGGCTTTTTGTTGCTCTTTGGTTTCTGTTTTTTTCTTGTAAAAACTAAAATTGCACGGCCTTAATTCTTGGTTCTGCAACAGTAAATAAAACCCCATAATTTCCTCTATTATTCCATATCATTTCATTCTCAAACCAGAATTTTAATCTTCTATTTGACAGCAACGGAAGAGAAGGTGAGAGATAGAGTCATGGCCCTAATCCAGGGAGTTAGTAATACCTTTTCTAGATGAAGAACAAAAAATTAAAGAGATAACAGCAGCTTAATCTTACCTTGATTCGTAGAACTGAACTGAAGAGAGCCAAACAAGTAACAAGCTTGCCTTGAACTTAAATTTCTCTGCTCTTCTTTGCACCAGATATAGGTTTGAAGATTGAAAAAATTAGGTTTTATGTCCTCAACTCTTCATGGTTTAAAAGGTTTGTAACGGTGGCGTTTTACTTATATATATATAAGAAAACACAGCCGGGTCACACCTGGGTTTACCCGGGTTGACCCGCCGGGTCGACTGGGTTTGGCCGGGTCAACTTTCAGGCAGGTTTTTATCTCCACCCGGATCGGTTCAAGACCCGGGTCGACTGGGTCGTGGATCGACCCGCCGGGCCAGTCCGGGTTTCAAAACTCTAGTAAAGAGTTACTCTTGTTGATGTTCTTATAGAAGTTTGATATCATGTAATGTATATGACATAATTTCATGTCAGTCTTTATATGTGATTATTATCTTCTGCACAACCTTTTTTATATTCTTGTTTGTTGTCTTTACTGCACCATTCATTTTAGAGCTGATAGGGTAAAGAATTAAAATACTTGATTTTTTGCTTTTGACATAAATCTTGAATTATTTTTCCATTAAAATCCTAAGCATTATTGATAACTATTGCTCATGGTAATCAATATTAGAAATAATGTATTTTTAAAAAAATATTTGGACAACCTTCTAAGTAATAGGAGTAAAAGTATGTTTGGCAGTGTGGTTGCGGGTGCTTTTCAAATAGCTTTTCGTGCCGAAATGCATGCCAATAATGTTTTTTTATTTTTTAAAAATTATTTTTAACATCAGCACATCAAAACGATCCAAAAAGTACAAACCGCACTCAATTTTTTTTTTAAAAAATTAAAATTTGATGAAACGCAGTCACAAACGCAATGTCAAACAATGTCTAAGAAGTTGCTTCAATCATCTTTACTGGTAACAAAATCCTTTTTTTCTACCTGGATCTTTAGCATTGGCTCAAATATACAAAAATATCATCCGTGTTTTGTTTCAACATCAATTCATATAAAAATATTATTATATGATATCCATGTATTGAAGGTTTTTTTAAAAAACGACAACTATAAATCCATTACTATAGAGCATATATGCTCTAGAAAAAGATGGCTATTTGCGATTATTATATAGAATAAGATAATGTTTAAAGCTTTGGTTAAACTGAATTTTTAATAAATTTTGAATTTAATTTTTTGCTTTAAATTAAAAAAAATAGTGTTTTGAATCACTTTAAAATACTAATATAAAAGAATTAAAGAAAAAAAATATTATTTTAATATATTTTAAAATAATAAACGCTTAAAAAACCTCATATGATACTTCTAGATAAACTTTAAAAGTTTATCACATCAAACTAGGATGAGAAATACGTCATATATATTAAGTAAAATATAGTTGATAATATATGAATTCCACATGCTTTTATCTATGTCTTCTTATATTTATTGATATAGTCTAGGAGTACAATGATAGGCTTGTCAGCGTAATCATTCCGTGGCTAACATAAAGCTCTCTTACGTTGAACCTGAAACCGTGTATTCTGCTGATGTTTGCTACACGCCGCTTCAACGAGCTAGGACAGGCTTAATTTTCAAATAGAAAGTGACAATTGAAAGACTTTCATGTCTTAATTCATGACTAGATGCAGATTGCAGAACGTGAACAAAAATTGTCATGAACTTTCTAAGCATGTGCTGCTGGTGTTCAAAGCAGTCACAAAAAAGAAACGCGGGGTCAACTGTGGCTATTAGTCAAAGCAGCCACAAACCAAGAAATTTGTATTTCCTTGCACAACAAGACTGTCAAAGCAACTTCCAAATATTTTCTCACTATAAATAGACTGGATTCCCTTGAAGATCATCAAGAAATCTAACTTAACTTTGTTCAGCTAAAGAAAGATAACTAGTTGGCCTACACCAATACTTTGATCGAAAACAGTTTTAGATAACAAGAGAAAGCAAGAAATGGGTCGTTTCTCAGCCATTTTTAGTTTCTTTGTTTCATCATCTTCTTCAAGGGTTGCAGATGAAGCCCGTAATAAGACAGAGAAACCCAAAAGCAAATCAAAATCATCAGGTGCCCCAATCGTAGTTTCTTACTTCCCCGTGAACTCATCTCTCTCTCGCTTGTAGGAAATTCCATTCCAGGGAGATGAAGAAGGGCCATGTGGTACTTTCTATGCCGATAATCGTGGACCATCTTCGGCCGTTGTCACAAAAACCAACTGTATGACAGTGTGGCAATGCTGCTACGTTAGGCTTTGAAGTATTTGTAGCAATTATGAGTAGCGGAAATTCTATCTCATGACTATTTCATGCGTGATGTTTATGCAACTCGTCATATGGCTGTAGCCGGTACTGTTCTGATTTATTTTTTATTTTATGGGCAAAATTTCTTAAATTTTGCTTATATATACTTTAATCAGTGGAATTCGAAGATAGACGAACAATGTTCTCAATCATTGATATATAGTATTTATTTATATTAAAATATATATGATCAAGAGTCAAGATTATAAAAATCATAGTAAATAAATAATCTAGCAATATTGCTTTAAGAGCCACATGCCCACAACCATCATACAATCAACTAATTTGGGACTGTCGCTTGCTAATATAATATTCAACTATGACTTAGCACACATATGTATGATTAGCATATAGTATTATATCAGATCTTCCTTGCTTTGGAAGCTCAGAATAAAAAAAATCTCCCATTTTGTGTGGTCAAAACAGCCACAACATGTGAAAATTGATTTTCCTTTTCTTTCCAATCCAAGCATAAGCATCTCTCGTACACTTCATTCTTATCTCCTTATAAATAGACAAGTGCCCAAGACAGTCTCCTTGAACTCATTGTCTAATCTTCAATTAGTACCTTCCTCTTACTATTCCTAATTGTTACACTAAAAAAGCTAATAGTACCCCAAAGTATATCTACTAGCACAACTATGGAAGATCGATCGTGCATGAAGAAACTATTCCAATTTGTTTACTAGAGAGCTTAATTTCTGATCCCCAACCTCCCACCGTTGAAACTGAAGAAGAGTGAAGACTAATTTCTCTCACACTTTCAGCCCCATCGAGGGGCGGGGCTAGGATTCAAAGATAAAAGGGGGAAAAGTTGTCGAGAACATGAAGTACAAACATAACATAGTACAATTGAATTATTCAAAATTATAGAGGCTATTATTTAAAAAAATAAAATAAAGGGGCAAGAAACCACCAAAAAAGTGAGGAGTAAAAAAAGTAACAGATCAAAAATTTTGATTCCATGATGAAATGGAAAGAAATGGAAAGGGGCAAGAAAAAAAATTAAGAAATAAAAAGAATAGACCAAATTTGAAACAACAAAAAATGATAAATTTATATTAAATTAATAATGAAATTGAAAACTTATAAAAGGTTTAATGACAAAAATTACAAATAAAAAGAATAAGGATTCATACTAAAATATGAGCAATTAATAGGACTACCTTGATAATTTAAATGGCCATCATGAATTTCAAGAGAGCTGAGAAAAAAAGAAAGGAAAAAACAAAACTCTAACGGTGAGTGTTGTGACATGCATGACATCATGTTAATTATTCCTGCTACAGAACGTGAATTCATGTTCTGCATGCAGGTTCGAGAGCAAAGAGAAGGTTTACATGGAAAGGAGCAATAAACTTTGATTTAAGTCCTCGAAGTTAACTCCTTTCTCAAAAAAATTCTTGGTTGTAAATTTCTTTAATTTAATCCTTAATTTACAATAAATTTTGATTTTCTTGCAATGTCATCCCTAATTTAATTCAATTAATTTCATAAAAATTAAGTTTGGTCCTCTAAAATTCCAATCTTCTTGATTAACCCTAAATTAGGCTTCCAAACTTAATTTTTCACCAATTAAATCCCTAATAAAATTAATTTGAACCATTAAAGTATAATTAGGTCCTTGCACCTAATTAAATCTTGTAATGTAGCCTATGATTAAATCAAACTAGCCTATTAAAAATCTAATTAATTTCTTGGACTTAATTTTTATGCAGATTCGTCGAATAATTATTTAATTTGACCTTAAATATGCATAGTCCCTTTAATTTTGGATACAATTGGATATGATTAGACTCTAAATTTTATCCAAGACTCCAACTTGATTCTTCTATACATTTGAAACCCTGTTTTTATTAAATTGTCAGTTTTGTTGTTTTTATTATTATTATTATTTAAAAAGAAAAAAGGTAGGGGGGTGGGGGGGGTTACAACAGCAAGAATCCGTCAAGAACCAACAAACATGTGTAGCCTATAGAAGAAAAAGACGCCACCAGGAATTCAATGACAGGACAAAAAAACAAAAAACTTTTTCATCGTCTAAGAACACCGCACACGCCGCCAAAGCGACACGACATCCTTCCACTTGTTGGAACTTTATTATAATGAAAAAACCTGAATGAAAATACCAAAAAAATCTTGAAAGAAACTTAAATAAATTTAATTTAAAGGGTTGTTTCGTAAATTTATCCTGAAAAAAAAATGAAAATTCCAAAAAGCTGTTATAAACCAATTATTTAATTTTTTTTTAATCAAATATAAAAAATTATATAAATCAAAACTGAAATAAAACTAGAAACCAGCAAGTCAAAATATATAAGCATGTACATTCAAACAACAAAGGAAACAAACTCCCTTAAACAAAAAGGAACACGCTCCCTGAACAAATATAACCAAACCAGCAAGCTGAACAAGACAGCAAGCACCAAAAAGCCATTAACTTAACTCTAGCATTCCAACAAGGCATGCAGCAGCAACCCAATTGGCCAGCTCACAGCTAAAGCTGTAAGAAGCCTCCTTCAGCTAACCACATCAGCTAAGGCCAGCCCCAAGGGCCCCTCCAATAACAGAATCACAATCTGCAGTAGACCTGCAGAAATGGACAAACCAACAGCAAATCTCCAACATACCAACGCTGCATAAAGCAGCATCCATTCAGCAACTAACCAGCAAATCAGCCAAAACCAGGACTGCAGTAAGCCAAACAACACCAGCAAGCTAACATTCCACAGCAAAGCAGGGCAGGAACAGGCAAGCATGGAGTCATTCAACACCAGCATTTGAAGCATGACGAGACCAGCAGCCAGCATCCACGAAGCTTAGCTCACTAATCAGCAACAGCAGCACAAAGCCCAAGAGACCAAGGCACCACAAGACAAGCTCCATTGAGCACCCCTCCACTGAAATGCAATCAGCATCAAGGAAAACCGATACCTGCAACACATGAGATGACCAACAGCAGGAAACATTGCAGCCCAGCCAGCCTCTGGACGCATGAACCCAAACTGAGTAGCCTCCCTCGAACAGCTAAGCAACATAGCAAAAGATACCCAACAAAGCAGAAGCCAACTTGCAGAATTGACCAACCTAGTAGAGATCCACCAAGCCGGCCCCAAAACCACAAGATAGCAGTCAAGCACATTGCAGGATGAAGAACCCATCCCTGACGCCACAGCAAGCAGCAACATCAAGCAATCAGACAACTTGTGGTTGAAAGCCTCATGTTAATTCAGAGGGTATGAAGCCCCTATCAAACCAAGACCATTCCAGCAATAAGATGAAGTAGCAAGCATAAGAATAGAAGGAGCTGTAACCTGCACATCCAAGGGAAAATGCAGAGGGGGAAAGACCCCTAAATAATAGGGACATCAATCACCAATCCAAGGAGCAGCTTCAATTCACCAACAGCTAAGTCAATATTTAGCAGGAAGGACATATCAAACCAGAACTCAACAAAAGACCCAGAAACCATGCACAAAGGCAAAACAACTGCACCAGTATAGCAACAGGCAACCTGAAATCTAAGGAGAGAGCTGTAGCAACTAGAGGGCTACAACCTGCACATCCAGCAACAGGGGGGAACCAAGCATTTGGGGAGAGAGCCTCACCCAAGCGGATCCCTTCACCAAGCAACACTATAGTAGTGAGCCATCCGCGTATCATCTCCAGCAGACCAAACCAGCTCCGCAGCATTGACTAGGTCACTACTAGGACAGACTCCATCCAGTACCCTCCGCTTAGAAGTGAGCAGAATGAGGAAAGACCCCCCGATTTCCTCCTAACTAAACAGCATCACAGCGATAGAGAACACTACAGCAGTAGCCCAAGCAAACTGTTGGGATCCATTGCAGCTACCTAGAGACAAGCAGAGTGAGCACAGTAGCCCAAAAACAGCCTCCACGAGAACCCAATGGAGGACAAACCCAAAGACAGCCGAAACAGACCTGCAGGATAACCAAGAGGGAACGAGAGGGCCTACAGCCTGTACATCCAGTAACTGGGGGAGAGCAAGCATTTGGGGAGAGAACCTCACCCAGACAGATCCCCACAACAGGCAAAGGAAACTTCTCAAAAGTCCCAAAGCGCATCCGCAGCTGAACCAGCTTGACAAACACACACAAACCAGCAAAAAACCAGAAAGAAATCCCAAGCCAGCCTAAAGAAGCTCAGTAGGCCACGACTTTAGCAGGATATAAACCACAGACTACCCCAAAACAACTGCACCAGTATAGCAACAGGCAACCTGAAATCTAAGGAGAGAGCTGTAGCAACTAGAGGGCTACAACCTGCACATCCAGCAACAGGGGGGAACCAAGCATTTGGGGAGAGAGCCTCACCCAAGCGGATCCCTTCACCAAGCAACACTATAGTAGTGAGCCATCCGCGTATCATCTCCAGCAGACCAAACCAGCTCCGCAGCATTGACTAGGTCACTACTAGGACAGACTCCATCCAGTACCCTCCGCTTAGAAGTGAGCAGAATGAGGAAAGACCCCCCGATTTCCTCCTAACTAAACAGCATCACAGCGATAGAGAACACTACAGCAGTAGCCCAAGCAAACTGTTGGGATCCATTTCAGCTACCTAGAGACAAGCAGAGTGAGCACAGTAGCACAAAAACAGCCTCCACGAGAACCCAATGGAGGACAAACCCAAAGACAGCCGAAACAGACCTGCAGGATAACCAAGAGGGAACGAGAGGGCCTACAGCCTGTACATCCAGTAACTGGGGGAGAGCAAGCATTTGGGGAGAGAACCTCACCCAGACAGATCCCCACAACAGGCAAAGGAAACTTCTCAAAAGTCCCAAAGCGCATCCGCAGCTGAACCAGCTTGACAAACACACACAAACCAGCAAAAAACCAGAAAGAAATCCCAAGCCAGCCTAAAGAAGCTCAGTAGGCCACGACTTTAGCAGGATATAAACCACAGACTACCCCAAAACAGAAGCAGAGCAGCAATAACAAACAAACCAGCCAAAACCAGCAGCTCATGTTGTGAACAGACCGACCAGATGGCCATTAACAAGCAGTCTAGGCAGAGTCAACAGGCAAAGCAGATTCCACCAAAACAATCAGCAGGAACAGCAGGATGACGAAACCAGACCTAGTGGCTTACCAACATCCCAACATAAGGTTCACACCACCAAAAGTCAGCAGACCAACTAAGCTTATCCCTTATCTCCGAAGACAAAACATCATTGACAGCCTAACATGGCAGCATCAACAAACAGCAGCAAGCAGACTGAAACATAACCAGAAGGAAACACACAAGACAAGAGCTTGACAGGACCAGTGGGACAAGCAGCAAGCAGTCCCAGGGCACACTTCACCAGCAGCAGAGCAGCATACAAGCAAACATAGCTACTCGACAGATATAGCATCAACAAGCAATCTACAGTCGAAACAGCAGAGACAAAAAGACTCCACCCAGCCATCCAGTAGGATAGGCTACCTAATGCCCAGAACTCACAACAGCACAGCCAAGAGAGAAACAGGACATATAGATAACAAAATGTAGCAGAAAAAAGCCAGCAACAGCGGCAAAATTGAACAGGCAAGAAGAACTTGCAAACAACTACCAAAGAAGCATGAGGTGCACGACCCCATGCTATGCCGGAGGCAAGCATGCCTCTGATATACCAGGAAGAAAGCATTACAGAGGAGGATAGATAGGAGAAATCCTACCATGGTCAGAAGCTCTGTTGAGAAGATGAAGGACAGCAACCCAGGTATCAAAACCATCAACGAATCTAGCACCAACAGTATCAGCGGAGAAATCGACGCCGACGGTGGTGATAAGAGTAACTCCATCGAATCTGTCTGCAGAGAAGGAAGGAGCCACAGATGCGTCTTCAAAATCCCCAGCATCGGAGTCTGAGGCTTCAGTATAGACTAGGCCAGCACAGATCCCAACCAAGAGATTCTGTATCAGCAAACAAAAGGGCAGAAGAACAGACCATTAATGCCCACAGTGTGTTTCTCTCTCTGGTCTCCAATAATTTTGCCCATAACTTAGTTGTTCTGTTAATTTTTCGCCCCTCCACACCCCTGTTGACTCTGCCCTGACGAAATTAGGCTAACACAAAGAAATTATTACATAAACGAAGTTCATCACATCACATGAGGCATAAACTAAATTAATAAACATGGGACATACAGGGTAAAATTACAGAGATTTTTGTTGATCATGCATGTTCAAAAATTACCGATAAATTTTGAATTAGTTTTTATCGATTTTCTGGTAATAATGATGTATTTCACATCATTTTATCTACATGTCTTCTATTTGTTAGTATAGACTATAAGTGATATGGTAAATTTAGCGTGTGTAATCATTTCTCGTCTATCCTAACCTAGCATGTTCTCATTTCATTTTTTTATATATATTTTTTAGATTAAATTAAGCTCTCTTACGTTGAATATTGAAAACGAGTATGAATATTGCTACAACGGTCTACCTGTCTAGCAGAGGCTTAATTTTCAATAGGAAGTGACGAGTTAAAGACTTTCATGTCTTAAATTTTTTACTCGATGCAGATTGCAGAAGGTAAACAGAAGTTGTGATGAACTTTCTACGTATGTGCTGGCGTTCAAAGCAATCACAAAAAAGAGATATTACTCGAGACGAGGGGTCACCTGTGTTTTGGCTTATTAGTCAAAGCAGCCACAAACCAAGGAACTTCGTATTTCCTTGCACAGCACTGTCCAAGCAACTTCCAAATATTTGCTCACTATAAATTGACAGCATTCCCTTGGAGATCATCAAGAAACTCCCACGTAACATTTTTCAGCAAAAGAAAGTTTACTAGTTGGCCTACAGTGTCTTCACCAATACTACTTCATCGAAAACTGTTTTAGATAACAAGAGAAAGCAAGAAATGGGTCATTTCTCAGCCATTTTCAGTTGCTTTGTTCCATCGGCTTCTTCAAGGGTTATAGATGAAGCCCATAAGAAGGCAGAGATTCCTAAAAGCAAATCAAAATCATCAGGTGCTCCAATCGTAGTTTCTTACTTCCCCATGAACTCATATCTCTCTCGCTTGTAGCAAATTCCATTCCAGGAAGATGAAGAAGGGCCATGTGATTGTTTATGCAACTCAGCATATGGCGGTAGCCTGCGCGGTTCTGATTTATTTATTTTATTTTTTTATGGATATTTTATTTTATTTGTTGCAATAGCTAGGTATTGCAAGAATTGCTTATCCTGTAAAGAAAACAAAGGATGAATAAACAAAATCATATATAATTTTTTCCCGAAGTAAGAGTAAAATTTATGGAGTCCACCTCTCCAATCATTCACCCATTAAATTTATTTGCAAAATCTTAATCCTACAGATCCTGCACACCCCTAGGAACTTGCATGCTTACATCTAGTTTTTTTTTTATAATAATTATTAATATCATGCTAGCCATTTAGAGGATGGCGATCATGAAAATTTATAGTTTTTACATGAAAAGACATAACTAAATTATTACTCGTGTAAGAGAAATGTTCTTCACAACTGTATAACCATGCAGATAACCGATGCAGGTTTCAAGAAAAACAAGACTCAGATTTTGTCAAATATCATTGAAAACTAAATTATTTTTGTTAATCAGATATTTCAAGTAATATCATATGAGAGTAGTTTCCAAGTTTTCCTCTCAAAACTTCTATTTACCATCATTTGCTATTAAACCAGCAGTTCATCAGGTGTGTTTAGAGCACACCAAAAGACCCCACCATGAAATTAATTTTGTCCATTGTTTTCATGCAAATTGGAATTGTATTAATACATGATCTGATGTCTCTAATTCAGATGTACAGAGGTCTCTAATGTAAGTGCTTACATCTGGGAATTAGAAAGTGACAAGTGCATCATAAAACACGTTCAAAATACTTTTCTAAGAGAATTAAGCTAGATCAATTGGACTTTGTCAAGAAAACAAGACTCAGCTGGATAACAGACATTAATGTTCCAAGCAAATAAACATCTCTTTCTGACACGCAATTTGAAAGCAAATATATGCTCCAGAGTCAACGTTCAAAAAAGGCATAGGTAACGATTATCTACCATTGTTTCAAAAGCCGAAGGGACACAACAACCATAGTATAAAATAAGTTCGGACTGTTCCCTGGCTTTTATAATATATACGCAACTAAGACTTGGACACATTAAGTTATTAGTAGATATATATATATCAAGATCTTCCTTGCTCTGCAAGCTCGAAAGATAATAATCTTCCCCTTATAAGTGTCACTAGTCATTGTGGTCGAAGCAGCCACTGAAAATTGGTTTTCCTTTATTTGCAAGTAATTAAAACATAAACTTCTCTCACACGCTTCATTTTTTTCTCATTATAAATAGCCAATTCTTTTGCGTTCCAATTCATCAACTTAGATTCCAACGTGCCTTCTCTAAGCTTGTTTTTTCCCTCTCGTTGCCCTCTTACTAGTTATTCCTAATTGTTAAGCTAAAAAAAAACACCAAGTGCCTCTCTTCACGGAGAAAGAAACGTCAAGCTAGCAATACAAAGCCACAATGGCTAAGTTCTCAGCAATTTTCAGCTGCTTTGTTTCCTCTTTTTCCTCACGAGTCTCCAATGACAACGTTTCAGTTCCAGAAGTAAAAGCGCCCAAATCAGAGAAGTCAAAGGGCAAATCAAAATCATCAGGAGCTCCCATTGTAGTTTCTTACTTCCCTGTTAATTCATATCCATCTCGCTTGTAGTAATTTTGCCAACAAAATCAGATGTAATTACTCATATTTAGCCAGCCCTGGGAAACTATATCATTCACTCACTTAGGTTGATGATGCATCATTGTGAAGTGGAAAGGATAAAGATGACAGCAATTCCTTTATTAATGTTCTTTGATTGCTAGCTGCATGATCTGAGATTTGATGAACAGGGTTTTGTAATTCTCAGAAAATTTTATTTTTGTAATTGTGAAATTGATCAAATAATTTATTTAAATTTATCATATTATTTCTATCTAGTTACTTGCAGCCCACAACTTAGTTATATGGTCAACTAAGTCACAATATTCCCCCTAAAAATAACACAATTTTGGTGAATTAATTCGAGGGCAACATCAAAATTTTAGACCAGGTCGATGGTTTGGATTTCATCCCAAAGATAAAACAATAAAAGAGTAAAAACTTATCTTTTTTAGGGTTTTGAAATTTCGGATGTCTATTTGTAGATAAAAAATCTTGAGGTAAAGATCCATGTGTCAGCTGTAAGAAAATATCTCATACTTAAACAATAAAAGAAAAACAACCAAGTAGTTTATAGGCAAGAACGACGAAACCAACACCTAATAATTTAGATTTTTTGGTAAAGATGATGTCTGTTCATTAATCTAAGCCCTCGACTGGCCTTGCAAAATCTTCATTTTCGAGAGGATATATATATATATCAAATAAAATATAGTGGTCCACATGGTTTTATATATTTGTCTTATTATATTTATTGATCTAGTCTATGAGGAAAATGATAAATTTAGGTCCTGTTTATTTGTTGGAAACTAGTTTTCTTCTGAAAAATAGTTTTCTTGGAAAGTGAATTCCTGAAAAATAAATTATTTTTTTGGTGTTTGATAGTGTCATGAAAATAAGTTGGAAAACATTTTTCAGTTTTTAGTTATGTCATGGAAAATGAGCTGAAAAATAACTTATTAATTTTTCAAAAAAACAATTATTAAAATAATGAGAAACAAATCTTACAAATTAAAAAGTTGAATGAGAATAAAATTGAAATTTTTTTTCTAATTTCATAAATTATCTCAAATAAAATAAATAACAATCAAAATAATAGAGATCAAATTTAACAGATAAAACCAATAAAATATGATGAAATTACAATAATTATAATTATAATTTCATAAATTATTTCAAATAAAATAAGTAACAATCAAAAGAATGAGAACTAAATTTGATAGATAAATTTTTTAATTAAAAAAATAATAAGAAAAAAAATAACAATCATAAAAATAAGGACCAAAGTTAATATAAAAATCAAATTCTAAGAGGTGAAATTGAAAAAAAAAAGATTCAAAACAAAATATATTCAATCAATTTTTTATGATCAAATTTGTTATAATCAGTAAATAATATGATATTTCTAAATTTCTCACAACTTCTGGAAAGTGTTTTCCGCCCAAAATAAAAGGAAAACACTTTCCTGAAAATTAAGCTAAATTTTTCTTTAATTGAAAAGTGTTTTCTGTTGACTAATTTTCCTAATATAATAAATAAACACAAAAAAATTTAAGAATAATTTGTAAAAATCTATTTTTAACATAGCAGCTTTTTATTTTATTTTTTAGTTTTTTTAGTTAATTAAGCTCTCTAACGTACTTGAATCCTGAAAATTATTTTTCATTGATTAATTTTTTTAATATAATAAATAAAACAAAAATAATTTCTAAAAATCTATTTTTAACATAGCAGCTTTTTATTTTATAGTTTTTTTTAGTTAATTAAGCTCTCTCACGTACGTTGAATCCTGAAACCGTGTATCCTGAAACTGTGTATTCTGCAGGTCATTTCAACATTTTCAAGGTAGTATAACATGCAGAAGTTAGGGCATATATCAATTTTCTGGTATCCTAAACCTAGGGGTTTCATCAATTATCAACTATCAACGTTCATACATACAAATTTATACATATATAAATTTACAGAAATCACAACTTCAAAATAGAATTGATAACAATTAAACAAGACTCGTTAAACAAGCTATTAATTATTTATTTCATCACAACACTTTTAATTCGGTGTAATTCAAACAAAATTTCAACAATTTACAAACAAATATAATTTGACAAAATCTAAAACAAACTATAACAACTACAAAATTATACATTCATACTACAAGTTTCTTTGACAAATAACAATCAAACAAGTACAAACGTTAACAAAATATATATACTAAAAAAAACAATAAAATTCACATTTAAATATTAAAACTAAAAAGGATAGATTTACTTACAAAAAAATGATAAAATCCACAAGAAACGATGGATATTATAGCCACGTACAAGGTATAAGAAACTTGAGTGCTGGTGTTGAGAATAGTGGAGAGTTGGGATTGGTGGTTGGGTGCAGTCTGGGAGGGGAGAGGTGGGATGGGAAAGAAGAAGAAGAAGAAACAAAGGAAGAGAGTGTTGGCAGAGGGGGTGGGTATATAATAGTTTTTTTCCGATGGAATCACCGACGGATTCATTCCGTCAGTGATTCCATCGGTGATTCCGTCAGTGATAGTGCCATGTCACTGTATGACTATCTCAGTTTGAATCCCTCGGTCATTCTATCGGTAAAATCGTCTGAAAAAACTCCACGTCACCACGCCGTTGCATCTTTCCAGACAAACTGTATACTCCATCGGAGAAATGATCAGTATATACCGACATAATATTTCCGTTGCTATATACAGACCGTTTCTCAGACGGAGTTAGGCCGTCAGTATATACCGACAGATTTTGAGACAGAATTATTTCTGTCGGGGATTCCGTTGGTTTTCTCTGATTTTCTGGTGGTGACTAGGGATGTTTTGAAATATGATCGTTTGAGGATGTTTGATAAACAATTTAAAAACTTAGACTATAGCCAAAGAAGGTGATCAAACTTGGCTCAGGATTTGTGAACTTCCTCTTGTCACCTCAAACCCTTATCTTTGATTGCAGATATGATTATGACAGTAGGCTCATTTTCTACTCAAACTCTATTTTGAATAAGCAATGTGGTTATGAACCTTTTAGATCTTTTCTTTGTTGTTTCTTAATAACTCTATGTTGAAGCTTCATTTGCTTCTTGGATTACCTTTAACATTCATTTCCACCTTTTTCTTTTTACTATCGTCTTTCATCATGACTCCCTTTGCTATTTTTCTAGCAATCTCATCCTTATGAGATGATCCAAATACACTTCAAACTCAAATAAACTCATGTTCTGTTTTTTTTTTCTTTGATGTTGTTCTTGTTCATTAGGTTTATTTCATTAATATCAGAGTTGGTTATGCAGTGAACAAAAAAAGAAAGACTATTTTTAAGGAAATATGACTAAGAATCAAGGAAAAAAATTAAGAGAAACAAGGAATAAAACAAAATAAGAATTTTGAAAATTATTTGGCTAAAATTTTAAGTTCTTTATTGCATTAAATTCAAGCACAATATTTATTACAACATATAAATTTACAAGCTTCACAACTTAGCGCATATTTCCTTCAACATTTGACAAAATAAGAGCTCCTATTAAGAATGTCTTCTTGACTATATAAATGCCTTCATAACTTAGCGTGTATTTTCTTTGATCTTCACCAGGAATTTGGAAAACCTTATTCAAAATCAAATCTCCTTCATGAAAAAATCTTGGAAGCACTTTTTTAATTTTAAGCCTTAACAGTCCTTTTTTGATACAACTTTCCAAAGCAAATCAAAGTCAATCTCTTTCTGTTGATCAAATTCAACTACTTATATCGTATTCTAACACATTCTAACTTTTCTAATTCAGTTTCTTTCAACAACCTTAAATAGGGTATCTCCACTTTGAGAGGTAAAACCGCTTTCATTCCATATACCGAGTAAATAGTTACTCATGTTAATGTTTTTATAGCAGTTTGTTATCCATGAAATCCATATGAAAGCATTTCATGCTAGTCTTATATGTGATCACTATCTTCTGCATAATGTTCTTTATATTGTTGTTCGCCGCCTCTACTCTACTATTCATCTTAAGCCGACAAGGCGAAGAATTAAGATGCTTGATTTTCCACTTCTAGCATAAATCTTGAATCATCTTTCCATTAAAATTCTGGGTATTATAAAAAACTATTGCTCACATCGTATTTTTGCACATTCTGACTCTTCTAATTCAGTTTCTTTCAACACTCTTAAAGATGGTATCTCTACTTTGAGAGGTAAAACCGCTTTCATTCCATATACCAAGGAGTAAAGAGCATAGTTTTTAAACCCGACCCGGTGATTGATCCGGTATAATGATCGGGTCACGGGTCAGATGAGTTGACCCGGGTTAACCCGGGTCAACCCAAAAAAAAAAAAACCTTATAAAACCTACGGGATTAGAAAACACCAACACCATAGCAATTATAAGGCAAACCAAACACAAAGCAGCTTACCTTAGCTAGGGCGTACTAGGGGTGTTAAAACCTTTTCTTTATACAACCAGTCCCTTGCCTTAGAATTTTTAAAGAGCAGTTAGGGCTCCTAGTGACTATAATACTAGGTGGCGACTCCCTCTTTTTTTACAAAACAAAGACCCCGACATAATCCCAGCTTCGGGAAGGGTCATTGCGACGTTGCAAATTGGTAGGCTTTAAGGATACTGATTTTCAAGAATGGCATTATCAATACATATTCAGCTCATAAATACAAAAAACAATCTTTCTTTTTTATATATATAGAGCCTAGGGTGATGAGAATTATTGTAAAATTTGATTTAAGATTGATATAAGAATCGACAACACAAAGTAAAATCAAATTACATTTGATGATAATTATTATTGTAAATCTGAATTAGGATTGATTTAAGAATCGACAAAACAAAGTCAAACTTAAATCAAATCTAAAATTAAACCAACCAAGCAGTTAATTTAGAATTTAACATGAGTTCAAGTTTTATAGGATTTAGAGTATATAAAAGTTTTAATATTATTAGAAATCTACAATATTAAAATTTAATATCTTTTAGAGAGTTTTAGTGTTATTACGTGATAGTAGTTGATTAGTTTTCTTCATAGTTACATGGTATTATATAAGTTAAATAATTTTTTATTTTCAGAATTAATTAATTTACACCCCCTACCAAAGTGTCCAATTAATTTGAATAAAAAGTTATCTTTTGAATTCTACAAACATATTGGTTTAGAGAGGTTTTTTTTAACTTTACAGACATATTAATCTGAAAATATGTGCCTTTAAATTTTATAGACATATTGGTCTAAAATGGTGTTATTTTCTTTATAAAAATCAGTTTGATATTGACAGAAATTAATTAGAAAAAAAATCTTCTTCTCTTTCTAATTTCATTCTTTATCAGAAACAACATAGAACTTCTTAATAAACTTATAGAAGTTGTTGTCTCTAAATTTAAAACTTTGTTTTATCGTGAATGTATATTACTTGGAGATGCCATAAGATCAGTATTTATAATACAAGAGTTTCAAAGTATAGATAACTCAAAGTCTAGTACAAAATGAACTTATTTCTTTCTTAAGATTTTAAAATCAAAATTTAAAAAGGATTAGCTGAATCTATCTTTATAGTTTATTTTAACTAAATATCAAGAAAAGAAACATACACTATAGTCCCTATTTTTTCCATAGATTGTCAAATCACACCCTTAATTCAAATCAGTGTATTATATTTTAATTCTTAATTTTAACCCCTTTAAAATCAAATTAAAAAATAGAATCTTTTTACCCTCTTAATTAGGTTATGACAGCTGCTCTCTTTTTACAATATTTTATGGTGCAAACACATTGATTTTGTTTTTATTTTGGCTTTGTATAGTAAGTTTTTAAAGAAAAATAACACACCAAAGCAATTTCTATTTTTAGAAATAGATGAAAAGGAATAATCAAAGAAGGATTGGCTTGGGAATATTTAAAAATGATCAGCAAGGTATTTTTGAAAAATGATCAACTTGGGATCTTTTGGAAAAATAATCATCTTAGGATCTTTGAAAAATAATCAATATTATATATATATATATATATATATATATATATATATATATATATATATATATATATATATATGATCGGCTTAAGATCTTTTAAAAAATTATCATCTTGAAATATTTGAAAAATGATTAACTTGGGTCTTTTGAGAAATAATCAACTTGAGATCTTGGAAAAAATATGATCATCTTGGGATATTTGAAAAAAGATTAACCGGTGATCTTTTGAAACATGATCGACTTGGGATCTTTAGAAAGTTATTGACTAGGAATTTTTTTGGTAAATGATAGACTTAGGATCTTTTAAAAAATGATCAACTTGGAATCTTTCAAATATAATTGACTAGAGATCTTTTGAAATATGATCGTTTGAGGATCTTTTGAAATATGATCCTTTTAGGATATTTGATAAACAATTTAAAAACTTAAACTATGGCCAAAGAAGGTGATCAAACTTGGCTCAGGTTTTGTGAACTTTCTTTTTTTGCCTCAGACCCTTATCTTTGATTGCAGATATGATTATGATAGTATGCTCATTTTCTACTCAAACTCTATTTTGAATAAGCAATGTGGTTATGAACCTTTTAGATCTTTTCTTTGTCTTGACTTTGTTATTTCTTAATAACTCTATGTTGAAGCTTCATTTGCTCATTGGATTACCCTTAACATTCATTTCAACCTTTTTTTTTTTACTATTGTCTTTCATCATGACTCCCTTTGCTATTTTTCTAGCAATCTCATCCTTAGGAGATGATCTAAATACACTTCAAACTCAAATAAACTCATTTTCTATTTTTTTTTCTTTGATGATGTTCTTGTTCATTAGATTTATTTAATTAATATCAGTGTTGGTTATGCAGTGAAAAAAAAAAGAGACTATTTTTAAGGAAATATGACTAAGAATCAAGGAAAAAGATTAAGAGAAACAAGGAATAAAACAAAATAATCCTTTTGAAAATCCTTTGGCCCAAATTTTAAGTTCTTTATTGCATTAAATTCAAGCATAATATTTATTTACAACATGTGAATTTACAAGCTTCACAACTCCATTCCTTCAACATTTGACAAAATAAGAGCTCCTATTAAGAATGTATTCTTGACTATATAAATGCCTTCATAACTTAGCGCGTTGTTTCTTTGATCTTCCCTAGGAATTTGGAAAACCTTATTCAAAATCAAATCTCCTTCATGAAAAACTCTTGGAAGCACTTTTTTATTGTAAGCCTTAACAATCCTTTTTTTATACAACTTTCCAATGCAAATCAAAGTCAATCTCTTTTTGTTGATCAAATTCAACTACTTATATTGTATTCTAACACATTCTAACTTTTCTAATTCAATTTCTTTCAACAACCTTAAATAGGGTATCTCCAATTTGAGAGGTAAAACCGCTTTCATTCCATATACCGAGTAAATAGTTACTCATGTTGATGTTTTTATAGCAGTTTGTTATCCATGAAATCCATATGAAAGCATTTCATGCTAGTCTTTATATGTGATCACTATCTTCTGCATAATCTTCTTTATATTGTTGTTCACCGCCTCTACTCTACCATTCATCTTAAGCCGATAAGGCGAAGAATTAAGATGCTTGATTTTTCACTTCTAGCATAAATCTCGAATCATCTTTCCAATAAAATTCTGGGCATTATTAAAAACTATTGCTCGCATCGTATTCTGGCACATTCTGACTCTTTTAATTCAGTTTTTTTCAACACTCTTAAAGAGGGTATCTCTACTTTGAGAGGTAAAACCATTTTCATTCCATATACTAAGGAGTAAGGAGTTACTTTTGATGATGTTCTTATAAAAGTTTGATATCATGTAATGTATATGACATAATTTCATGTCAGTCTTTATATGTGATCATTTTCTTCTGCATAACCTTCTTTATATTCTTCTTTATATTCTTGTTTGTTGTCTTTACTACACTATTCATTTTATTTACTACACCATTCACTTTAGAGCTGATAGGGTAAAGAATTAAGATACTTGATTTTTTGCTTTTGACATAAATCTTGAATCATTTTTCCATTAAAATCCTAAGCATTAACGATAACTATTGCTAATGGTAATCAATATCAGAAAATAATGTATTTTTCAAAAAAATATTTGGACAACCTTCTAAGTAATAGGAGTAAGAAGTTGCTTCAATCATCTTTACTGGTAACAAAATCCTTTTTTTCTACCTGGATCTTTAGCATTGGCTTAAATATGCAAAAATATCATCCCTGTTTTGTTTCAACATCAATTCATATAAAAATATTATTATATGATATCCATGTATTGAAGGTTTTTTTAAAAAACGACAACTATAAATCCATTACTATAGAGCATATATGCTCTAGAAAAAGATGAGTATTTGCGATTATTATATAGAATAAGGTAATGTTTAAAGCTTTGGTTAAACTGAATTTTTAATAAATTTTGAATTTAATTTTTTGCTTTAAATTAAAAAAAAATAGTGTTTTGAATCACTTTAAAATACTAATATAAAAGAATTAAAGAAAAAAATATTATTTTAATATATTTTAAAATAATAAACGCTTAAAAAAAACTCATATCATACTTCTAGATAAACTTTAAAAGTTTATCACATCAAACTAGGATGAGAAATACGTCATATATATTAAGTAAAATATAGTTGATAATATATGAATTCCACATGCTTTTATCTATGTCTTCTTATATTTATTGATATAGTCTAGGAGTACAATGATAGGCTTGTCAGCGTAATCATTCCGTGGCTAACATAAAGCTCTCTTACGTTGAACCTGAAACCGTGTATTCTGCCGATGTTTGCTACACGCCGCTTCAACGAGCTAGGACAGGCTTAATTTTCAAATAGAAAGTGACAATTGAAAGACTTTCATGTCTTAATTCATGACTAGATGCAGATTGCAGAACGTGAACAAAAATTGTCATGAACTTTCTAAGCATGTGCTGCTGGTGTTCAAAGCAGTCACAAAAAAGAAACGCGGGGTCAACTGTGGCTATTAGTCAAAGCAGCCACAAACCAAGAAATTTGTATTTCCTTGCACAACAAGACTGTCAAAGCAACTTCCAAATATTTTCTCACTATAAATAGACTGGATTCCCTTGAAGATCATCAAGAAATCTAACTTAACTTTGTTCAGCTAAAGAAAGATAACTAGTTGGCCTACACCAATACTTTGATCGAAAACAGTTTTAGATAACAAGAGAAAGCAAGAAATGGGTCGTTTCTCAGCCATTTTTAGTTTCTTTGTTTCATCATCTTCTTCAAGGGTTGCAGATGAAGCCCGTAATAAGACAGAGAAACCCAAAAGCAAATCAAAATCATCAGGTGCCCCAATCGTAGTTTCTTACTTCCCCGTGAACTCATCTCTCTCTCGCTTGTAGGAAATTCCATTCCAGGGAGATGAAGAAGGGCCATGTGGTACTTTCTATGCCGATAATCGTGGACCATCTTCGGCCGTTTTCACAAAAACCAACTGTATGACAGTGTGGCAATGCTGCTACGTTAGGCTTTGAAGTATTTGTAGCAATTATGAGTAGCGGAAATTATATCTCATGACTATTTCATGCGTGATGTTTATGCAACTCATCGTATGGCTGTAGCCGGTACTGTTCTGATTTATTTTTTATTTTATGGGTAAAATTTCTTAAATTTTGCTTATATATACTTTAATCAGTGGAATTCGAAGATAGACGAACAATGTTCTCAATCATTGATATATAGTATTTATTTATATTAAAATATATATGATCAAGAGTCAAGATTATAAAAATCATAGTAAATAAATAATCTAGCAATATTGCTTTAAGAGCCACATGCCCACAACCACCATACAATCAACTAATTCAGGACTGTCGCTTGCTAATACAATATTCAACTAAGACTTAGCACAAATATGTATGATTAGCATATAGTATTATATCAGATCTTCCTTGCTTTGGAAGCTCAGAATAAAAAAATCTCCCATTTTGTGTGGTCAAAACAGCCACAACATGTGAAAATTGATTTTCCTTTTCTTTCCAGGCAAAGCATAAGCTTCTCTCGTACACTTCATTCTTATCTCCTTATAAATGGGTCTCCAATTGTTATCTAATCTTCAATTCGTACCTTCCTCTTACTATTCCTAATTGTTACACTAAAAAAGCTAATAGTACCCCAAAGTATATCTACTAGCACAACTATGGAAGATCGTGCATGAAGAAACTATTCCAATTTGTTTACTAGAGAGCTTAATTTCTGATACCTCCCACCGTCGAAACTGAAGAAGAGTGAAGACTAATAATTTCTCTCTCACACTTTCAGCCCCATCAAGGGGCGGGCCTAAGATTCAGAGAGAGGGGGGGGGGGGGGGGGGGGGTGGGCCTTCTGCTATATGTAACTCTACCGTTTGCCCCATGACTTGATATGGTTTAGTAAGACAAACAAATTTACTAAAATTAACACACACCAAATGAAAAAAAAAAACTAATATAGAATAAAAAAATCAAGGAGAATAATCAATTAAAGGAAAGGAAGAGGTGAATCAAAATAATTAACACTACACCATTAAACAGTTTTACCGACGGACTAATTCCGTCGGTGAAAGGAATGAACTCCGTTTGTGAAATCATTACCGACGGCCACACCGACGGAACACATCCGTCGGTATAATAGTCATCGGTAACTCCCATTTCCATCGCTAATTCTGTCGCAAATAAAAAAAACACCCACCGACGGATACGCGCGCACCAAAAAAAAAATTCCCGCGGGAACATTACCGATGGAATAAATCCGTCTGCAATTTCAACAGTAATTACCGATGGCCTATTCGTCGGTAATTATGGCATCAGAAGTAATTGTTTGCCAACCCTCTATAAAATGCCGACGGATTTTATCCGTCAGTAAATCCGTCTGTCTGTATTCACCGACGGAATATATTCCGTCGGTAATTATGACATGGCTGGTAATTATTTGGAAACTCTCTGTGAAATACCGATTTATCCGTCGGTATATCCGTCGGTGTTATTACTCATTTTTGGACCCCATGTTTGCTGGAAGATTGACAAAAGCAGATGAAAGAAATATTTTTTTCGAAACCCTGTTTGAGTTGTTTTCTGCTCTCTTTATCCTTCCCCTTTGCTGCCAAAATCGTCAGGTTTTCTTAGATTGATCAGAAGTCTTCATAATGCCAAATTCATTCCTTTTTTATCTAGTCTTTAAGGTTGAATAAATCCCTCAGAATTTGCATTAAAAAAATGGTTCTGCTGTTATCGTAATTTTTTGTTCCAACTTAGGCTCTGATTCTGACTCGGTTTCGTACGATATGTGACCATCCTAGGTATATTCTGTCACTCATGATATGTTAAAAAAATTGACGTACACCTTTATTAGGTCCTAGGGATCATTGTTCTTAGGGCAAATTCTCAGTCAGTTTTGGAAGCCCAGCATCGTCAGATCAAGAACCTTTTTGACCAACTAGATTACTGGCAGATTCTGTCCTGTAAAATGATTTTATCTCACTTCAACTCCTTCATCAAATTTGTAGTCTGGGACACGTAGATGAATTTGAGCTTTTGAATTGCTTGATTTCGATATCAGAAACTCAAGATATTCCTGTTTGAAATCTAGCGTGAAAACATAGAATCTTCCCGCGAGAAGGTTTCCAGCCGAGTTTTGTTGCAATTCTGTTATTCAAAATGAATTTATCTCACTTTGAATCCTTCATCAAAGTTGTAGTCCGGGACACGTAGATGAATTTGGGTTTTTGAATCTCTTGATTTCAATATCAAAAGCTCAAGATAGTCCCGTTTGAATATCTAGTGTTGAAAGCAGGGATTCTTGGCCGCGAGAAGGATTTTTGCCCAAGTTCGCGGGACTGATTCGAAGGATTTTTTTTGGACCAAGGACTGAATCGAAATGTGCTAAATTGAGGGATTGAATTGAAGAAGGACATTGAAAGCTGGAGAGGGGGGCTGCACCCTCCATCTGATTTCTTTCCTTTTTTTCTCTACTGTTTTCCTTTCTCATCACGCCTGATTTTTGGAGCTGAAGACCATGTTTTTGTTGCCTCATTTCAAAGGGAGCAGCTGGCCCTATGGAAGGAAAGAAAAGAGCCATACCATCCTCTAACTAGGAAAGAAATCACTGCTGATCACAAAATCAGAATCAAACATTCTGGTTTTCTATTTCTGCTCACCCGAGAATACACCCTAGAGTTAATGTAATATTTGTTTCCTAAGTAAAGCCGTGTATAGGCTATATAGAAGCCTCGGCTGCTGACCTAAAGAGGGGGTGGAAAAAAGCAGAAAGAAAGAGCATAAAAAGAGAAAAAAAGGAGAGGAACGAGAGGAACAAAGAAAGCAGAACGCCACTGTCAAAAGCAGAAAAACACAGAGGCAGGGGCGTGAACTCAACCAGCATAGCACGTTTTCATCGCCGCCTCCCTCATCATCTCCATAGAGAGCATCAGCAGAAGGAAAGAAAAAGGAACAGAGAACCGGCGTGGCCATCGTTTTCAGTGTCCCCAGAAGCAGTGACCACCGGCTGTGCGCAGAAGTTGCAGTACCGTTGTCTTCATCCATCTCAGTTACCAGAGAGGGAGAGAAAGAAAACACAGAAAACGGGACAGAGGAGAAAAATAAGAAAAGAGAGGAGAGAATAGAGAACGGGAGAGAGACAGCAAAAGAAAAACCAGAAAGACGCCTTTGCTCCATTTGTTTTTCTGCAAATAAAAACTGCAGAAACAGGAAAAGAAAGTTAGGAATCAGTAGAGAAAGTGACGGAGGCGCAGAGTAAAGAAGGAGGCAATAAGCAGACCCAAACACGGAACAAAAGAAGGACACAGACCGAGCAACCATCACTCTTTCAACGCCACTGCAGTTCTTCGTCTCCAGGTTTGTTTTCTATTCACTTGTTGCATGCTTTCTTTTGCTTGGTATGTGCACTGTTAGCGGGGTCTTTTTTCAGTTGTAATGTATGTGTCTGTACTGTTCAAGTGAACAGTAGCTCTCCATTCACAAAAGAGGGCTGCACCCCTTTCGTGTCCAACCGGGTCACTTGCTTGGGCAAGTGACCCGGCCACACCTTTCCATTTCTTTTTTTCTTAAAAAAAAAATAAAAGAAAGAGAAAGTGATTTATGATTTTTTTGGCATATTTATTTTAAGGTCTGAATTTTTTTTGTTGTATAAAAATAGTTTTTTTGACGCAATTTGACAAATATACATATATATCAAAAATTGTTTTCTTGTGTGTTGCATACGGCCAATACCCTAACATGTTTTGAATGCTTTTTTTTATATAAAAAAATATTGGAAGTTTTGAAAATGTGTTTTCGCATGGATTTCTTAAACACAAAAAAAATTGTTTTCTTGCATTTCTGGATTTTACAACATGTTTGTAAAGCTCCAAAGGGTATTGGCCAATATTCCAAAAAATATAAAAATCTTATTTTGGGGGGAATTCATCTATTATTCACCGCTAATGTTTGGATAAAGAAATCCCAAAGGGATAAATATCCAAAATATTATTGGGAATAACTTATTATTCACTGTTAATATTTGGATAAAGAAACCCTCAGTGGTAAATATCCAAAATAATTTTCTAAGAATAATATGTCATCACACAGCCTTAAAAGAAGCCTTGATTATAATCAAGGACATTTCAATTTTTGACTCCATGGTTTACGAGCCGTGAAAGTATGAAATACTAAGGCAAAAAGAGGCTTTTAAAGCGCTCTGAATTTCCCTAGATTTCTAAATTTTTGTCCCTCCTCCTTGCGATTTATGAGTCGCTAACACTTGAAATACCAAGGGAAAAATGTGCTTTTAAAGCATATTGAATCTCCTTGGATTTCTATCTTAATAAATTTAGTCTGAATCAAACACAGATTTCAAGAGATCTGTATTGGTTCCCCTTTGAAACTTTGTAGACATATCTAAATGTATGATTTATATTGGCCAAGGATTATTGCTTTTAGACTTTGAACCCAAATCATTCATCATAACAAACCTATCCTAGGAAAACTAATTAAGAGAACACCAAAACCATAGCAATTATAAGGCAAACCAAACACCAAGCAGCTTACCTTAGGTAGGGCGTACTAGGGGTGCTAATACCTTCCCTTTACGCAACCAGTCCCTTGCCTTGGAATCTCTGAAAGACCAGTTAGGTTTCCTAGTGACCATAATACTAGGTGGCGACTCCCTTTATTCACAAACAAAACAAAAGACCCCGAAATCAATCAAGGGTCGCCGTGACGCCGCGCTCCGCTCGTGAGGGTGCGACAGTCGGTATGTATTTAAAATATATAAAAATAATTGTCACACCCGGACATCGCGGCGACCAATTAAAAAAATATCTAGATAATGGAAAAAGAACAGATATCTGGCATCTTGTTCTTTTAGGGGAAAAGGTCTTATTCAAGGAGTCGCCACCTAGTATTATGGTCACTAGGAACCCTAACTGGTCAACAGAGATTCTATGGTACGGGACTGGTTACACAAAAGGGAAGATGCTATCACCCCTTAAGCGTCCTACCTAAGGCAGACTGCATTGCTGGTTTTGTCTAAAATTGCTAAGAATTTGTTCTCTTTTTTCCTTTTTTTTATTCTTCCTTTCATGTTCCTGACTCTGGCGTCAGTGAACAATTCCTACGAATATTTCCAACTCTGGCGTTGGTAAATATCACACAAATCCAAAAATACGATATTCCTGACTCTGGCGTCAGTGAATATTTTCGTCTACGAATATTTCCAACTCTGGCTTTGGTAAATATTGTGTAACCCAAGAAGTACGATATTCCTGGTTCTGGCGCCAGTGAATAAATTCGCAAAGATTTGAATTATTTTTTTAGAAAGGAAAAACACACATTTTTTATTATCTATTTTTCCCGTTCTATTCACCGGGTGAGTGTAGCACTTGCTACAGTAGCAAGTGAATTATAATTCACAGCTACTGTAGCGTGAATTATAATGCAGGAAGGAAAAATGTAAAGCTTACCTGATGCTGGTCGTGGAGACGCTGGTGAAGCTAGAGGCAAAGCTGGTGCTCGTACGTGGGTTGGTCAATGCTTTCCCCTCCCTGTTTCGGTCTCATTTCTTCTTCTAGTCGTCGGCTGAAAAGATGATAATATAGCTGGCGATGGCGTGGAAAAGAAAATGTTGTTTCTTTTACTAGGAGGAAGATCTTCCACCACCGTTACTGCCTTGCGATGTTGGGGTTGTCCATATAAAGGATACTTAATCCTGGCAACTCAAGAGAACCAGTCACCGACACTCCTGCGATTAACACCTGATACAATTATGTTTAGTGTAATTCTATCTAAAGACAAAGTCTAGCTTTATACAAGTCCTAGTCACAAAAGGACTTCTACACACAGTGAATAACTAATGTATATAAATATGCATGATACATGCACAGTGAAATAACAGGCAAGAGAGTTAATTCTGTGCATATCAGTTTCATATTCTTCATGGTATCAGAGCCTGAAATCTCCCACGAGAACAACCCAAATCCCAGCATGTCTTCACCTACACAACAAAGCCAAAATCTCAGTCCCAACACATTCCCCTCCTCTGAATCTGGCAAATCTTTAATTGCTCTAAATATTACTGCACAGATCAATGAAAAATTAACTCCATCCACCTTCCCTCAATGGCGTGCTCAATTTGAAGCATTATTGATTGGTTACGATCTGCTTGATTACGTAAATGGTGATATTCCCTGCCCTTCAACTGATCTCAGTTTCACTGCCAATCCAAACAAAACTCATTGGGTTAGACAAGACAAACTTATTCTCAGCGCCATCCTAGCCTCTACATCACCAAAGATTACTCCTCTCATAGCCACTGCCAAAACATCCCAACAAGCCTGGCAAAAACTCCACACACTATATGCTAGTCGGTCCAGAACTAGAGTTATGCAGCTCAAGGAGGAGCTTACTCTAATTCAACGAGGAAATAGAACAATCACCGACTATCTGCATACAGTCAAAACACTGGCAGATGAAATTGCCATCATCGATCAACCACTCTCGGATGATGATCTCATGCTCCACATTCTTCATGGATTATGGGCCGACTTTAGGGAGATTGTTGCTCCCATTCGCGCACGGGAAAAATCACTGACTTTTGAAGAATTACATGATCTGCTAATCGGCCATGAAACCTATCTGTGTTGCCTAGAAGCTGCCACTCAACAGCTCGTGATCTCTGCAAATTATACAAACCGCACAAAACAGAGTTTCTCTTCCCACAATAGTTACTCTCCCAGGCGGTTTAACAAAAACAATGGTCAATCCCGCCCCCCAATTAAAACCCATGACAGTCGTTGGGTCTCACAAGGGTAGTCTCCAACTTATTCCCCAGACAACAGTTGGGCCTCTTATGGATCAAACCGGCCCAGCAGGACAAATCGTCGTTATCAGCCCCGATGTCAAATATGTGATAATTTGGGACATATCGCAAAGACCTGCTCCAAATTAAATTCCAACACTGCTATAATAAATTGCACTCAAACATCAAATGCCATGGACAAACCTTGGCTGCTTGACTCAGGAGCTTCTCACACCATTACAAGTGATTTTGCAAATCTCACCACACACTCAGAATATGATGGCACAGATGAAGTAACTTTAGGTGACGGCTGGGTTTGAAAATTTCTCACACTGGATCCTTATCCTTAAAATTTCCCAAGAAAATTTTTCGTTTCCCTGATACACCGTGTGTCCCATATCTTTGCAAAAATTTAATCTCAGTTCATCATCTCACAAAACACAATAATGTTTTTGTTGAGCTTCACCCTCTCTATTTTTTTGTGAAGGACAAACACACATGAATGATTCTACTAAGAGGAACATGTAGCAATGGAGTGTACACCTTCCCGAAACCCATGGTGCCGTCCTCTCCAAAAGTCCTTGCCTATGTTCATGAACGAACTTCCACCGATGGTTGGCACAAACGCCTTGGTCATCCATCCCCCAAAATAGTCGCTCATTTAGTCAAGTCTTTTTCTCTTCCAGTTTCATCTTCAAAATTATCTTCCTTATGTAATTCTTGCTCTATCAATAAAGCACATCAACTTCCTTTTCGTTCAAATAGTCTCAAAAGTCAGACTCCCCTCGATTTAGTTTACACTGATGTGTGGGGACTTGCCTCCTCCACTGGTATTGATGGATCCCGTTATTATCTAATATTTGTTGATCATTTTAGCAAATACATCTGGTTTTATCCAATGGTCAAAAAGTCTGATGTTTCAACAATCTTTCCCCAATTCAAAAACTTCATCGAAACACGATTTCAAACAAAGATAAAATCACTTTATTCTGATAATGGTGGTGAATTCATTACTTTACGATCCTTTCTATCACATAATGGGATTAGTCATTATACTACCGCCCCTCATACCCCACAACAAAATGGTGTCGCTGAATGTCGCCACCGTCATCTTGTTGAAACAGGTCTCACATTACTTCATGATGCCAACCTTGACCTTTCCTACTGGCCCCATGCATTTCACACCGCCTCCTACCTCATCAACCGCCACCCCACCCCGCTTCTGCAGAATCTTTCCCCTTATGAATATCTTTTTGGTCAGCTTCCAAATTATCTTAAACTATGGAAATTTAGGTGTCTCTGTTATCCTCTCACTCATTCATACAATACCAACAAACTCCAACCCAAGTCCCGTCTTTGTGTTTTTCTAGGATATTCTCAAACTCAAAATGCATACAAATGCATGGATGCTACCACAAATCGACTGTTTCTCTCCCGTCATGTACTCTTCGATGAAAATCATCATGTCCCTCCCATTCCACCTGATGTGTCCTCACATCCCCTACCTACCTCTGTCTCATCACTTTTTGTTCCCGTTCCATGTTCACCATCAGTCAGTATGCCTTCGCACCCGTCTTCATCATCAACACAGGAAGGTGACACCACCATTGCTGCTTCTTCCTCAGGTACGATCTCTGTCCCTCAATCTCCTTTACCTCAGTTATCTTCCATATGCAACCCATCACCCTCTAACCTGCTCCCCTCCTCCCCCATCAACCCTACTCCATCAAATCCATCTGCTCCCGTTCCATCATCATCCCGTGTTCACCCCATGATCACCAGATCCATGCACAATATCTTTAAACCGAAACAACTTAATCTGGTCACTAAACATCCCCTGCTTGAAACCGTTGAACCCTCCAATGTTACTCAAGCTCTTTCAAACCAACAATGGCGCACAACCATGTCCTCTGAACTTACAGCCTTAATGCACCATGACACTTGGGAATTAGTTCCTTGTTCTGCTTCTATCAAACCAGTGGGGTGCAAATGGGTGTTTCGGGTGAAACGTCATCCTGATGGGTCCATTGACAGATTCAAAGCTCGCCTCGTTGCTAAGGGCCATAACCAACGGCCTGGCTTGGATTACACGAACACATTCAGTCCTATGGTCAAGCCTGCAACCATCCGTTCTATCCTAACCATTGCTGTTATGCATGGTTGGAATTTACGACAGATGGATGTCCACAACGCCTTCTTACATGGTGATCTCTCCGAAATAGTCTTCATGCTTCAACCACCCGGGTTCAAAGATTCATCAAAACCTCATCATGTGTGTCGCTTAAAGAAAGCTATTTATGGCCTGAAACAAGCTCCCAGAGCTTGGTTCACAACTCTCACATCTGCTATCACTCAGCTAAATTTCCTTCAATCCAAGGCGGATCCATCCCTGTTCATTTATTCCACTAAAGCTCACAAATGTTACTTATTGGTTTATGTTGATGATTTGGTTATCACAGGAAACAATCCGACATTCATCGACACTGTCATCCAGCATCTTAGCCACCGGTTTCACCTCAAAGACTTGGGTAATCTGCATTTCTTCCTGGGTGTTGAGGTGATCCAAACTCATGCTGGTTTGTTCCTAACACGGCATCAGTACATTCGTGATCTTTTATCTCATACAAATATGGTGGGTGCCAAAGATGTCTCCACTCCACTCTCTACTAGCCAATCACTTCAACTGTAAGACGGCACAGCACCCACAGATTGCTCTCAGTTTCGCAGCATTATTGGGAGTCTTCAATATCTCTCTTTTACACGTCCTGATATTTGTTTTGCTGTCAACAAACTCTCCCAATTCATGCACAAACCATCTCAAAACCACTGGACTGCAACCAAACGTCTCCTGCGTTACCTGAAAAGACCATTTTCCATGGTATTCAAATCTCAAAAACTGGTGCTACTGCTCTTAATACTCTCAGATGCTGACTGGGCTGGAAACCTAGATGACAAATCCTCCACCTCTACATATATATATGTTTTCTTGGGGATACGCCTATCTCTTGGAAGTCCAACAAACAACGAGCAATTGCTCGCTCTTCTACAGAAGTTGAATACCGTGCTTTGGCAAATGCTGCTTCTGAAACTCAGTGGTTGCAAATCCTATTCACCGAGCTTGGTCTATCCCTTCCACAACCTCCTATGTTGCTATGTGACAATCTTGGTGCCACACAACTGACCTTCAACCCTGTCAAACACACACGCATGAAGCATATTCAGATTGATCTTCATTTTGTGCGTGATCTAGTCACCCAAGGATGTCTTCAAGTACGCCATGTGCATACACATGATCAACTAGCTGACTTACTTACCAAGCCTTTATCCCAGCAACGCACGCGGTATCTATGTAACAAGATTGGTCTGCTTGATGGCAGCCCAATCTTGAGGGGGCGTATAAAGGATACTGCTAATCCTGGCAACTCAAGAGAACCAGTCACCGACACTCCTGCGATTAACACCTGATACAATTATGTTTAGTGTAATTCTATCTAAAGACAAAGTCTAGCTTTATACAAGTCCTAGTCACAAAAGGACTTCTACACACAGTGAATAACTAATGTATATAAATATGCATGATACATGCACAGTGAAATAACAGGCTTTAATTCTGTGCATATCAGTTTCATATTCTTCAGTCCAAGTGTTGGACCGAAGAGAGGTGACCTGATGTTATGGTTGTAGTCATTGGCTACTGGAAATCACAGCCAATACAAAGCAGATGACTAGCAGCGGTCATCCATGTTGCTGCAGGAGGACAGTCGGTAGGTAATGGCTGCATGTTGGTGTAATAAAGCATGTAGAAAAAAAAGGGGCCTCCAATCCCAAGGGATAAGAGGTTTGCAAGGTGGAGTTGGCAAATGGCAGTGCTGCTTAAAGGAGGTGTACTCCGTGGTTGGGCTGCAGAAAAGGAAACAATGCTACTGCTGCGACTGTGGTGACGAAGCTCTACGTACTGTTAGCGTGACTGAGAATGATGGCTCTGCTGCTGCTGGTAAGAGGAGTCATTCATGATGCAATCTCTCCGGCTTGGAGACTAGGGGAAGAGAAAGGTGGGCTCTGAACCAAGGTTGTCAAAATCGCGATTTTGACACGGCACGGAACATGCAAACCAAACTCGGATTGTAAAAACGGATCGTAAAATCATAAAATCGTAAGGAATTTTAAAATACATTAAAAAAATTTATGTTTCAAATAAAAATTCATAGCACCTTAAAATATATGCTTCAAATAAAAATCCATACATAGTTCAAGCACCTTAAAATATATGCTTCAAATAAAAATCCATACATAGTTCAAGCACCTTAAAATACATGGTTCAAATAAAAATCCATACATAATTTAAATAACTATTCATTAGCTAATAATTAACAAACTTAAAACAAATAATCTGCTGGTGTGTCATGTAAACTAAAACCAGCTTCATTGCCTTCATCTTCCTCATTATTCCTCAGACATTCATCAATATCATTAGGATCAAGAGGATTATTAGTGTCACTACTAGTACCAACACCAATATTATGAGCATTAGTGCTACTACTAGTACCAACACCAATATCATCAATTTGAATCTCCAAATCATCTTCAGTACCATGACTCTCTATTTCAGCATCATTAGGAATTTCTTCTTCATCACTTTCATCTTCATTACAATTTTTTCTTCGTGTTGCATTGTCAATAGCACCAAGCAAATCAATGTTTGAATGTTTTTCTCCCTCGGTTATCCAATCATCATCAGATGAAAGATCATCTTCTACACCAAAATCATTTGCTTGCTTTTTGACTTGATTATTATTCAATTTCAGATTGCACATTACAAATACCAAGTCATTCATGTTTCTCTGGTGTAAACGATTTCTTCGTTTTATATGAACCTAAATAAATAATTCAATTCAAATTTATAAGATTTTTATCAAATATTTCAACATTTAAAATAAAAAAATAAAAAAACTCACCATTTCAAATGCACTCCAATTACGCTCACATCCAGATGAAGTACAAGTCAAGCTTAGAACTCGGATTGCAAACCTTTGTAATTCTGGACATTCATCTCCATAAGAATCCCACCATTGAGCTGGAGTTTTTTTTATCTCTTGCTGTCTTGGCAGCCTCAATGCCAAACAACCCTTTTGCATCATTGAATGATTCAAGTTGCAAGTCAATTTTGCACCTTTCACTTGCATTAGGCACCATCCTTTCTAAGCATTGATATAATCCAATTTTAATGTTGGCATTAACCTTAAAATTAGGATTATAATGATAATGAGGATTCAAGTAATAAGCTGCTGCATGTAAGGGTCTGTGGAGTTGAAGTTCCCATCTTGCATCAACAATATTCCATATAGGTATATAACTATATAAAAAAAAACAATAAAAATATCATTACACTCAAGGAATATCTCAATTGAAAGTATCTCTAAAGACATTCATATTAATAGATGACAACATTTAAAATAGAAATTAGCAAGATATATACCTTTTTTTCACAGAACCAAAATTCACTTGTATCTTCTCTTTTGCTTCATCCATTGCTTTATATATAAAACCCATAGTTGGTTTCTCATCAGAATCAACTAATCGAAGAACTTTAATTAGAGGATACGCTTCTTTAATACATATAGTAACATCATGCCAAAACCTGCTGTCCAAAACATAATTTTGAATTCGTTTCCCTTCTTCTATTCTTGCAAACCTACATGAACTCCACTGATTGGAAGTAAACACAGTCATCAACTGCATTTTATGATCACTCAAACATCCCAAAGTCAAATATGCAGTAGCAAACCATGTGGCAGTAGGCCTAATCAAATCCCTTCCTTTCGTAAAGTGCCTTAGCATGGAAATAAGAATAGTTCTTGAATAAATATATGAGGTGATTCTCCTCCCCTTAGCAATAGTTACTTGATAAATCTCTAACTTCTTCTCAAAATCCTCTAATATTAAGTCAATACAATGGGCAGCACATGGTGTCCAAAACAAACTCTTTCTTTTTTCCATCAATAATTGTCTCGCTGCCTTATAATTTGCAGCATTATCGGTGACTACTTGGACAACATTTTCCTCCCCAATCCTCTCCACAATGGCATCTAACATCTCAAATACCTTATCAGCAGTTTTGGACATATTAGAAGTATCCACCGATGATAAAAAAAATTGTCCCTTTAGGACTATTAACCAAAAAATTACAAATACAACGTCTTTTTTTATTTGTCCATCCATCAGACATTATTAAACAACCAGTTTTTTTCCATTCTAGCTTGTAATCCTCAAGCAAATTCATTGTTTGGTCCACTTCTTGCTTCAAATACTTCTCTCTAATATCATGGTAGGATGGAGGCTTGAAACCTGGCCCATGCTTTGCAACCAATTCAAGTGCCTCAAGAAACTCAGGGTTTTTTACACAATTAAATGGAATTGCACTAGTGTAAAAAAACCTTGCAATTTGTCGACATGCTTCTTCTCTAATATCTTTTTTTAGCAATTGATTTAGAGTTGTTTGTGTACTTCCACTCCCACTAGCTACTCTCTTTCCTTTGTCCTTGGAGCTAATTTCTTTTATTTCATCATCATCATCATCATTTACACTATATTGATGGGCCTTTCTTTTCTTTTCAGTTGCTTCTAGATTTTTCATCAAAACACCTAAAATCATCTGCTTAACATTTTCTAGTACTTGTTGACATGGTTTAACATCCTTACGAGTGCAAGCCAAATGCTGTTTAAAACAAAAAATACCTCCACTGATAATTTTTTGACAATACTTGCACTAAACTTTTCTAGAATTCTTATCAATATCTATACCATGTTGCCATCCCACATCAAGCCTATTACCAGAAGAATTTTTCCTAGATGCCATAAGTTCAACAATTCAAGAATCAATTCAAATCAACCCTGTAATCAATCCAAACATTTTATGCATATAAGGTAACCGTTACAGCTTTAAAAAAAATAGAAATAAAAGCCAGAAGGAAAGGGCAAGAAACATCAAACACCCAATACATGATAGCAAATGCATGCTGGGTGCCGGTGCATAGGCACACAGAAGAAACATGCATTTTCAACATAATCACAGGCTTCACAGCCCAATTCACTAGCCAATCACAGGCATTACAGCATTGCAGATGAGGTAACAACTAACAAAGACTAAACAGATTGCTTGGTAATTGAACCAAAACTACTAAACTAAGGTTTCTAACGAAATCAGCATATGGATTACACCCAAAATCAGCACATGGATTACACCCAACTAACAAGGACTAACGAAATTGCACATGGATTACTAACCTGACTCCAACTTGTTCAAATCAAGAAACAGAGACAATTGATTTATGTGAAAAAATAGAGTCACAGACTCACACACACACACCGCACGGTTAAAATTGAATCTAAAATTCGCAGGCAATATCTCAATAATAGACAGTCACATAAACTTTGAATCAAAATCCCAATCTTTAACATCATTAAACTGTAAAGATTAAAGCACCTAATGGTCCTAAACAAAAGTCACGACAGATTACAAACAAGGTAAGAAATGGACATGGTAAGAAATTCTTACCTCTGTTCTGAGCAGTGAGCACTGAGGAGATCAATATTGCAGTCAAACTTGGAGCCTGCGAATCCAATCAAACAAATATTAGCATTATTGCATTAAAGTAAGAAACGGACAGGGGAAAAAAAGCACCCCCAGCCGCTGGTAGTTACCAACAGAGAAGAGAGAACCAGAGAAACAAGATAAACAAAGTAACTTACTTGGTGGAGACTGGAGAGACGCCGTTGTTGTTGGGTGAACTTTGGTTCCCACGGTGGCTGGTGAAAAGGACGTCGTCGATGAGGGGCGAGGGTTGTTGTGGAGTACCAATGGACGGTGATCGTGGAATACTGGAATCGTGGATGGCTGAGAGAAAGAGATAGAGACTGAGTCACTGAGGAATCCTCAGTTTAGGGACGGTTGGAATTTTGGGATTTCAATTTAGGGATTTTTTTGGTTCTGAACGTGAATGATGAACTAAAATGCGAAGAAGACTGAAGAGAAACATTGCATTTGCAATTTTGCATTTGCTTTGTTAAAGCCAATAGGCGGTCGACACCTGGCAGATACATGGCTTTTTTTTCTGCCGGTAAAATCATTAAATCGGTGGTGAAATCGCGATTTTACGCGATTTCACCCGATTTTAACGATTTTACCCGATTTTGACCTGATTTTACCCATTTTCGATTTTTACAAGCGATTTAGCACTAAAGCCTATATCAACTCGTAAAAACATATGATTTTACGAGTTGAATCGCGATTTTGACAACCTTGCTCTGAACTTTATTAGCTTCCTCCCGATAAGGAGGAGTTGTGGCTTGGGCTGATTGAAGATAGAGGAAATTCCAGTTTGATAGTAGAGAGACTGAGACTGGGGAAAAAGAGAGGAAAGAGCTAGGGGAGGGGAAGGTATGACTGGTTTGAGACCAGGGAAGAAGAGAGACAAAAAAAAAGCTGGGGGGAGGGGGCAGCGGCGACTAATCTAGGATTCGGCCGCGCCCCCTCACTTTTTTTTATAGGTTTCTGGTAATGGCCTTCTCCTGGGGTTTTTCTTTTTTTAGGGTTTCTTCTCTTGCCCCTGGTATCATACCCTGAGATCTGTATTTAATGTGCCAGAGTCCCTTCGCGTGTGAGAAACCAAGTTTCAATCAAACTCATTCTATTCTTTGAAGTTTGAATTTGATTAAGAATCAAATTTGAAAGCGGATAGCTATTATTATCTTAAAGACAAGGATTATCTTGAAGATAAAGATTATCTTGAAGATAGGGATTATCTTGAAGATAAAGATAGAATGACAAAAGCAAATTGTAGTCCTTAATTTTTACGGAAGTTGACAAATCACACTTTTCATCGAAATAAATCTCTGATCTTTTAATTTTTCATTTTAAACCCTGTGAAAATTAAATTAAAAGCCAAAGGGCCAAAATTGTATTATGACAGTTGCCCCCTCTTTATAATATTTACGATGCAAAGATATTGAAAAATTTTATTTTCTTTAGCTTTGTGTAGTAAATTTATAAAGAAAAGTAGATACGAAAAGATTTTTTTTTTAGAGTCTTGAAAACTTCAAAAACAGTAGATTGAAATTGACTTTTACAAAGAGAACAAGACATTTGGAAGACGACCCACTTTTTTTTTTTGTTTTTTTTTTTATGGATCAAATTGTTTTGGGCAACCTGCTCGATGATAAAAGAAACGCGAAGAATTTCGTGAGTGGTCTAATTGTTCCAGGCGACCTGCCCATGACTGAAAAATACGATGATTTTTTTGGATGGTCACATTGTAATGGGTTACCTGTCTAGTGGAAAAATACGAGGATTTTTCAAAAGTGGTCACATTGTAATGGGTTACCTGCCCAATGGAAAAATACAATGATTTTTCAGGATGGTACATTGTAATGGGTTACCTGCCCAGTAGAAAAATACGAGGATTTTTCAGGATGGTACATTGTAATGGGTTACCAGCCTAGATGGTCACATTGTAATGGGTTACCTGCCTAGTGGAAAAATACGAGGATTTTTCAGGATGGTATATTGTAATGGGTTACCTACCCAGATGGTCACATTGTAATGGGTTACCTGCCTAGTGGAAAAATACGATGATTTTTTCAAAAGAAGACATGATAGGGCTCGAAGGCGCACTGTTCAATAGATGGAAGCTCGAAGGTAATGAGGGCTCGAGGGCACACTCAAAAGGAGGTAGGATTAGGAAAGGCATTACCTTTAATGGTCGAGGACTCGAAGGCGCACTTGAAAAGAAATGAGGTGAGGGCTCGAAGGTGCACTCAAAAGGAGGTAGGGTAGGAAACGCACTACCTTGGATGGTCGAGGGCTCGAAGGCGCACTCGAAAAGAAATGAGATCAGGGCTTGAAGGCGCACTCAAAATGAGGTAGGATAGGAAATGCACTACCTTTGATGGTCGAGGGCTTGAAGGCGCGCTCGAAAGGAAATGAGGTGAGGGCTCGAAGCCGCACTCAAAAAGGAGGTAGGATAGGCAATGCACTACCTCAGGAATGGAATATGAAAGTTGGTGGAAAAATACAAAGATTTTTCAGGTGGCCTAATTCTCATGGGCGGCCTGCCTAGGTTGAAAAAATTCTCAAAAGTGAAAATTTTTCAGAAGCAATTTCAATGTTCGCCATTTCAAGTTGGCCTTCCACTTGATAGATTCTGTTTAGAATTTTTCTCTAATGAAATTTGCAAAAAATCATTATCCAATGTCTCAAAGTTTAGATGATATGCATGCATCTTTACCTGATTTGAAATATAGGCCCCCCATGTCTTCTTAATCTTCTTGTTGATTGATAAAGACTTGCTACCTCTGATTTGGGTCATCTTTGTTGTTTGGCTCTCTAGCCCATTTGAGTTAGCCCATGTAAGTCTATTTCCAGATTTGTTTGCGCAACTCAGCCTTTATGGTGCCCATCGTGACCCACTTGCTTGCTAGAGATTTTCTATCTCATCAAGTAATTTGAGAGGATCATTCAGTACTCCTCGTCTCACTGCTAAAAACATTCGGTGTCACTAGCTGAAAGGATCAAGTTGTCTTTCATAAACCAAAATGCCCCCTTGTCTTGTTGAAGGAAATTGCCATCTCTTTTTCTAGAATTTTTCCTTCTGAACACAATGCCCCCTTGTATTGGTCATTGCCCCTAAGTGTGCTCTGTCAGTGACTTAGACAAATAATGGTTTTAAGAGACCAATCTCTCATTTCTCTCCTTTTCAGTTTGGTTAAGAAGTATGGGTCTAGAATGAATCTTGAAATCTTGATCTTGCATTTTGAAAACAAAAATTATTTTGATGCGAGTCTAAAACAATTTGTTTTTGAAATCTTGCAACTCCTTGGTTATTTTCTTTCTTGAAAAAGAGATTATTTACTCTTGTGTTTGGCAATGAGGTCTTCGGTGAAAATATGTCATGAGATGACCTTTTGTTTCAAAGTGAAGGGCTCGAGAAAAAGCTTGAGGTTTTGTATGAGAAAAACTTGTCTCTTTTTGAACATATATTTTTATCAGCATGAATAATAATGAGTAGTTTGTTCTTGATGTCATGAATCTTATGAAAAAAATATTCTTTGCATTTTGAGAGCATTGCTTATTGTTCTAGGTTGCTTGCTTGCTTGATTAGAAAGGACTTCTACAGGCACATAACGTAGCTGTGGTTTTTGGCTATGAAAGAAAAGGATTCGTAAGGCTCAAAGAGTGTTTCAAGGTTTCAAAGACTGAAGATCACTATCAACAGTTTGACTCTTAACGTCATTCATATTTTCTTTTGCCGCTCTTATTTGATTTGCCCCTCTTTTTTTTCTTTTTTCTTTTTTCTTTTTCATTGCTTTGCTAGAGCATGCTCACTTTATCTTGGTTATCACTTTTTCTTGTGATTTGGTCATGCCCCCTAACATTTGAGTTTCTTGGGCTCTTTTGCCTTTTGGCTTTCTCACGGCTTTATCATCTTTTTTGATCATTGAAATTTCAATTGCCCCTACTGTGGGATGTGATCCTAGTCGGGATTTTTTTCATGAAAGAAAAATTATTCAGGCTCAAAAAGGGATCGCAAGGGATGTATTTATTTTAGAAACGTGAAAGGAATAACAAAGATGGCCTTTCCTCATTTCAAACACAAGCAGCTATGATCAATAAACTTTGACCTCATCCAGTGTGATGGTTTAGTCTTTGCAAAGATGCATTTCATGAGTTATGAGCAACAAGTTCACTACATATCATTATTCATACATTTAAAAACACATGATTCAAGAGTCATGGGGTAAGGGTGTTTATTCATTTCTCTCCTTTTTTTTCACAATTTGGTTTATAATTTAGTCACCTCAATGATGGAATTGCTTGATTCACTTGTCATTCTACAAGTAGATTGTCAAAAATATCGTTTTTGAATAAACATCAAATTATTTTTGAAATCAAAATGCCAGATCAAATTTTTTTTTTCAAAACTCCAAGAGGGAAATTGATTTTGGTAAAAGAGATGAATTGCGTCTATAAGATCACTCGAGGCTTCTAAAGTATATTCGTGAGTTCTTATAAGAAAACTCTCTCAAGAAAATGAATAATGCTTGGTCGTAAACATGGTTGAATGACAAACTCATTATTTCATTGAAACTTTGGAAAAGAAGTTTAACAACAAAGAACTTATGCCAACATCTTGGGCTATGAACACTAGCATGATAACATATAAAGGGGCTAAACATTTAGCGATCATTGATTGGAATTTCTGGAATCATTCATTCTCCTTGACAATGGCATCTCTTCAACAGTCAATAATATCACCATAGCTTTATCTTCAAGATAGTTGATTTCTAGGAATTGGTGTGAAGCAATTAGCTATAGGAACGATAAGTGCCTTGGCAACCACCTTCAGTGAAGCCATTCTTCTTAGTCAGGTTAGCAATCTTACCTAAACCAATGGCTTGTTCAATCCTCTCAGCTATAACAACCAGGTCAGTGAAATGTTGTGCGGAGCTTTAAAGCTGTTGGAAAATAAACTAATCATCTCTTTTTCCAACATAGGAGGGTCAACTTGTGCAGCTACCTCCCTCCATCTTCGGGTGTATTCCCTTATGGACTCCTTGTTGTCCTTCTTCATAGCTTGCAAGTTTAACCTATCAGGGCCCACGTCTATATTGAACTTATATTGCCTCATGAAGGCATCAACTAAATCCTTCCATTTTTTTACCTTGGTATTGTCCAACCGCATATACCAAGTGAGGGAAACATCACTTAAGCTGTCTTGAAAGAAATGAATCAGCAATTTCTCATCATCAACCACCTCAGTCATTTTGTTGCAGAATGCTTTGAGATGAGTTATAGGACATTGAGTTCCCGTATATTTGACAAATTCTGGCACTCTAAACTTTTTGGGAATGACAACGTTGGGCACCAAACACATCTCAGCAGCCTTTATAGGATCATATAGGCAAATTCCCTCAAATGCCCTCATCCTTTGCTCTAGGGCAACTAATTTGTTCAGACCATCATCTTTTACCATCTTGCCCTTTTGCTTTTGAGATTCCTTCTTTATAGAATTAATGGTTAACGACATTCTCATGGGGTATGCTAGTTGGAAATGCATGGCTTGTTGAAAATCAGATGACAGCCCATTTGCTCCCAGATTCGGTGGATTGAAGGAATTTACGAGCATAGGTTTAGGCTGAGCTATATGTGTTGCTTTTCTGGATTTCTCTCTCAAAGCTTGTTCGAGTAGACTAGTAAGCCTTGCGACTTCTTCTTTAAGGTTGTCCACCTCTTTTTGGTGTTGGGTTCCAACTGGGCTCTTTCTTCGTTTTCCATTTGTCTTTTTCTCAAATGATTGTTATAGGTAGGTTTCAATGGGGGACCTATATTTCACCTGGAGTGCGGTATTATGACAGGTCATAATTGTATGTTCCAACATGCATGAAGATGAATACAACATATTGGGTATGGATTTGCCTTTTGGGGGGTGACATAACGATCGCTATTCTTTAAATGTGTGGTCAGATCTGAATCTGATATTCATTGCAATGCCGAGAGGAGATCTGTTTAGCGTTTTGTCATCTGAGCTTTTAGCCACATTCTTGGTGTCTTTCACTATGCATCTAATGTCTTTGAGTAGCGGTATCTCACCGACATCCAGTCTAGGGCAGTCTCGTCGGTCATTTGCAAGGATTCAGACTCGAATCCATACTCAACAGTTGTTATCTTAGGAATATCGGTCATTATGTCACCCGAAAGCACGTTTAAGCTTATCTCAATGAATTTACGCAGGGATTAACCTAAAGGATAGGTTCTAGTCATTGAATGCATCAGGGTAGTTTTGCTATCTAGTCTCAACGGTCTTTCGCACTCTCAGTGATCGCCCTCGAAAGGTTGATATGAGGTTTACAAGCAGCGTGAAGATAGAGGCCCTGAGTAATATCAGTTTGGCATATCGACCACTGTCAAGCAAACAATCATGTGAGATGGATAGTTTCACGAGCCTTACCCAGGCTAAAGCCATTGGGGTGCCGTTACTCCTCCACTTATCTTAAAGTTGATACCACACGTATTTAAAAATGAGAAAAGTGATGCGTGAAGACGTTAGATCCATATCCAATATCTATGCATGATAAACATGAAAAACAATGCATGCTAAAACAATAAAAAGAGCAAAAATAAATAAATAGATAAATAAAACTTGATAAACTCAACATCGCCATAACAAGGAGAGAAAAAAAAACAGTACAACAAATATGGTTTAGCAATAAAAAAGACAAATAGCAAAGCTTAGTTCTAAGGTCCCTAGTGGAGTCGCCATTCTGTCACACCCGGACATCGCGGCGACCAATTAAAAAAATATCTAGATAATGGAAAAAGAACAGATATCTGACATCTTGTTCTTTTAGGGGAAAAGGTCTTGTTCAAGGAGTCACCACCTAGTATTATGGTCACTAGGAACCCTAACTGGTCAACAGAGATTCTATGGTACGGGACTGGTTACATAAAAGGGAAGATGCTATCACCCCTTAAGTGTCCTACCTAAGGCAGACTGCATTGCTAGTTTTGTCTAAAATTGCTAAGAATTTGTTCTCTTTTTTCCTCCTTTTTTTTTATTCTTCCTTTCATGTTCCTGACTCTGGCGTCAGTGAACAGTTCCTACGAATATTTCCAACTCTGGCATTGGTAAATATCGCACAAATCCAAAAATACGATACTCCTGACTCTGGCGTCAGTGAATATTTTCGTCTACGAATATTTCCAACTCTGGCGTTGGTAAATATTGTGTAACGCAAGAAGTACGATATTCCTGGCTCTGGCGCCAGTGAATAAATTCGCAAAGATTTGAATTATTTTTTTAGAAAGGAAAAACACACATTTTTTATTATCTATTTTTCCCGTTCTGTTCACCGGCTGAGTGTAGCACTTGCTACAGTAGCAAGTGAATTATAATTCACAGCTACTGTAGCGTGAATTATAATGCAGGAAGGAAAAATGTAAAGCTTACCTGATGCTGGTCGTGGAGACGCTGGTGAAGCTAGGGGCAAAGCTGGTGCTCGTACGTGGGTTGGTCAATGCTTTCCCCTCCCTGTTTCGGTCTCATTTCTTCTTCTAGTCGTCGGCTGAAAAGATGATAATATAGCTGGCGATGGCGTGGAAAAGAAAATGTTGTTTCTTTTACTAGGAGGAAGATCTTCCACCACCGTTACTGCCTTGCGATGTTGGGGTTGTCCAAGTGTTGGACCGAAGAGAGGTGACATGATGTTATGGTTGTAGTCATTGGTTACTGGAAATCACAGCCAATACAAAGCAGATGAGTAGCAGCGGTCATCCATGTTGCTGCAGGAGGACAGTCGGGAGGTAATGGCTGTTGGTGGGAGAAACCACTGGTGGTGGCTTTGAAACACTCAGAGGGGATAAAACACAAAGTTTTATTACAAAAACAGAAGATTACAATAACACAATAATCTTAATACACGCCCTCTCTCTCTCTATATCTAGTGTTTCTCTCTTCTCTCCACACAATATAACATAAGCTGGGCACTCTATTTATACACGAAATCAAAATACAAAAATTCAAACTTTCCAAGTGTGAAGGCGGCTGGCGGCTGCGGGTGTGGAGGCGGCTGGCGGCTGCGGCTGGTGGCTGGGCGGTGACAGCTGGTGGCTGCCTTCCTTGACCTTCTGGATTGAGTTTACTTCAACAAATCTCCCCTTTAAACTCAATCGAGGGATGTCATGCCAAGCATGAACACTTCTCCTTTCAATGCCTTCTCTCTGCTTGTAGCCTTTATCCACTAATTTGGCTTTTGTCTTGTAGACCCTTTTGACACCTATTGCTTTCTTGTTTTCTGATAGATAAGTCAGCTTCCAGGTATCATTCTTCTCAATGGCATGTATTTCTTCATCCATTGCTTCTATCCACTTCTCTTCTGTGACAGCTTCATTGAAGCTTAATGGGTCACTATCTGCAAAGAAACAAAACAAATTTGTATCTTCCATTACTTGAGTGGCATCGTACAACTCTTCAAGATTTCTCATCCTTCTTGGTTCTTCTGATGAGGATGCTGATGGTGGTGTTGATGATGATGCTCCTGGTGTGTTCCTCCTGTTGAATACAGGGAATCTGTGTACCGGACTTTGTGGTTCAGCTGCTGGCACAATCGGTTCTTCGACAAGTACTGTTGGTATTTCTTCACCTTCAAGGATCAAATCAATGTTGATCCATTTGACTGCTTCTTGATCATCATTCCATTCCCAAGATTTATCTTCTTCAAAGATAACATCTCTACTCATGATTACCTTCTTTGTGATGGGATTATACAAGCTTGTATCCCATCCTTCTATCACCATATCCCACAAAGATGCATTTCTCGCTTTTATCATCGAGTTTGGTCCTTCTTGCATCTGGGATCTTTGCATATGCCACACAACCAAATACTCGTAGATGAGTAACACTTGGTTTCTGACCACTCCATGCTTCTTCTGGAGTGACAGATTGCAGACTTCTGGTGGGGCAGCGATTCAGTAGATACACTGTGCATGATACAGCTTCAGCCCAGTATTGCTTTGGCAACTTCTTTGCTTTGAGCAGACTTCTTGCCATGTCAAGAATCATGCGATTCTTCCTTTCAGCTACACCATTCAGCTGTGGTGTATAAGCTGGTGTTGTCTGATGTCTGATGCCTTGTTGTGTACAATAGGCTTTAAAGTCATTTGCTGTATATTCTCCACCTTGATCAGATCTTACGGTTCTGATCATGTAGCCACTTTGCTTTTCCACAATTGCTTTAAAATCTTTAAAACAATTGAATACTTCTAACTTCCTCTTCAGAAAGTATATCCACGTCTTTCTGCTAAAATCATCAATAAAAGTGAGGAAGTACCTATTTTGTCCAGTTGACATAGGCGTTATTGGGCCACACACATCTGTGTGTACTAACTCCAGTGGCCTCTTTGCTTTCCAGTTGACTTCTTTGGCAAAACTGGATCTGTGATGTTTGCTGAGGACACAACTTTCACAGACTTCATCTGGATGATCAATGTGAGGCAAACCTTTGACCATCTTCTTGCTTGCTAGCATCTTCAGACTTGTGAAATTCAGATGTCCAAGCCTCAGGTGCCAAAGCCATTCTTCACTGTTGGTGATGGCACTCAAACACCTTGCTGCATCATACTGGATGTTCAAAGGAAACATCCTATTCTTGGACATTTTCACATAGGCAATCAATCTCCAATTGTTGTCTCTAATTGTCAGATGACAATTCTTCGAGTAAAAAGTATAACCTCTCTCCATAAGTTGACCTAAGCTGATCAGGTTCTGCTTTATGGCTGGGACATAATAAACATCGGCGATGTAGCTGGAATCGCCGTTCTTCAACTTGATTGGGATGCTGCCTTTACCTTTGAATGGAACCTTTGAGGTATCTCCAAAAGTAACTAGACCTTGCTTGGTCTCATCTAGATCACCAAATAACTCTCGGTAGCCGCACATGTGATTGTTGGCTCCAGAATCTAGATACCACATATTCTCCTGTTTCTCATCAAGTCCTTGTTGGACAAGTAATGCAGATGCTCCTCTGTCATCCTTCTCTACATAGTTGGCTTGCTCACGTACCTCTAACGGAGCTTTCCTTCTGCATTCAGTGCTATAGTGCCCAAATTGATTGCAACTATAACATTGGATATTTCTCTTGTCACGGTTATTGTAACCACCTCCTCTTCCTCTAGGAGTGAATGCTTGTTGTCCTCGACCTCCTCTAGTGGTATTTCTACCACCTCTTCCTCTAAAGCTTGTATTCCAAGAACCTCTTCCTTGGAATCTCTGGAATCCTCCTCTGGATTGTTGACTTCCTGCTTGAGTGGTATATCTACTTGTTGAAGTCTCCCCTTGCTCATATCTGTCCTTGAGAGACAGCTTTGCTTGTAAGGCATGCTCGATGGCCTTATCTCCATTTCGCTTTACAATCTTCTGCTCATGAGCTTGCAAAGAACTCATACGTTCATCCACTGTCAAGTTGTCCACTTCTTTGGACTCTTCAATAGCGACAACAACAAAATCAAATTTTGGATCTAGGGATCTCAAAATTTTCACAGTAATTCGAGAATCTATGATGGCTTCTCCATTTCTCCTCATCTGATTGACTATCACCATAATCCTTGTGTGATAATCAGAAATAGATTCTGAGGACTTCATCTGCAATAATTCAAATTCACCTCGCAAAGATTGAAGACGAATCTTCTTGATTCTGTCAGCACCTTTGTATTTTTGTTGGAGAGCCTCCCATATGTCATGTGATGTTTCAGCGGAAGCAATGATCTCGAATGTGTCTTCATCAAGACCTTGATAGATGATCGTCTTTGCTTTGTTGTCTTTCTTTCTGTTGACTTTCAGGGCTAGCTTTTGTGCCTCTTGTAAAGCATCTTCTTCTTCTTTGGACTCTGGTTCATCATAACCATAGTGTACAATCTCCAAACACTCTTGTGAACCAAGGAATGCCTTTAATCTGATGCACCAACTATCATAGTTGTCTTTGGTCAGCTTCAGGATGAGTGTTTGTGTACTTTCTGTAGTCATTTTGCTCTATGAATGACTCTATCACCTTCTAGGAGTTGAATTTGGCAAAACAGACACTGTATATCGATCCGGAATGGTCGAAATAGTAGGGAACCGGTCTGACTTTGTTGAAAATGGGTCCAAAAATGGGTGAACCGGTCAAAAAACCAATTCTGTACGTCGGGCGGTTCGCTGGGTTGAACCGGGAATATTCTGTGGAATATTCTATCGGCTCGGCTGCGGCTAATGAGCGGCTCGGCTTGCAACTCGGCTTGCAAAGGGAATATTCTATGGAATATTCTTCGGCGCGGCTGGGGCTCGGCTTTCGGTGCGGCGGGACTTAACGGCTTGAATATGGCGCGTGTGGACGGCACTCGTCTTCAACCTCTGGGCGCGTCGGCTGCGCGTGGTCAAACAGTGCAGAATCTTCAGGTGGCGCGTGTGGATCACCGCGGGATCCGATCAGGCTGATTCTTGCGCCAGTGAGTTCGTATGGGTGAGCTCTACACGGTGGAATGATCAAAACTTGTTTTTGACAACTTTGAAAATTCGGCTATCTCCCAAAACACTTCTGCTTTCTGACGAACGGGGCTCTGATACCAATTGTTGGTGGGAGAAACCACTGGTGGTGGCTTTGAAACACTCAGAGGGGATAAAACACAAAGTTTTATTACAAAAACAGAAGCTTACAATAACACAATAATCTTAATACACGCCCTCTCTCTCTCTCTCTCTCTCTCTCTCTCTCTATATCTAGTGTTTCTCTCTTCTCTCCACACAATATAACATAAGCTGGGCACTCTATTTATACACGAAATCAAAATACAAAAATTCAAACTTTCCAAGTGTGAAGGCGGCTGGCGGCTGCGGGTGTGGAGGCGGCTGGCAGCTGCGGCTGGTGGCTGGCGGCTGGTGGCTGGGCGGTGACAGCTGGTGGCTGCCTTCCTTGACCTTCTGGATTGAGTTTACTTCAACAATGGCTGCATGTTGGTGTAATAAAGCATGTAGAAAAAAAAGGGGCCTCCAATCCCAAGGGATAAGAGGTTTGCAAGGTGGAGTTGGCAAATGGCAGTGCTGCTTAAAGGAGGTGTACTCCGTGGCTGGGCTGCAGAAAAGGAAACAACGCTACTGCTGCGACTGTGGTGACAAAGCTCTACGTACTGTTAGCGTGACTGAGAATGATGGCTCTACTGCTGCTGGTGAGAGGAGTTGTTCATGATGCAATCTCTTCGGCTTGGAGACTGGGGGAAGAGAAAGGTGGGCTCTGAACCAAGGTTGTCAAAATCACGATTTTGACACGGCACGGAACATGCAAACCAAACTCGGATCGTAAAAACGGATCGTAAAATCATAAAATCATAAGGAATTTTAAAATACATTAAAAAAAATTTATGTTTCAAATAAAAATTCATAGCACCTTAAAATATATGCTTCAAATAAAAATCCATACATAGTTCAAGCACCTTAAAATACATGGTTCAAATAAAAATCCATACATAATTTAAATAACTATTCATTAGCTAATAATTAACAAACTTAAAACAAATAATCTGCTGGTGTGTCATGTAAACTAAAACCAGCTTCATTGCCTTCATCTTCCTCATTATTCCTCAGACATTCATCAATATCATTAGCATCAAGAGGATTATTAGTGTCACTACTAGTACCAACACCAATATTATGAGCATTAGTGCTACTACTAGTACCAACACCAATATCATCAATTTGAATCTCTAAATCATCTTCAGTACCATGACTCTCTATTTCAGCATCATTAGGAATTTCTTCTTCATTAGCTGTGAAACCGCGCTAGAAGAGGCAGCATCACAAGTTGGCGTAGATTCCTCGCCGTGATCAGCACCTAAGGATACATCCTCCTCGCTGCTAAAAGAACTAGCTGCAACCGTCTTCTGACAACATGCTGTAGATTTCATTCTACGCATCTACACAAATTTATATGAATAATTACATAATTAACTTCGATTATTTAAAAAAAAAATCGACAGAGTCTCCCCTATACTGGGGGGTCCCAAGTTATCGACAAAATCATATTACACTTCCAATTTTATTTCACATCCCGATCCAATCATCCTGGATCTCAACCCAACTCATCATCATCAACACAAAACATCTTATTCAATAAAATTATATAATGATGTTCAAGTAAAAGAATCAATTTCAACTATGAACATTCATTGTTAAATTGATACTTAGAGTTACAAACATTAGATTAAAGTCATACATTCAAATTTACGAATTAATATTACATTTCAAGTTTTAGGAGACAAGACTCTTAATTTATAAATAATTACATGGTCAAAAGCAAAAGGTAACTAAATCAATATCATTCATAACACGATCGACCCTAATGGACATCAAAATAGAAATTAACGTGTACACATAAATATAAAAATGTAATAACAAGCAATAACAATGACATGTAAACAATAATATCCTAAAATTAAGATAAACTAATTAAATTTAATTCAATATTTCAATTAACATTTAAAACATAAATTCAACAATAACAATTATAGCAATTCAAACAATAATATCCTAAATTAAGATAAACTAATTAAATGTAATTCTATATATATAAATTAACATTTTTAACATAAATTCAACAATAACAATTATAACAATACAAACAATAATATCCTAAATTAAGATAAACTAATTAAATGTAATTCTATATATATAAATTAACATTTTTAACATAAATTCAACAATAACAATTATAGCAATACAAAAAATAATATCATAAAATTAATAAATAAAATGAAAAAACTAAAAAACACTATACAAAAAACATAAACACAAAACTAAAAAACACTATATAAATTCAAAATAAATTTGGGAATAAAAAATGCTTACCTTAATAGTGTGTTGAATTTAAGATTTTATCTACATACAATACACAAAACAAAGAACACTAAAAAACAATAATCATAATTAAAATAAAAAAATACAAAGATAAAGAAAAAAGAATACATACCTTTTAAAACTACCACCAAACCAATAAAATCCCGTAAATTTGCCAAATATTAATCGAGAGGAGAAGAGAAACGGAGAAAAGAGAAACGGAGCCAAAGAAAAAAATGAACCAAATGAGGGGGGTGGGGGGTTTTATATAGCAATTTTTCCGACGGTATTACCGATGGACATTAATTGGTGTCGGTGCCATTAAATTCTGTCGGTAATACTGTCGGAAATTAATTGAAATGCGCACCAAAAAAGTTCGAAAATCGCGCCAGACTTTTCGATCCGTCGGAAAATCTGTCGGTATGTGTGTAGACAGACACGTGTCATACATTTGTGCGCTTCGGGATGTGCGTAAATCCGTCGGGATTTTACGTCGGTAAGGCCGTCGGTGAACCCGTCGGTGAAAGTGGCACAATCCCGTAAATTTTTTCCAACTCTCTGTGAAATACCGATGGGTTATTTTCTGTCGGTGAATCGGTCGGTAAAAGTGGCACAATCCCGTAAATGTTTTTCAACTCTCTGTGAAATACTGACGGCTTAATGTTCGTCGGTATACCCGTCGGTGAAACCGTAAATTTTTCTTATTTTTTTTATGTAACCCTGTCATAAAATCTTGAATTGCAATCATACAATACACATAACACAATAACAAGGGCTGACCATTAATGAAGAATAAATATTTCATGTTTCAAATTATTACATTATAAAATAAGGCTTTATAACATGTTTAGTTAGTCGGAATTTTCATCTCCGTCCTCTATTGAATTGTTATCATCAGATTCATTGCACTCTTCAATTTCGTTATCATCTTCTTCAACAACATTATTTCTTCCACTAGTACGGCTCAGAACAACATTCAACTCCTCTGCGTCAACATCAACAAGACAATCGTTGAAAACACGAAAATTCAAATTTTCTTCTAAGTCAATCGACGGAGCAATTCGGTATGGTTCAACCAACTCACTAGCTTGAAAGACTTCATCTATCACACTTGTGTCTTCGTTCTCATCCTGAACAACCTCGACACGACCCTTGGGTTTTGTTTTTAAAATGGATAACAAATCAACTCTTGATCGGTCCTTTCTAAAGGAAGGGGTGTATGTGTAATAAACTTGTTGGCATTGCTTTGCGAAAACAAAGACGTCGTTTACGTTGCGGTGTCTAGCTTTTGAGTTGATTTCAACAAGACCATAGTGAGGATCTACTCTGATTCCTTTGTCAGTTGTGTCATACCAATAGCATTTGAATAAAAACACTCTATCTTGCTCGCTATGATATTGCAGTTCAATGACCTCTTCCAAGCCATCAGTAAAATTCCTCGGAATAGATGTTGTGAAATTAATAAAACCCGGGACACCGTTACAATAATCCATCCTCCGCAATCCTTGGGGTGAGTCCCGATACATCCATGAACGATCATCCATGACTTCTATTGAACCTCTATAAAACATAACAAAAATATTGGTTTTCCTCGAAATTATCCAACAAACTAAAACAACACTTATGTTAAATATTCATTATCAATTATCAACTATCAACGTTCATACACACAAATTTATACATATATAAATTTACAGAAATCACAACTTCGAAATAGAATTGATAACAATTAAACAAGACTCGTTAAACTAGCTATTAATTATTTATTTCATCACAACGACACATTTAATTCGGTGTAATTCAAACAAAATTTCAACAATTTACAACCAAATATAATTTGACAAAATCTAAAACAAACTATAACAACTACAAAATTATACATTCATACTACAAGTTTCTTTGACAAATAACAATTAAACAAGTACAAACGTTAATAAAATACATATACTAAAACAATAAAATTCACAATTAAATATTAAAACTAAAAAGGATAGATTTACTTACAAAAAAATGATAAAATCTACAAGAAACGGATATTGTGACCACGTACAAGATATAAGAAACTTGAGTGCTCATGTTGAGAATAATGGAGAGTTGGGATGGGTGTTTGGCTGCAGTTTGGGAGGGGAGAGGTGGGATGGGAAAGAAGAAGAAGGAGAAACAGAGGAAGAGAGTGTCGGCAGATAGGTGGGTGTATAATGGTTTTTTCCGATGGAATCACCGACGAAAGTAATCCGTCGGTGAGTCCATCGGTGATTCCATCGGTGACAGTGCCACGTCACTGTACGGCTATCTCAGTTTGAATCCCTCGGTCATTCTGTCGGTAAAATCTTCTGACGTCACCATGCCGTTGCATATTTCCAGACAAACTGTATACCCCGTCGGCGAAACGGTCGGTATATACCGACGGTTTCGCCAACGGATTTATGTCGTCGGTATATACCGACAGATTTTGAGACGGAATTATTTCCGTCGGTAATTCCGTTGGTAGTGTAAAGAGAAGGGCGCTAAACTATTGCTCTCCATTTTTGGACCCTATGAAAAAAAATAGTATTTTCACAGCTAGTTGAGATACCGAGAAAATAAGAAATAGGAAACTAATATATAAATAAAAAAGGATATTTGACAATTAGAGATAAACGGACCAAGTTTTAAATTTTTGGACACTACAATTTGGACTGGTTAAGACCTAGATCGTGCAAGAATTTAATCATGGAGAAGAAATGTATATTAGGATCCGATTTAATTTTTCAAGGATTTTTTTGTTGATTAAGGACCAATTCTAAACTTTGGAAAGTTTAATTGGCTTAATCAAAGGCTTAATTAAAGGAAATATTAAGTTTAGAAGTTTATCTGGTAAAAAATAGAAGAAGCATTAGTCAAAGGACTACTTTGATATTCGGATTTGGTTTGATTAAATATATTAGGGACCCAATTGCAAGATTTTTAAAAGTTGAAGATCAATCGAGGGCTAATTTGAAGAAACTTTTTTGAGCCAAGAACTGAAAAAAAGGGTGGTGAAATAAGGGATTTAATTGAAGATGAAATTGGAAGCAATTTGGCTGGATTTAAAGAAATTGAAGAACGGGGACTGGATCAGAAAATGTCAAAACAAATTCTGCCACGCTGGGTTACATTTCTATTTCTTCATTTCAAACTACGTCACGCATACCACGTTCTTTGCCTTTGCCTTTCGTTTCAACAACAAACGGCACCGTCCCTTCCTTATACATTAACTCGTGTTTTTCTCTTCTTCAGCTACGGAAATAAGACGACGCCATGCAACCCTTTGTTTTTTACGCAAACCACACAGCCCCCATCCTGGATTTATAATTAGTGTGGTACTATTCATTTGCATATTAGGAACAGTACCTCTTCTCGTCTGGAATTCTTTTCTTTCTCTGCAACCGTTCCTAGCTAGCTTTTTTTTATTCTCTCATCCTTGCATCCTTCGGCTAGCTTGGTTTGTACAAGAATATCACCCCTTTTCAGTCCAGGTTTTCCGCCAGGTTTTGAGCTGCAATTCACGATATTAGCAAGGGAAACGGTTTTGTATCTCACTGTGCCAGCTTTGAAAGAAGACAAAGAGAGGAACCTTACCATCATCTAAAGGCTGAGATTTTATCCCTAGCACATATGGTTGAGAAGAGAGGACGTTAGAGTGGTCTCCATTTCTTGGCTATATAGAGGGTGAGCCAAAGAAAACAGAGGGCGATGAAAAGAAAAGAGAGCAAAAAAAAGGCACAAAAGAAAATAGAGGACAAGAAGAAGGCCGAGAGTAGAAAAATAGAAAAAAAAACAAAGAAAGAGAGAGGAGATTAACTTCAGTCTATCCTACCTTGCTGAAAAGGAATTTATAAAACTCTAAAAGGTTTTGAAAAAGCTCCTAACGGCAAAAAAAAGGAAGGTTTCTTCGATTATCAAAGGTAAAAGGGCAGAGACTTTCCACCGGTTTGTACCTCATCTTTTGCATTCAAAACGAGCACGATTTGCAGGTATAAGTCTCAGATTTCTTCTTCTTTGCCATAGTTAAAGCTGGTGTCTGATGCTTGTTTTTTTCAGAACCTGTTTCTGCTTTTGTTTTGGACATTCGGTTTCTGTTTTGGCAACAAAGTGTTACGCTTGCCCACTGTCTCCTCCATGACTGTGAGTTTAAATGGGTGTTTATATTAGAGTTGTGGGTTCCTTTCTTTTCCTCTTATTCATGAGGAACTGTGAGCCTTGAAGGTCTTCATTATCCCTTCATTCCTCTGTTCGGGTGTCTTCCAATCTTAGAATTCTGTATAGGAGGAGCTTCGCTCCTAAACGCACGTAGCTTTGTCCAGAGGAGAAAGTAAGAACACGAGGGAAGTTTCTTTTCACTATAGGTAATCTTTTGGCAGGTTCTTGGGTCACGTTTTTTCCTTTCTGCTCTTTAGAGAGGAGATAGCAAGCCATGATGTTTTTAGTTGTAGTCTATTTATGATATACGTGGTATAAAAGCATGCTCTTCGAGTTCTTTCCTTTTGCATGAAACGAGCAAGGCAGGTTCAAAGATTAAGAAAAAGGATGGGTCCTGAGGCACTGGTTCTCTTATAGGGTTTTGAGTCCAAAATTTTGGTTTTCCCATGCATACGGACTTGTGCCTTGCTTTTGAGAATGATGGGTCAGACTTATATTCAAGCATCGAGTTTAAGTTGGTGTGCCAAATCTTGTTTGTTTGATATGAACTGTTCTAGGTTTTTTTGTGAATTTTGGAATATATGTGAATGGCTTGTTAACTTTAATTGTAATGCTTGTGTTTAATTGTCATGGTTGTGTTTTGATCAAATATGAAAATGTTTTCATATATTATATGTTGGATGCAGCTAATATTCTAAAAATATTTTGAATATTAAAAAAAACAATATTCAAAATTTTTTAAAAATATGTTTTAGCATTGATTTCTTAAACGCAAAAAAGGTTTTGGCTAATATTCCAAACTATGTAAATAGTTTATTTTATTTTTTTGGCAATTTATTATTATTCAATATTAATATTTGGATAAAAAAACCTCAAAAGGTTAATATCCAAAACATTATTAGGAATAATTTGTCATTATTCACTATTAATATTTGGATAAAAAAATTCCAAGTGATTAATATCTAAAATATTTTTGAGGAATAAAAGGTCATTATTCGTCAATAATATAAGGGCAAAGAAATCTATAAAAAATAAATGTCCAAAATATTATTAAGAGTAATACAACTTGTTTATTTTTAACATAAGATTTATACCCAAAATGTTATTTAGAACAATTTAATTGCATATCTTTGAAAGAAGCCTCAATTATAATTGGGGACATTTTAATTTGTGTTCCATGATTTACGAGTCATGAAAGTATGAAATACTAAGGCAAAAATGAACATTTAAAGCGCTTTGAATTTCCTTAGATTTTGAACTTAGTTTTTTCTTCTTTGCGATTTACGAGTCGCAAATGCTTGAAATACTAAGGGAAAAGTGAGCTTTTAAGCACACTGAATCTCCTCGGATTTCTATCTTAGTTGTCTCTTAATTCACAGGTTGTAAATTTAGTTTGAATCAAACACAAATTTCAAAAAATCTGTATTAGTTCTCCTTGGCACTCTATATATAGACATATCTAAAGGTATAATTCATATTGGTCAAGGGTTCTTTCCTTTTAGACTTTGAGCCTAAGTTTGTTCATCGTAGCAAACTTATCCTAAGAAAACTGACAGGATTAGAAAACACCAACACCATAGCAATTATAAGGCAAACTAAACACAAAGTAGCTTACCTTAAGTAGGGTGTACTAGGGGTGCTAAAATCTTCCCTTTATACAACCAGTCCCTTATCTTAGAATTTTTAAAGACCAGTTAGGGTTCCTAGTGACAATAATATTAAGTGACGACTCCCTTTTTTTTTATGAAACAAAGACCCCGATATAATCCCCGCTCCGGGAAGGGTCGTTGCGACGTCGCGCTCTCGTGAGTGTGCGTCATAAACCAAAGGATTGTTATCATTATTATTACAACTTTGCATCTCATCTGTTGAGTAGAAAATTGATATTGCAAATTAGTAGGCTTTAAGGATACTGATTTTCAAGAATGGCATTAACAATACATGTTCAGCTCATTAATACAATAAACATATTCTTTCTTTTTTATATATATAGCCTAGGGTGATGAGAATTATAGTTGTAAAATTTGATTTAAGATTGATATGAGAATTGACAACACAAAGTAAACTCAAAGTACATCAGATGATAATTATTATTGTAAAATCTGAATCAAGATTGATTTGAGAATCGACAACACAAAATCAAACTTAAATCAAATCTAAAATTAAATCAAATATATATTAAGTAAAATATAGTTGATAATATATGAATTCCACATGCTTTTATCCATCTTATTATATTTATTGATATAAAAATAGTTTAGAAACGCAGTGCAAACCGCGTTTCTAAAAAATTTAATTTTTTTTTGTTAAAGTTTAATATGTTTTGGATTGTTTTGATGTGCTGATGTCAAAAATAATTTTTTAAAAATTAAAAAACATTATTAACATATATTTTAACATAAAAAATTATTTAAAAAATAAACTACCAAATATATTTAATTCATTATTTGGATAGATATCTTGACAGCTTTTCACGTCAAAAGCTGACAATTTTTGCTTTTCCATTCCCTGCGGCCACACCACAAACGTGGGGTCCAAAACTTTAGCATCAATTTAATTTCATACCAAACAACATCAATCTGCATCTGGGATAAACCACAAAAGCCACCACTCTCCCAAACGCTCACATGTCCTGCTTGTGTTCAAAGCAGGCACAAAAAAGAAACGCGGGGTCAGCCGTGGCTATTAGTCAAAGCAGCCACAAACCAAGAAACTTGTATTTCCTTGCACAACAAGACTGTCAAAGCAACTTCCAAATATTTTCTCAGTATAAATAGACTGGATTCCCTTGAAGATCATCAAGAAACTCCAACTTAACTTTGTTCAGCTAAAGAAAGATAACTAGTTGGCCTACACCAAAACTTTGATCGAAAATTGTTTTAGATAACAAGAGAAAGCAAGAAATGGGTTGTTTCTCAGCCATTTTTAGTTTCTTTGTTTCATCATCTTCTTCAAGGGTTGCAGATGAAGCCCGTAATAAGACAGAGAAACCCAAAAGCAAATCAAAATCATCTGGTGCCCCAATCGTAGTTTCTTACTTCCCCGTGAACTCATCTCTCTCTCGCTTGTAGGAAATTCCATTCCAGGGAGATGAAGAAGGGCCATGTGGTACTTTCTATGCCGATAATCGTGGACCATCTTCGGCCGTTGTCACAAAAACCAACTGTATGACAGTGTGGCAATGCTGCTACGTTAGGCTTTGAAGTATTTGTAGCAATTATGAGTAGCGGAAATTCTATCTCATGACTATTTCATGCGTGATGTTTATGCAACTCGTCATATGGCTGTAGCCGGTACTGTTCTGATTTATTTTTTATTTTATGGGTAAAATTTCTTAAATTTTGCTTATATATACTTTAATCAGTGGAATTCGAAGATAGACGAACAATGTTCTCAATCATTGATATATAGTATTTATTTATATTAAAATATATATGATCAAGAGTCAAGATTATAAAAATCATAGTAAATAAATAATCTAGCAATATTGCTTTAAGAGCCACATGCCCACAACCACCATACAATCAACTAATTCGGGACTGTCGCTTGCTAATACAATATTCAACTAAGACTTAGCACAAATATGTATGATTAGTATATAGTATTATATCAGATCTTCCTTGCTTTGGAAGCTCTAGAATAAAAAAATCTCTCATTTTGAGTGGTCAAAACAGCCATGTGAAAATTGATTTTCCTTTTCTTTCCAAGCAAAGCATAAGCTTCTCTCGTACACTTCATTCTTATCTCCTTATAAATAGACAAGTGCCCAAGACAGTCTCCTTGAACTCATTATCTAATCTTCAATTAGTACCTTCCTCTTACTATTCCTAATTGTTACACTAAAAAAGCTAATAGTACCCCAAAGTATATCTACTAGCACAACTATGGAAGATCGTGCATGAAGAAACTATTCCAATTTGTTTACTAGAGAGCTTAATTTCTGATCCCCAACCTCCCACCGTTGAAACTGAAGAAGAGTGAAGACTAATTTCTCTCACACTTTCAGCCCCATCGAGGGGCGGGGATATGATTCAAAGATAAAAGGGGGACAAGTTGTCGAGAACATGAAGTACAAACATAACATAGTAAAATTGAATTATTAAAAATTATAGAGGCTATTATTTTTTTTAAAAAAAAAAAGGGGCAATAACCCCCTTCTCCTATATGTAACTCTGCCGTTTGCCCCATGACTTGATATGGTTTGGTGAGACAAACAAATTTACTAAAAATTAACACACACGAAATGGAAAAGAGAAGAAGAAGAAGAAACTAATGTAGAATAAAAAAATCAAGGAGAATAATCAATTAAAGGAAAGGAAGAGGTGAATCAAAATAATCAAAGAGAGGGCACTAAACTATTGTTCTCCATTTTTGGACCCTATAAAAAAAAAAATAGTGTTTTCACAGCTAGTTGAGACACTACACCATTAAACAGTTTTACTGACTGATTAATTCCGTCGGTGTAAGGCATGAAATCCGTCGGTAATAATGTTACCGACGGTCTCACCGACAGAATATAGATCGTTGGTACTTTCCCATTCCGTCGTTGATTCTGTCGGAAATAAAAAAATCAACCACAAACGGAACACCGACGGTCTTACAGACGGCGACGCGCGGCAAAAAAAATTTCCCACGAGATCATTACCGACAGAATCCATCCGTCTGCATTTTTAACTGTAATGACCGACGGACTATCCGTCGGTGATGGTGGCATGGCGGCAAATGTTTCATAACTCTGTCAAATACCGACAGATATATTCCGTCGGTAATAGTAATGGTAAACACCGATGGCTGGTAATTGTTTGGCAAATCTTGGTAAAATACCGACGGCTGGTTTCCATCTGGAAAGCCGTCGGTATGTATTTAAAATATAATTTTTTTTTATTAATAGTAAAAATGCTTAATAAACAAATAAAATTGTATTAAACATAAAAAATATAAAAATAATGTTAAATAATATTCATCCAAATATTCATTACAAATTTAATGTGTTTAAAAAACAAAATTAAACTAGAATAGCGGCGGAGCTGGAGGAGGAGGAGGATGAGGTTAATTGTTCCCGGGACTGTACGGCAAAAAATGAGCTGCACATATATCATCACTCATCCTTGATCTAATCTCTATGACCATTTGACGGAGCTGATCATAATTCGTTGAGAGTTGTTCATATTGTTGTTTCAAGGCCACGAACTCCTCAGACTGGGTGCTCGATACTGATGGAGAGCTCCCAACGGTTGAGACACTACGGGCCGACCATAAGTTTTTGGCCGTAGTGTTGGAGAGCCCGTAGACCCGATTTTATTCAGGTCCACCAGACAATCCCACCTCCATCCACAAATCCGAATTGAAATCCGGATGTGTCGTAGGATCGTCCCCATATCTCTCCCTCAACCGGCTATTATGGGTCTCCTGGAAATTAAAAAAAAAACATCATATTCAATTCAAGAAAATAATAACTTACAAAATAAAATGATTGAACAAACATACCACGAAGTGTTGAGCATGATTGTCCACGAACTGCTGCACCCCCTTTTAGCGGTCTTGACTCCGTACATGCGTCTCTACAACTTGAGTGCTTGTGTTCAGAAGAGGGTATAGTTGGGATGGGTGGTTGGCTACAGTTGGGAGGGGGAAGGTGGGATGGGACAAAAGAAAGAGAAAGACAGGAAGAGAGTGTCGACAGAGTGGGTATATAATGGCTTTTACCGATGGAATCACCGACAAAACGTTTTCGTCGGTATACCCGTTGGTGATTCCGCCGGTGAAAGTGTTACGTCACTGCACGGATATCCCGGATTGAATCCCTTAGTAAAATCGTCTGAAAAAATTCACGTCATCACACCGTTGCAACTTTCCAAAAAAACTGTATAATTTGTCGGCGATACGGTCGGTATATACCGACGGACTTGTTCCGTGGGTATATACCGACCGTATCGCCAACGGATGTTCTTTGTCGGTATATTCTGACAGATTTGAGACGGAATTATTTTCCTCGGTAAAAATTACCGATGAAAAAATTCCATCGGTAAGTCCGTTAGTATTCGTCGATTTTCTGGTAGTGAGATACCTAGAAAATAAGCAATAGGAAACTAATATAAAAAAAAATGAGATTTGACAATTAGAGATAAATGGACCAAGTTTTAAATTTTTGGACAGTACAATTTAGACTGGTTAAGACCTAGGTCATTCAAGAATTTAATCATGGAGAAGAAATGTATATTAGGATCCGATTTAATTTTTCAAGGATTTTTTTGTTGATTAAAGACCAATTCTAAACTTTGGAAAGTTTAATTGGCTTAATCAAAGGCTTAATTAAAGGAAATATTAAGTTTAGAAGTTTATCTGGCCAAAAATAGAAGAAACATTAGTCAAAGGACTACTTTGATATTCGGATTTGGTTTGATTAAATATATTAGGGACCCAGTTGCAAGAGTTTTAAAAGTTGAAGATCAATCGAGGGCTAATTTGAAGAAATTTTTTTGAACCAAGAACTGAAAAAAAGGGTGGTGAAATATGGGATTTAATTGAAGATGAAATTGGAAGCAATTTGGCTGGATTTAAAGAAATTGAAGAACGGGGACTGGATCAGAAAATGTCAAAAAAAAAATCTGCCACGCTGGGTTACATTTCTATTTCTTCATTTCAAACGACGTCGCGCATACCACGTTCTTTGCCTTTGCCTTTCGTTTCAACAACAAACGGCACCGTCCCTTCCTTATACATTAACTCGTGTTTTTCTCTTCTTCAGCTAAGAAAATAAGACGACGCCATGCAACCCTTTGTTTTTGACGCAAACCACACAGCCCCCATCCTGGATTTACAATTAGTGTGGTACTATTCATTTGCATATTAGGAACAGTACCTCTTCTCGTCTGGAATTCTTTTCTTTCTCTGCAACCGTTCCTAGCTAGCTTTTTTTTATTCTCTCATCCTTGCATCCTTCGGCTAGCTTGGTTTGTACAAGAATATCACCCCTTTTCATGCCAGGTTTTCCGCCAGGTTTTGAGCTGCAATTCACGATATTAGCAAGGGAAACGGTTTTGTACCTTATTATAGAATCGACTTATATAGGAAATATTGTAAACATACTCTTGTGTGGTAACCTCTACCATTACTATTGTATATTACCCTATATATATATATATATATAGAAAGGGTGGGCTAACCATTAGGTTAAGCCTCCTAATTATTCTCAACTTGGTATCAAAGTCTTTTGCCGTCAGAACTCCTTTCTCCCTCCCTCCCTTTGCAGCCGACCCTCTCTCTATTTTTCCTCCATGGATTCTACAGCTGCCACCAACTTCTCTCTCTCCACTAGTGGTGCAGTCATCCCCAAGCTGCTGTCGGTGGTATCTTTTCTCCCCAACAACAGCCTCCACTTGCAGAGCATGTCTCTGATTCTTCTTCACAAGTCTCTGTCGTTCCTTTGCCTCTCATGGAACACACACTCCAACTATCATTCCTTTATCAAACACCCACCAAGTTGTTTCGTTGAAACTTATGAACACAAATTATCTCTATTGGTGAATGCAGATGAAGCCATATCTCCTTGGTCAAGGTGTTTTTCACTTCGTTGACGGCTCAGTGTCGTGTCCTCCATCTCATATTTTTTACAGTTCTGCTGGTTCTTCATCTATTACCAGCCCTTCTTTTCTTCGTTGGAAGCAACAAAATCAACTTATTTTGAGTGCTTTACTCTCCTCTCTCTTTGTGGATGTGTTGCATCTCGTGGTAGATTGTTCTACCTCGCATTGTGTTTGGCGCACTCTTGAGAAAGTGCTTGCCTCTCTGTCTAATTCTCGCATCATGCAACTCCATGGCTCCTTTCAAGACCTTCGTTAAAGTGACTCATCGGTTAGTATATATATGCAGCAAGCAAAATCGTTATTTAACGAATTGGCTGCTGCTAGTCGCCCAATGTCTCTTGAAGACTTTAATCTACATGAGTTTCATGGCCTTCGTGGTGAGTTCAAAGACTTGGTAATGAGTCTCATAACCAAGTCAGAGCCGTTGTCATATGCTGACCTTCACAGCCACCTTCTTACCCATGAATTTCTGCACAAGAATTCCTTCTATTCCATGGTTGCCGCTCCCTCTCTGTTGTCTTCTTCTTCTTTGTCGCAGCAGCCACCACTGCTGCCAACACCACAGTTTTCTGCTCACCATGCTATGTCTCATCACAGCCCCAACTTCAGCCGCAATAGGGGTCGCTCTAGAGGCAATTGGAGTCCCAACAGTAACCGTTACACACTCCAGAACAGGGGCCAATCTACTGCAGATTGGCGGCCAAACCACTAGCAGCAGACCAGGCGCAACTCCGGCGTTGTGTAGTGGTCTGGACAGCAGCATGTACACTGCCAATTGTGCTCCAGTTTCGGTCACACAACTCCCTATTGTTCCCAGCTTCGCAACAGCCCTCTGCTCACCTTGCTGTTGGGAATGTTTCTGCTGCGACTTGGTTCCCCGACACCGGTGCAAATCAATGCGTCACACCTGATCTTGGAACTCTGACCGATTCTGCACCTTATCTTGGTAATGATTATTTGCATGTTGGTGACGGTAAGGGCCTTGACATATCCCATATTGGACATACTAAATTACATTCCCCAAAACGCATGTTTACATTATCTAATGTTCTCCATGTGCCTCACATTACCAAATTGTTGTTATCTGTTCAAAAATTCTATCGTGATAATCATGTTTATTTTGAATTTCACGCTTCTTTGTTTTATGTGAAGGATCTCGTCACCAAGGAAGTTCTTCTTTTCCGGTCAGAGTCATGATGGTCTTTATATCCTCTCTGAGTCTTCTACCACGCCAGTTCTTTAAGCTCTTAATCGCATGCCTACTCTTGTTCTCCAAAATATATCTCCGTTTGAGTGTCTGTTTCGTCGCACTCCTGATTATAACTTCCTCTGTACTTTTAGGTGTCTTTGTTTCCCTTTTTTGCGTCCATATCATGCTCATAAATTATATTTCCGGTCTTCTCCTTGTGTGTTTTTAGGCTATAGCTCATCCTATCTTGGTTATCATTGTCTTGATTTAGAATCTCATCGTATTTATGTCTCATGTCATGTTCGTTTTCATGAAGATGTCTTTCCTTTTGCGAATTCTGAATAGGTAACATCCTCACTCGTACGTCCCACCCAACCTACCTTTCTTCCATCCTTGAACCCTCCTCCATATTTTCAGCCTCCAACTTACCAAACTGGCCCCAACCACACCCCAATTCAGCCCTCTGTCGCACCCCACCAACCTACCCCTTCATCCCGATCCCACACTGCCATACTGCCACCATATGCTTGTCTTTCCAATGATCATTGTGCAGGAACAGGTTTTCCATCACCAGATGTGCATGTTCTTAGGTCTGCTGCGGTAGAGCAGCCCGGTTTTGCAACAGATCATCCCAGTTCTGTCGCAGCCTCACCAGTGTCTGTAGTGCCGACCAATCCCTCCACTGCTTCTCCAGCTGGTCTGCAGCTCTGTGGAGACCTCTCCTCATATCCTCTTCAGCACCTTCCAGGTACAGGCCACACTTCTCCATGCACAGTTGCTCGTCAACATCCCATGGTCCTTCGTCCAAGACAGCCCAAGACAGAGCTGTCTACCGCCACTGTCGCAGCCTCTGTTATCTCCTTCAGCCGGGTAGTTTCTCGTCCCTCTCATGAGCCACTTGTTTTTAATGATGCTAACATATATGAGGCATGGCATAGTGCTATGTGTGAGGAAATTCAGGCCTTACACGCAAATAGATATTGGACCTTAATGTCGTTTCACCCCTCCATGAATGTTGTTGGTAGTCGGTTGGTGTACAAGATTAAACGCAGATCTGATGGTAACATCGAGAGGTATAAGGCGTGTCTGGTTGCTAAAGGTTTCACTCAGCAAGAAGGTATTGATTACTCTGAAACCTTTAGTCCTGTCACCAAACAGGCGACCGTCAGATTAGTCTTCTCCATTGCAGTTTCGTGTGGTTGGAAAATTCATCGACTTGACATCCATAATGCCTTCCTCAATGGTGTTCTTGATGAGGAGGTCTACATGAAACAATCTCTAGGTTTTGATGATTCTGCTCTCCCCTCTCATATGTGCCGATTGCATAAATCTCTATATGGTTTAAAACAGGCTCCGCGGGTTTGGCACACTCGTCTGAATGATTTCCTATTATTTATTGGTTTTCGTGCCTCTAAGGTGGATACCTCATTGTTTATCTTCTCTGTTGGTGCTGATATTTGTTATCTTCTGGTCTACGTTGATGATATTCTGCTTACGGGTAGTAACTCTCTTCTGCTTCAATGCCTCATTCAGCTACTGAGCTCAGAATTTAAGCTTCGCGACTTGGGTTCTGTTCATTATTTTTTAGGTATTGAGGTTCAGTCTACTAGTATGGGTCTTATGCTCCGCCAGCACAAATATATACTGACATCCTCACTCAGGCTGGTATGTTATTTTGCAAACCTGTTGATACTCCTATCTCTACATCCAAAGCTACCATTCTGCCCGATCCATTATTTTCTGGTGTTACCCACTTTCATCAAATTGTGGGTGCTCTTCAATATCTCACTTTTACACATCCAGATATTTGCTTTGTTGTTAACAGAGTCTATCAGTTTATGCATGCTCCTACAGATTCTCATTGGGCTGTCATGAAATGCATCTTGCGTTATCTTTGGGGTACGACATCACATGGCTTACATATTACTTGCAGTTCTTCTTTTTCCTTACATGGTTTTATAGATGCAGATTGGGTCGACAATGTTGAGGACATAAAATCTACGAGTGGTTACCTTGTTTTTTTTAGTCAGACGTCGATTTCATGGAAATCTGGTAAGCAACGCACAATTGCTCGCTCTTCTACTGAAGTTGAGTACAAAGCCTTAGCCAACGGCACTGCTGAGGTTATCTGGCTTTAATACTTATTAACATATCTCTAGATTCCGTTTGCTTCTACTCCTATTATCTGGTGTGACAACCTTGGTGCCACTTATTTGTCTGCGAATCCTGTTTTTCATGCTCGCACAAAACATGTTGAGGTCAATTATTATTTTTTTCGAGATAGAGTTGCAAAGAAGGAGATTCAGATTCATTTTAATTCCTCTCAGGATCAACTTGCCGATGTTTTCACTAAGCCACTTCTTACTTCTTCATTTAATGCTTTTCGTTTCAAGCTTCGGGTTGATCCTCCACCCTCAGCTTGAGGGAGCATATTATAGAATGTACTTACATAGGAAATATTGTATATAGAAAATATTGTAGATATACTCTTGTGTGGTAACCTCCACCATTACTATTGTATATTGCCCTACATATATATATAGAAAGGGTGGGCTAACCATTAGGTTAAACCTCTTAATTATTCTCAACTTACCTCACTTTGCCAACTTTGAAAGAAGACAAAGAGAGGAACCTTACCATCATCTAAAGGTTGAGATTTTATCCCTAGCACTTATGGTTGAGATGAGAGGACGTTAGAGTGGTCTCCATTTCTTGGATATATACAAACAAGCTGCTTTGTAAAAGAAAGGGGAGGGAAAAAAACAAAAAATAGAGGGTGAGGAAAAAAAAAACAAAGGGCGATGAAAAGAAAAGAGAGAGAGAAAAAGGCACAAAAGAAAATAGAGGACAAGAAAAAGGCCGAGAGTAGAAAGATAGAAAAAAAGCAAAGAAAGAGAGAGGAGATTAACTTCAATCTATCCTACCTCGCTGAAAAGGAATTTATAAAACTCTAAAAGGTTTTGGAAAAGCTCCTAACAGCAAAAAGAGGAAGGCTTTCTTCGATTATCAAAGGTAAAAGGGCAGAGACTTTCCACCAGTTTGTACCTCATCTTTTGCATTCAAAACGAGCACGATTTAAAGGTATAAGTCTCAGCTTTCTTTTTCCTTGCCATAGTTAAAGCTGGTGTCTGATGCTTGTTTTTTTCAAAACTTGTTTCTGCTTTTGTTTTGGACATTCGGTTTCTGTTTTGGCAACAAAGTGTTACGCTTGCCCACTGTTTCCTCCATGAATGTGAGTTTAAATGGGTGTTTATATTAGAGTTGTGGGTTCCTTTCTTTTCCTCTTATTCATGAGGAACTGTGAGCCTTGAAGGTCTTCATTATCCCTTCATTCCTTTGTTCGGGTGTCTCCCTATCTTAGAATTTTGTATAGGAGGAGCTTTGCTCCTAAACGTAGCTTTGTCCAAAAGAGAAAGTAAGAACACGAGGGAAGTTCCTTTTCACTATAGGTAATCTTTTGGCAGGTTCTTGGGTCACGTTTTTTCCTTTCTACTCTTTAGAGAGGAGATAGCAAGCCATGATGTTTTTAGTTTTAGTCTATGATATACGTGGTATAAAGGCATGCTCTTCGAGTTCTTTCCTTTTGCATGAAAAGAGCAAGGCAGGTTCCAAGATCAGTAAAAAGGATGGGTCGTAAGGCACTGGTTTTGTTATAGGGTTTTGAGCTCAAAATTTTGGTTTTCCCGTGCATACGGACTTGTGCCTTGCTTTTGAGAATGATGGGTCATACTTTTTTTTATATATATATAGTAATCGAGAATATTATAAATAAGGCGTCCCCATTAAGAATATGAGGGCTGCTAAGGAAGATTACATGGGGAATTAAAAAACATAAAGAGAGCGAGGAATCTATAGCCCCGACTAGTTAGTCCAGTTCATGATACATTCAGGATTCCTATAAAAATCAGAGCCTGTATAGCTGAAATTTTTAAATGAGAACTTCAACCAAAAGGCCAACCGATGAAAGATGACATAAAAAATCACATCCCAGTTTGGAGTTTTGGTGCCAAAGATCATATGGTTGCTCGCTATCCAAGTTGATGTGTCAATGATGGGTCAGACTTATATTCAAGCATTAAGTTTAAGTTAATGTGCCAAATCTTGTTGTTTGATATGAACTGTTTTAGGCTTCTTGTGAATTTTGGAATATATGTGTATGGCTTGTTAACTTTAATTGTGATGCTTGTGTTTTGATCAAATATGAAAATGTTTTCTTATGTGTTGCATACGGCCAATACCCTAAAAATATTTTGAATATTAAAAAAAAAAACAATATTTAAAATTTCAAAAAATATGTTTTAGCATTGATTTCTTAAACGCAAAAAAGGGTTTTGGCCAATATTTCAAACTATATAAGTTGTTTATTTATTTTTTTAGCAATTTATTAATTTTCAATATTAATATTTGAATAAAGAAACCCCGAAAGGTTAATATTCAAAACATTATTAGGAATAATTTGTCATTATTCACTATAAATATTTGGATAAAGAAATTCCAAGTGATTAATATCCAAAATATTTTCCTGGAATAATAGGTCATTATTCGTCAATATCATAAGGACAAAAAAACCTATAAAAGATAAATATTCAAAATATTATTAAGAGTAACACAACTTGTTCGTTTTTAACATAAGGGTAAATTTATGCCCAAAATGTTATTTAGAACAATTTAAATGCACATCCTTGAAAGAAGCCTCAATTATAATTGGAGACATTTTAATTTGTGTTCCATGATTTACGAGTCATGAAAGTATGAAATACTAAGGCAAAAATAGGATTTTAAAGCGCTTTGAATTTCCTTAGATTTCTAACTTAGTTTTTTTCTTCTTTGCGATTTACGAGTAGCGAACACTTGAAATACTAAGGGAAAAGCGAGCTTTTAAGCACACTGAATCTCCTTGGATTTTTATCTTCGTTGTCTCTTAATTCACAGGTTGTAAATTTAGTTTGAATCAAACACAGATTTCAAGAGATCTGCATTAGTTCTCCTTGGCACTCTATAGACATATCTAAAGGTATAATCTATATTGGCCAAAGGTTCTTTCATTTTAGACTTTGAGCCCAAGTTTGTTCATCGTAGCAAACTTATCCTAGGAAAACTGATGGATTAGAAAACACCAATATCATAACAATTATAAGACAAACCAAACACAAAGCAGCATACCTTAGATATGACGTATTAGGAGTGTTAAAACCTTCCCTTTATACAACCAATCCCTTGCCTTGGAATTTTTAAATACCAGTTAGGGTTCCTAGTGATTATAATACTAGGTGGAGACTCCCCCTTCTTTTACGAAACAAAGACCCCGCCATAATCCCAACTCCGGGAAGGGTCGTTGCGACGTCGCACTCTCGTGAGCGTGCGACATAAACCATGGGATTGTTATCGTTATTATTACATCTTTGCATCTCATCTGTTGAGTAGGAAATTGATATTGCACATTGGTAGGCTTTAAGGATATTGATTTTCAAGAATGGCATTAACAATACATGTTCAGCTCAGAAATACAATAAACATAGTCTTTCTTTTTTATATATATAGCCTAGGGTGATGAGAATTATAGTTGTAAAATTTGATTTAAGATTGATATGAGAATCGACAACACGAAGTCAAACTTAAATCAGATCTCAAATTAAACCAACCAAGCAGTTAATTTAGAATTTAACATGAGTTCGAGTTTCATAGGATTTAGAGTATATAAGAGTTTTAATATTATTAGAAATCTACAATATTAAAATTTAATATTTTTTAGAGAGTTTTAGTGTATAAGCAGTTAATATTTTCTTTGATAGTAGTTGATTAGTTTTCTTCATAGTTACATGGCATTATATAACATAAATAATTTTTTATTTCATAATTAATTAATTTACACCTCCTGCCAAATTGTCCAATTAATTTGAATGAAAAGTTGTCTTTTGAATTCTACAAACATATTGGTTTAGAGATTATTTTTTTAAAACTCTACAAACACATTGATCTAAAAAGGTGTGCCTTTAAACTTTAAAGACACATTGGTCTAAAAGGGTGTTATTTTCTTTACAAAAATCAGTTTGATATTGAAAGAAATTAATTAGAAAAAAATCTTCTTCTCTTCCTAATTTCATTCTTTATCAGAAACAACATAGAACTTATTAATAAACTTATAGAAGTTGTTGTCTCTAAGTTTAAGGCTTTGTTGTATCGTGAAGGTATATTACTTGGAGATGCTCTAAGATCAGTATTTATAATACAAGAGTTTCAAAGTACAGATAAGTCAAAGTCTAGTACAAAATGAACTTATTTCTTTCTTAAGATTTTAAAATCAAAATTTAAAAAGGATTAGCTGAATATATCTTTATAGTTTATTTTAACTAAATATCAAGAAAAGAAACATACACTATAATCCCTATTTTTTCCATAGATTGTCAATCACACCCTTAATTTAAATCAGTGTCTTATATTTTAATTCTTAATTTTAACCTCTTTAAAAATCAAATTAAAAAAATAGGGTCTTTTTACCCTCTTAATTAGGTTTGTCATAACCCAATTTTTGACCATTTTATTTTTAAAAGGATAAAAAAATGATGATGAAAAAATAATAATGATGAAAAAACAAGTAAAATGAAATAAATGAAGAATGAATTAAAATTTGGGTTAGGGGCAACATGATTGGAAGTTTTCGGGTTTAATTAAACTTTGGAATTAATCTAATTAAGCTTGGAATTAATTTAATTAATCAAGTCAAGGGTTTAATTGAAGAATTGATAAGTTTTGAGACTTAATTGAACTTGAAATTAATTTAATTCATCCAATTAAGGGTTTAATTGGAGAATTGATAAGTTTTGAGATTTAATTGAGCTTGAAATTAATTTAATTAATCAGATTAGGGGTTTAATTGGAGAATTGATAAGTTTTGAGACTTAATTGGACTTGGATTTAATTAAATTAATGAAATCAGGGACTTGATTGAAACAATAGCAAAGTTTTGGGGTTAATTGGGGGCATGATTGCAGCAGATTAAAGTCCAAGGACTAACTTGTAAAAGGCGCCGAAATGCAGGGGAAATTACGGTTTAAACCAGGGGCTTAATTATAAACTTTTCGAAACTTCGCGGGTCAAAGTGAAAATGGACACTGTCATCTCCAAACGGGGTCGTTTTGAAGACGCTGTTCATCTTCCTCAAACCGTTCAGCCGCCCGCCACCACCATTACACTTGCAATCAATGGATGAAACGGCATTGTTCTCTGGCTATAAAAGCCAGAGAACGAAAGGCCACAAGGGGAGGGGAGTGGGGAAGCTAAAACCCAGACTCGAAAAAAAAAACCACAGAACCGAGGGGCAGGCTGAGAGGGACACAAAAAAAAAACAACCAGGGAGATTGAAGAGAAAACAGAGGTAAATAACGAACAACAGTGAAAAACAAAAGGGGACGCTCTCGATTTCTTCGGTGGCAGCTCCAAAAACTCCATTTTCAGCAGCCACTGTTGTTATGGCTTGAGCAGGAACCGAAACAGCAAAACTGGGGGAAAGGAACCACAGAACCGGGAGGGACTAAAAAAAGAAAGAAAAAGCAGACATAGGTTCCCCTGGTTTTCTTCTCAAAGAAACAGAGGAGGCCACGGAGAGAGACCACGAGCAGCGGAGGAAGAAAGCAGCTAGCCCACCAGTCCTCCATCACGTTCTCCGCTTCTCTGCTTCCAGAGAGGAAGTAACACCGGGAACACAACAAGATGCAAAAACAAACTGTACAGGGGAGCAAGTTTTCTGCCCCCTGTTTCTTCTCACAGAAACAGAGGCCTTCGTGCCTCACGATCGTGAGGCACGAACGCGTGAAGCCAATCTCTGGTCACAGTAGGGGAATCACGGAACCAAAGACATACAGAGAGTAGAACCCGAAGAAAAACCAGGGGAAGGAGACTAGACAGGAAAGAAAAACAGATATAGAGAGGGAGAGGGAGAGACTTCTGAGAGCAGAAGAAAGCAAGAGATAAAGAGAAAGAAGGGAGAGAACGTCGCCCGGTCAGCCCTCTATCACCGCCATCCTCATCTCCCAGTGCAGCGCCAGCGTTAGAAGGGAGAGAACGTCGCCCGACCAGCCCTCCATCACCGTCATCCTCATCTTCAAGGCGCCAGGTAAGTTGGTCTTTCCTTCCCCGTATTTTAATTACATGCTCCTGTAGAAAAACTAAAAATGGCCAGCCGGGTCAAGCCTGTGACCCGGCTAGGCCTGCTGGGTCCAGCCCAGCCACATGGGCTGAGCTGGGCCCAGCCAAAAATAAAAAAATAAAAAACAGAAAAGTAAAAAAGGTAGAAAAAATAAAAAATGTGTATGCATGAATAAAAATAATGTAAATTTACTGGTTTATTCACTGACGCCAGAGTCAGGAATAAAAATACCGGTTTAAATTTATATTATTTTTATTCGGTGTATTTTATTTTATTTAGCTAGAAAAATAAAAAATATGTGCATGCATAAAAATCAATTTATTTTTATTTATTTATTTTTTTTCACTGGCGCTAGAGTAGGGAACAAAAAATATTGATCTAATTTTTCGTAGCTACGAATTTTTACCAACGCCAGAGTTGGAATTATTCGAGCTCGAATATTCACTGACGCCAGAGTCAGGAATATTATAAACAAATGATCAAAGCAATAAACTAATAAACATTTAGCAGCAATTTAAGACAAAACAGCAATGCAGTTTGTAGGCAGAACGTTTAAGGAGTGCTAATATCTTCCCTTTTACATAACCAGTCCCGAACCATAGAATCTCTGTTGACCAGTTAGGGTTCCTAGTGACCCAAATACTAGGTGGCGACTCCTCAAACAGACATTTTTCCTAAAAGAACAAGATGCCAGAAAATCTGTTCTTTTTTCACAATCGAGCATTATTTTTAGGGCTGCCGCGATGTCGGGTGCGACAAGGTTATGACAACTACTCTCTTTTTACAATATTTTATGGTGCAAACACATTGATTTTGTTTTTATTTTGGCTTGGTATAGTAAGTTTTAAAGAAAAAAACACACCAAAGCAAATTGTCTTTTAGAAATAGATGAAAGGATAATCAAAGAAGATTGGCTTGGGAATATTTAAAATGATCAACAAGGTATTTTTTAAAATGATCAACTTGGGATCTTTTGAAAATAATCATCTTAGGATCTTTGAAAAATAATCGATATTATAATATATGATCGGCTTAAGATCTTTTGAAAAATTATCATCTTGCAATCTTTGAAAAATGATTAACTTGGGGTCTTTTGAGAAATAATGGACTTGAGATCTTGGAAAAAATATGATCATTGTCATAACCCATTTTGGGTTATTCTCCGATTCATATTTTCTTTCTTCAAAAAAATCAAAAATAAAATATAACAGTGAAATACAGGGGAGACGAAAAGAACAGAAGTGAGGGCAGAGAGGAGAGAAAACGAAGAGAGAATAGAGAAAAGAGGGGGAGAGAAGGAAAGAAAAAAAATAGAGAGAGGAAGAGAGAAGGAAAACAAAAACGAGAAGGAAAAACAGAGAAAAAGGAACAAGAAAAAAATAGAGGAGCTGCCACCAACACCATTGCCGTCTGGAACCACCGCCACCGCTGGCCATCACTGATGATCGAAGCTTCTCCTAGTAAACCCTCTGCCCTCTTGCTTTCATTTCTTCCCTTGCCATGCAGGACGTGCATGGTGCACGTCTCTGCAAGCGAGGTGAAGCTGGTTACTCTGCTCATGCACAGTAACCAGCTGATGTGGGCTGGGCTCATGAATCTTGGGTAGAGTCCAGTCCAACCCAACAATGGTGGGCCGGGTCCATCCCGGAAAAATATATATATTTTTAACATTTTGTGATTTTCCAACGTTTTGTTTTATGCTATTTTGTTTAAATACTGGTTTGTATTTTATGTCGTAAAAAATACAAATCCGGTATTAAAATATCCAGTTTTTGTCAACTTAAAATTTTTTTTGATAAATTTTTTTTTTGCATACGGCTAAGTGTCTCAAAGCTAAAAATTCATATTGTGTTTTTCATGCACCAAAAAAAATATATTTTAGCATGCATTTTGGTTTTAATAACCAATTTATTAAAGTCAAAAGAACATTGACCAAAATATCAAAAACAAAAACAAAAACAAAAATTATTTTGTGTTGTTTTACTATCAGGGATTACGGATTTATATGTAAAACGTATTTCCGATATTAAAACGGTATTTTCTTTTGACAACATAGAACATTTAGGTTTTTACCCAATAAAATAAGGATCTCCTTACAGTGGAGGACTTTTCTTAAACCGTAGACAGACCGACAATTAGAAACCACAACAAGACTTTAAATTTTATCAGACAACAAAACAATGCACCTTACCTTAAGTACGGCGTAGTTGGGGTGCTAATACCTTCTTTTTACGCAACCAGTCTTCGTACCCGATCTTTAAGACCAGTTAGGGTTTCTAGTGACCAGAATACTAGGTGGCGACTCCCATTCAAATTTTCTATTGATAAGAGACAAGAATTCCTTGTCTCTCCACATTTGCCAGATAGACCTATACATTTTCTTTGAAAGGGTGGACGATAGCCGCGACGCCACACACGTGCAACAATCATCTTGGGATATTTGAAAAAAGATTAACTAGTGATCTTTAGAAACATGATCGACTTGGGATCTTTAGAAAATTATTGACTAGGAATATTTTTTGGTAAATGATAGACTTGGGATCTTTTGAAAAATGATCAACTAGGAATCTTTCAAATATAATTGACTCACTACACCATTAAACAGTTTTACCGACGGACTAATTCCATCGGTGGAAGGAATGAACTCCGTCGATGAAATAATTACAGACGGCCTCAACGACGGACGGGTTCCGTCGGTACTATTTTCGTCGGTAACTCCCCTTTCCGTCGCTAATAAAAAAACCACCCATCGATGAAACACCGACAGTCTTACAGACGGATATGCGCGGGCCAAAAAATTTTTTTTCCCGCGGGAACATTACCGACGGACTAAATCCGTCTGAAATTTCAACGGCAATTACCGACGTGTAATCCATAGTAACAAATTAGAATTTAAAACATAAAATTATAAAACAAAAATAAATATTATTTTCGATGTTACCTAGTTGCTGCATGATTCTCCCATACCCTCCTCACAACATTGTTGTTCGCCCTATCCCACTCAAATTTGTTCTGTGTATATAAATAATTCATATAAAATAAAAATAGTACAAGATATAAAATTATAAAAATCATTTATTAAAAATAAGCTGGAAATTAAAAATTAACACCGACTTGAAATCGCTTAAACCATGCATCGATATTAGGTTTCCACTCAGGATGTCTGGAAACCTGGCTCCATTGAAACAATGGAATCTCCATCGACGATTTAAACGCCAATGTTATAGCCCTTGCAGCCTCAATGTTTGTGAACCTGAAATTAAATAAAAGTAGTAATATTAATTAGTTGTTCATAAATTATGTTATAAGTGTGTGTGTGTGTGTGTGTGTCTATATATATATATATATAAACTAAAACCTAAACAAACTTACATTGAGAGGTCATCCTTCCATTGTGCCTGGTACTTGCGGGTGAATTGACCCCGCTGTGAAGGCACAATGGAAGGATGACCTCTCAATGACCCCGCTGTGAAACCGCGCTAGAAGAGGCAGCATCACAAGTTGGTGTAGATTCCTCGTCGTGATCAGCACCTAAGGATACGCCCTCCTCGCTGCTAGAAGAACTAGCTGCAACCGTCTTCTGACGACGTGCTGTAGATTTCATTCTACGCATCTACACAAATTTATACAAATAATTACATAATTAACTTCGATTATTTAAAAAAAAAATCAACAAAGTCTCCCCTATACTGGGGGGTCCCAAGTTATCGACAAAATCATATTACACTTTCAATTTACATCCCGATCTAATCATCCTGGATCTCAACCCAACTCATCATCATCAATACAAAACATCTTATTCAATAACATCATATAATGAAATTCAAGTAAAAGAATCAATTTCAACTATGAACATTCATTGTTAAATTGGTACTTAGAGTTACAAACATTAGATTAAAGTCATACATTCAAATTTACGGATTAATATTACATTTCAAGTTTTAGGAGACAAGACTCTTAATTTATAAATAATTAGATGGTCAAAAACAAAAGGTAACTAAAATAATATCATTCCTAACACGAACCTAATGGACCTCAAAATAGAAATTAACGTGTACACATAAATATAAAAATGTAATAACAAGCAATAACAATGACAGGTAAACAATAATATCCTAAAATTAAGATAAACTAATTAAATTTAATTCTATATTTCAATTAACATTTAAAACATAAATTCAACAATAACAATTATAGCAATACAAACAATAATATCCTAAATTAAGATAAACTAATTAAATGTAATTCTATATATATAAATTAACATTTTTAACATAAATTCAACAATAACAATTATAATAATACAAACAATAATATCATAAAATTAATAAATAAAATGAAAAAACTAAAAAACACTATACAAAACAACCTAAACACAAAACAAACAATACAGAAAACAAAAAAACACTATATCAATTCAAAATAAATTTGGGAATAAAAAATGCTTATAATAATACAAAACAACCTAATAGTGTGTTAAATTTAAGATTTTATCTACAAACAATACACAAAACAATGAACACCAAAAAAAATAATCATAATTAAAATGAAAAAAATACAAAGATAAAGAAAAAAGAATACATACCTTTTAAAACTACCACCACAACAATAAAATCTCTTCCAAAAGCCAAATAGAAACGGAGAGGAGAAGAGAAATGGAGAAGAAGAGAAACGGAGCTAGAGAAACGCGTGCGCTTCAGGATGTGTGTAATCCTGTCAGTGATTCCGTCGGTATTTTACGTCGGTAACGCCGTCGGTGAATCCGTCGGTGATCGTGGTACAATCCCGTAAATTGTTTTCAACTCTCTATGAAATACCGACGAGTTATATTCCGTCAGTGAATCCGTCGGTGATCGTGGCACAATCTCGTAAATTGTTTTCAATTCTCTGTGAAATACTGACGAGTTATATTCCGTCGGTGAATCCGTCGGTGATTGTGGCACAATCCCGTAAATGTTTTTCAACTCTCTGTGAAATACCGATGGGTTATGGTCTGTCGGTGAATGTGGCACAATCTTGTAAATTTTTTTCAACTCTTTGTGAAATACCGACGGGTGTTTATATTAGAGTTGTGGGTTCCTTTCTTTTCCTCTTATTCATGAGGAACTGTGAGCCTTGAAGGTCTTCATTATCCCTTCATTCCTTTGTTCGGGTGTCTCCCTATCTTAGAATTTTGTATAGGAGGAGCTTTGCTCCTAAACGTAGCTTTGTCCAAAAGAGAAAGTAAGAACACGAGGGAAGTTCCTTTTCACTATAGGTAATCTTTTGGCAGGTTCTTGGGTCACGTTTTTTCCTTTCTACTCTTTAGAGAGGAGATAGCAAGCCATGATGTTTTTAGTTTTAGTCTATGATATACGTGGTATAAAGGCATGCTCTTCGAGTTCTTTCCTTTTGCATGAAAAGAGCAAGGCAGGTTCCAAGATCAGTAAAAAGGATGGGTCGTAAGGCACTGGTTTTGTTATAGGGTTTTGAGCTCAAAATTTTGGTTTTCCCGTGCATACGGACTTGTGCCTTGCTTTTGAGAATGATGGGTCATACTTTTTTTTTTATATATATAGTAATCGAGAATATTATAAATAAGGCGTCCCCATTAAGAATATGAGGGCTGCTAAGGAAGATTACATGGGGAATTAAAAAACATAAAGAGAGCGAGGAATCTATAGCCCCGACTAGTTAGTCCAGTTCATGATACATTCAGGATTCCTATAAAAATCAGAGCCTGTATAGCTGAAATTTTTAAATGAGAACTTCAACCAAAAGGCCAACCGATGAAAGATGACATAAAAAATCACATCCCAGTTTGGAGTTTTGGTGCCAAAGATCATATGGTTGCTCGCTATCCAAGTTGATGTGTCAATGATGGGTCAGACTTATATTCAAGCATTAAGTTTAAGTTAATGTGCCAAATCTTGTTTGTTTGATATGAACTGTTTTAGGCTTCTTGTGAATTTTGGAATATATGTGTATGGCTTGTTAACTTTAATTGTGATGCTTGTGTTTTGATCAAATATGAAAATGTTTTCTTATGTGTTGCATACGGCCAATACCCTAAAAATATTTTGAATATTAAAAAAAAAAACAATATTTAAAATTTCAAAAAATATGTTTTAGCATTGATTTCTTAAACGCAAAAAAGGGTTTTGGCCAATATTTCAAACTATATAAGTTGTTTATTTTATTTTTTTAGCAATTTATTAATTTTCAATATTAATATTTGAATAAAGAAACCCCGAAAGGTTAATATTCAAAACATTATTAGGAATAATTTGTCATTATTCACTATAAATATTTGGATAAAGAAATTCCAAGTGATTAATATCCAAAATATTTTCCTGGAATAATAGGTCATTATTCGTCAATATCATAAGGACAAAAAAACCTATAAAAGATAAATATTCAAAATATTATTAAGAGTAACACAACTTGTTCGTTTTTAACATAAGGGTAAATTTATGCCCAAAATGTTATTTAGAACAATTTAAATGCACATCCTTGAAAGAAGCCTCAATTATAATTGGAGACATTTTAATTTGTGTTCCATGATTTACGAGTCATGAAAGTATGAAATACTAAGGCAAAATAGGATTTTAAAGCGCTTTGAATTTCCTTAGATTTCTAACTTAGTTTTTTTCTTCTTTGCGATTTACGAGTAGCGAACACTTGAAATACTAAGGGAAAAGCGAGCTTTTAAGCACACTGAATCTCCTTGGATTTTTATCTTCGTTGTCTCTTAATTCACAGGTTGTAAATTTAGTTTGAATCAAACACAGATTTCAAGAGATCTGCATTAGTTCTCCTTGGCACTCTATAGACATATCTAAAGGTATAATCTATATTGGCCAAAGGTTCTTTCATTTTAGACTTTGAGCCCAAGTTTGTTCATCGTAGCAAACTTATCCTAGGAAAACTGATGGGATTAGAAAACACCAATATCATAACAATTATAAGACAAACCAAACACAAAGCAGCATACCTTAGATATGACGTATTAGGAGTGTTAAAACCTTCCCTTTATACAACCAATCCCTTGCCTTGGAATTTTTAAATACCAGTTAGGGTTCCTAGTGATTATAATACTAGGTGGAGACTCCCCCTTCTTTTACGAAACAAAGACCCCGCCATAATCCCAACTCCGGGAAGGGTCGTTGCGACGTCGCACTCTCGTGAGCGTGCGACATAAACCATGGGATTGTTATCGTTATTATTACATCTTTGCATCTCATCTGTTGAGTAGGAAATTGATATTGCACATTGGTAGGCTTTAAGGATATTGATTTTCAAGAATGGCATTAACAATACATGTTCAGCTCAGAAATACAATAAACATAGTCTTTCTTTTTTATATATATAGCCTAGGGTGATGAGAATTATAGTTGTAAAATTTGATTTAAGATTGATATGAGAATCGACAACACGAAGTCAAACTTAAATCAGATCTCAAATTAAACCAACCAAGCAGTTAATTTAGAATTTAACATGAGTTCGAGTTTCATAGGATTTAGAGTATATAAGAGTTTTAATATTATTAGAAATCTACAATATTAAAATTTAATATTTTTTAGAGAGTTTTAGTGTATAAGCAGTTAATATTTTCTTTGATAGTAGTTGATTAGTTTTCTTCATAGTTACATGGCATTATATAACATAAATAATTTTTTATTTTCATAATTAATTAATTTACACCTCCTGCCAAATTGTCCAATTAATTTGAATGAAAAGTTGTCTTTTGAATTCTACAAACATATTGGTTTAGAGATTATTTTTTTAAAACTCTACAAACACATTGATCTAAAAAGGTGTGCCTTTAAACTTTAAAGACACATTGGTCTAAAAGGGTGTTATTTTCTTTACAAAAATCAGTTTGATATTGAAAGAAATTAATTAGAAAAAAATCTTCTTCTCTTCCTAATTTCATTCTTTATCAGAAACAACATAGAACTTATTAATAAACTTATAGAAGTTGTTGTCTCTAAGTTTAAGGCTTTGTTGTATCGTGAAGGTATATTACTTGGAGATGCTCTAAGATCAGTATTTATAATACAAGAGTTTCAAAGTACAGATAAGTCAAAGTCTAGTACAAAATGAACTTATTTCTTTCTTAAGATTTTAAAATCAAAATTTAAAAAGGATTAGCTGAATATATCTTTATAGTTTATTTTAACTAAATATCAAGAAAAGAAACATACACTATAATCCCTATTTTTTCCATAGATTGTCAAATCACACCCTTAATTTAAATCAGTGTCTTATATTTTAATTCTTAATTTTAACCTCTTTAAAAATCAAATTAAAAAAATAGGGTCTTTTTACCCTCTTAATTAGGTTTGTCATAACCCAATTTTTGACCATTTTATTTTTAAAAGGATAAAAAAATGATGATGAAAAAATAATAATGATGAAAAAACAAGTAAAATGAAATAAATGAAGAATGAATTAAAATTTGGGTTAGGGGCAACATGATTGGAAGTTTTCGGGTTTAATTAAACTTTGGAATTAATCTAATTAAGCTTGGAATTAATTTAATTAATCAAGTCAAGGGTTTAATTGAAGAATTGATAAGTTTTGAGACTTAATTGAACTTGAAATTAATTTAATTCATCCAATTAAGGGTTTAATTGGAGAATTGATAAGTTTTGAGATTTAATTGAGCTTGAAATTAATTTAATTAATCAGATTAGGGGTTTAATTGGAGAATTGATAAGTTTTGAGACTTAATTGGACTTGGATTTAATTAAATTAATGAAATCAGGGACTTGATTGAAACAATAGCAAAGTTTTGGGGTTAATTGGGGGCATGATTGCAGCAGATTAAAGTCCAAGGACTAACTTGTAAAAGGCGCCGAAATGCAGGGGAAATTACGGTTTAAACCAGGGGCTTAATTATAAACTTTTCGAAACTTCGCGGGTCAAAGTGAAAATGGACACTGTCATCTCCAAACGGGGTCGTTTTGAAGACGCTGTTCATCTTCCTCAAACCGTTCAGCCGCCCGCCACCACCATTACACTTGCAATCAATGGATGAAACGGCATTGTTCTCTGGCTATAAAAGCCAGAGAACGAAAGGCCACAAGGGGAGGGGAGTGGGGAAGCTAAAACCCAGACTCGAAAAAAAAAACCACAGAACCGAGGGGCAGGCTGAGAGGGACACAAAAAAAAAACAACCAGGGAGATTGAAGAGAAAACAGAGGTAAATAACGAACAACAGTGAAAAACAAAAGGGGACGCTCTCGATTTCTTCGGTGGCAGCTCCAAAAACTCCATTTTCAGCAGCCACTGTTGTTATGGCTTGAGCAGGAACCGAAACAGCAAAACTGGGGGAAAGGAACCACAGAACCGGGAGGGACTAAAAAAAGAAAGAAAAAGCAGACATAGGTTCCCCTGGTTTCTTCTCAAAGAAACAGAGGAGGCCACGGAGAGAGACCACGAGCAGCGGAGGAAGAAAGCAGCTAGCCCACCAGTCCTCCATCACGTTCTCCGCTTCTCTGCTTCCAGAGAGGAAGTAACACCGGGAACACAACAAGATGCAAAAACAGAAACTGTACAGGGGAGCAAGTTTTCTGCCCCCTGTTTCTTCTCACAGAAACAGAGGCCTTCGTGCCTCACGATCGTGAGGCACGAACGCGTGAAGAAAGGCCAATCTCTGGTCACAGTAGGGGAATCACGGAACCAAAGACATACAGAGAGTAGAACCCGAAGAAAAACCAGGGGAAGGAGACTAGACAGAGAAAGAAAAACAGATATAGAGAGGGAGAGGGAGAGACTTCTGAGAGCAGAAGAAAGCAAGAGATAAAGAGAAAGAAGGGAGAGAACGTCGCCCGGTCAGCCCTCTATCACCGCCATCCTCATCTCCCAGTGCAGCGCCAGCGTTAGAAGGGAGAGAACGTCGCCCGACCAGCCCTCCATCACCGTCATCCTCATCTTCAAGGCGCCAGGTAAGTTGGTCTTTCCTTCCCCGTATTTTAATTACATGCTCCTGTAGAAAAACTAAAAATGGCCAGCCGGGTCAAGCCTGTGACCCGGCTAGGCCTGCTGGGTCCAGCCCAGCCACATGGGCTGAGCTGGGCCCAGCCCAAAAATAAAAAAATAAAAAAAACAGAAAAGTAAAAAAGGTAGAAAAAATAAAAAAATGTGTATGCATGAATAAAAATAATGTAAATTTACTGGTTTATTCACTGACGCCAGAGTCAGGAATAAAAATACCGGTTTAAATTTATATTATTTTTATTCGGTGTATTTTATTTTATTTAGCTAGAAAAATAAAAAATATGTGCATGCGTAAAAATCAATTTATTTTTATTTATTTATTCACTGGCGCTAGAGTAGGGAACAAAAAATATTGATCTAATTTTTCGTAGCTACGAATTTTTACCAACGCCAGAGTTGGAATTATTCAAGCTCGAATATTCACTGACGCCAGAGTCAGGAATATTATAAACAAATGATCAAAGCATAAACTAATAAACATTTAGCAGCAATTTAAGACAAAACAGCAATGCAGTTTGTAGGCAGAACGTTTAAGGACTGCTAATATCTTCCCTTTTACATAACCAGTCCCGAACCATAGAATCTCTGTTGACCAGTTAGGGTTCCTAGTGACCATAATACTAGGTGGCGACTCCTCAAACAAGACATTTTTCCTAAAAGAACAAGATGCCAGAAATCTGTTCTTTTTCCACAATCGAGCATTATTTTTAGGGCCGCCGCGATGTCGGGTGCGACAGGATGGCGACTCCGCTGGGGACCTAGGATTAAGCTTTGTCTTTTGTCTTATTATTGCTATTTTTTGTTTTTGTTTTTGTTTTTGTTGTTGTGTTAATTTGTTTATTTTTCCTGCATTTAATGCTTTAGCATGCATCCTTATTTATGTTGTCATGCATCACTTTGAGAGCACACATTTTACATCCTAGGATAAGTGGGGGAGTAACGGTACCCCCAATGGCTTTAGCCTGGGTAAGACTCGTGAAACCATCCAACTCTTGCTTGATTGTTTACTTGGAAGTGGTTGATATGCCAAACTGATATTACTCAGGGCCTCTATTTTCACACTACTTGTAAGCCTCATATCGACCTTTCATGGACGATCACTGAGCATGCGAGAGACCCTTTGAAACTAGATAATGACCAACCCTTTGATGCACTCAACAATTAGGATCTTCCTATTAGGTTGTCATTCCGTGAAGGGCGAGTCCGCATTTCATACGCATTTTTTTTAATTAATTGTTTCAGCATTTTTGCATAAATTGCATGATTTACATTTAGCAGGTTGAAATATAGGTTCCCCATTGAAACCCGCCGATAACACTCGTTCGAGAAAAAGACAAATGGAAAACGAAGAAAGAGCCTAGTTGGAAGCCCAACATAAAAAAGAGGTGGATAACCTTAAAGAAGAAGTCGCAAAGCTTACTAGTCTACTCGAGCAGGCCTTGAGAGATAAATCCGGAAAAGCAATACTTATAGCTCAGCCTGAAGATATGCATATAACTCATTTCGATCCACAGAATCTGGGGGCAAATAGGGTGTCATCTGAATTTCAACAAGCTATGCATTTCCAGTCAGCATACCCCTCAAGAATTTCGTCTACCATTGATTCTACCGAGAAAGAATCTCAAAAGGGCCAGATGGTGAAAGAAGAGGGTTTGGAAAAATGGACTGCCCTAGAAGAGAGGATAAGGGCAGTTGAGGGAAACCATTTGTGTGACTTAGTGAAAGCTGTCAATATGTGTTTGGTACCTAACATAGTCATTCCTAAGAAGTTTAGGGTGCCCGAATTCGTTAAATATACAGGAACCCAATGCCCTATAACTCATCTCAAAGCATACTGCAACAAAATGGCTGAGGTGGTTGATGATGATAAATTGTTGATTCATTTCTTCCAAGACAGCTTAAGTGGCGCTGCCCTCACTTGGTATATGCGATTAAATAATACCAAGGTTAAAAAGTGGAAGGATTAGTTGATGCCTTCATGAGGCAATATAAGTTCAATATAGACGTGGGCCCTGATCGGTTAAGCTTGCAAGCTATGGAGAAGAACAACAAGGAGTCCATAAGAGAATACGCCCGAAGATGGAGTGAGGTAGCTGCACAAGTTAACCCTCCCATGTTAGAAAAGGAGATGATTAGTTTATTTTCCAACACCTTTAAAGCTCCATACTTTGAATACTTGGTTAGAAGCTCTGCACAACATTTTACTGACCTGGTTGTTATAGCTGAGAGGATTGAACAAGCCATTGGGTTAGGTAAAATTGCTGATCCAACTGAAAAAGAATGGTTTCACTAAAAAAAGGACACCGAAGGGGGTTGCCAAGGCACTTATCGTTCCTATAGCTGATTTCTTCATACCGACTCCTAGAAATCAAATATCTTGAAGAAAAAGCTACGGTGATATTAGGCCAAGAATGGTCTGCATATGGCTTCAACTAACTGCTGAAAAGATACCCTTGTCAAGAAGAATGAGTGATTGAAAGATTCCAGAAATTCCAATCAATGATCACTAAATGTTTAGCCCCTTTATGTGTTATCATGCCAGTATTCATGTTGGTATAAGATCTTTGTTGGTGAACTTATTTTCCTAAGCTTCAATGAAATAATGAGTTTGTCATTCAATCGTGTTCACGACCAAGCATTATTCATCTGATTAAGAGAGTTTTCTTATAAGAGCTCACGAATACACTTTTGAAGCCTCGCATGATCTCATAGACTCAATTCATCCCTTTTACCAAAATCAGTTTCCCTATTGGAGTTTTGAAAATTTGATCTGGCGTTTTGATTTCAAAAATAATTTGATGTTTATTCAAAAATGATATTTTTAACATTCTACTTGTAGAATGACAAGTGAATCAAGCAACTCCATCATTGAGGTGACTAAATTATAAACCAAAAAAAAATGAATAACCCTTACCCCATAACTCTTGAATCATGTGTTTTTTAATGTATGAATAATGATATGTAGTGAACTCGTTGCTCATGACCTATGAAATGCATCTTTACAAAGATCAAACCATCACACTGAATGAGGTCAAAGTTTATTGATCATAGCTGCTTACGCTTGAAATGAGGAAAGACCATCTTTGTTATTCCTTTCACGTTCTGAAATAAGTACATCCCTTGCGATCCCTTTTTGAGCCTGAATATTTTTTCTTTCATGAAAAGAATCCCGACTAGGATCACACCCCACACTAGGGGGCAAGAGAAAATTTCAATGAGAAAAGAGAAAAAGCCGTGAGAAAGCCAAAAAAGGCATAAAAGCTCAAGAAAGTCAAATGCTAGGGGGCATGCCCAAATCATTAGAAAAGTAACATCCAAGATAAAGTGAGTATGTCCTAGCAAAGCAATAAAAAAGAAAAAGCAATGAATCAAAGAAGAGAAATAAAAAAAAATGAATGACATCAATAGTCAAACTGTTGATAGTGATCCTTAGTCTTTGAAACCCTGAAATACTCTTTGAGCCTTATGAATCCTTTTCTTTCATAACCAAGAACCACAGCCTACGTTACGTCCCTATAGAAGTCCTTTCTAATCAAGCAAGCAAGCAACCTAGAACAATAAACAATGCTCTCAAAATGCAAAGAATACTTTTTCATAAGATTCATGACATCAAGAGTAAACTACTCATTATTATTCATGCTGATAAAAATAAATGTTTAAAAAGAGATAAATTTTTTCTCATACAAAACCTCGAGCTTTTTCTAGAGCCCTTCACTTTAAAACAAAGGGTCATCTCATGACATATTTCCACCGAAGACCTCATTGCCAAACACAAGAGCAAATAATCTCTTTTCCAAGAAATGAAATAACCAAGGAGTTGCAAGATTTCAAAAGCAAAGTGTTTTAGACTCACATCGAAACAATTTTTGTTTTCAAAATGCAAGATCAAGATTTCAAGATTCATTCTAGACCCATACTCCTTCACCAAACTGAAAAGGAGAGAAATGAGAGAATGGCCTCTTAAAACCATTATTTGTCTAAATAGCTGACAAAGCACACTTGGGGGCAATGACCAATACAAGGGGGCAACATTGTGTTTAGAAGAAAAAATTCTAGAAAATGAGATGGTAATTTCTTACAAACAGACAAGGGAGCATTTTGGTTTACAAAAGACAGTTTAATCATTTCAGCAAGTGACACCGAATGTTTCTAGCAGTGAAACGAGGAGTAATGAGTGATCCTCTCAAATTATTTGACGAGTCAAAAAACCTTTAGCAAACAAGTGGGACACGATGGGCACCACAAAGGTTGAGTTGTGCAAACAAATCTGGAAATAGACTTACATGGCTAACTCGAGTGGGCTAGAAGCCAAACGACAAAGAGGACCCAAATCAAAGGTAGCAAGTCCTCATCAGTTAAGCAACAAGAAGACTAAGAAGAAATGGGGGCCTATATTTCAAAATAGGTAAAGATGCATGCATATCATCTAAACTTTGAGACATTGGACTATGAGTTTTGCAAATTTCAGATGAGAAAATTCCAACGGAATCCATCAAGTGGAAGGCCAACTTGAAATGGCCAAAATCGAAATTGTTGTTGAAAATTTTTTCATTTTTGAGAAATCTTTAATCTGGGCAGGCCGCCCATGAGAATTAAGCCACCTGAAAAATCTCTGTGTTTTTCCACCTCCTTCGAATGCGCCTTCGAGCCTTTGATGATCATTTTTAGGGAGCCTCCGAACCCTTATCTCCTAGTGTGCCTTCGAGCCTTTATCTCCTTTAAATGCGCTTCGAGCCTTTGTCAGAATTTTTAGGGCGCTTTCAAGACCTTATCTCCTTTTAAGTGCGCCTTCGAGCCTTATCTCCTTCAAATGCGCCTTCAAGCCTTTGAGCATTATTTTTAGAGCACGTTCAAGCCCTTATCTCCTTTCAAGTGCGCCTTCAAGCCCTTATCTCCTTTAAATGCGCCTTTGAGCCTCTAATCATCATTTTTAGGACGCTTTCAAGCCCTTATCTCTTTTCAAGTGCGCCTTCGAGCCTTATCTCCTTCAAATGCGCCTTCGAGCCTTTGAGCATTATTTTTAGAGCGCTTTCAAGCCCTTATCTCTTTTCAAGTGCGCCTTCGAGCCTTATCTCCTTCCAAGTGCGCCTTTGAGCTCTCAACCATCCAAGGTAGTGCGTTTCCTAACCCTACCTCTCTTTTGAGTGCGCCTTCGAGCCCCCACCTCTTTCGAGCGCGCCTTTGAGCCCTCGCTTCCTATCGAGTGCGCCTTTGAGCCCTCGTTTCTCTTCGAGCGTGCCTTTGAGCCCTCGTATTTTCTCAAGCACGTTTTTGAGCCCTCGACCATCCTTTTGAGGGCGCATTCGAGCCCTCATTTTCCTTTCTCTTTTTACTTGGGTAGGTCACCCGTCACAATGAGACCCTTTCTTTTTTTACTTGGGTAGGTCACCCGTCACAACGAGACCATTTTCTTTGTATTTGTTAAAAAAAAAATTAAATAAATAAAAAAAAGAGGAAAATAAAAAAAATCTTCGTTTTATTCTTCCTATCGGGCAGGTCGCCTGGAACAATTAGACCACTCGCGAAACCCTTTTCGCGTTTTATTCTTTCTATCGGGAAGGTCGCCTGGAACAATTAGACCACTCGTGAAACCCTTTTCGCGTTTTATTCTTTCTATCGGGCAGGTCGCCTGGAATAATTAGACCACTCGCGAAACCCTTTTCGCGTTTTATTCTTTCTATCAGGCAGGTCGCCTGGAACAATTAGACCACTCGCGAAACCCTTTTCGCGTTTCATTCTTCATCGGGCAGGTCGCCTGGAACAATTAGACCACTCGCGAAACCCTTTTCGCGTTTTATTTTTCATCCGGCAGGTCGCCTGGAACAATTAGACCACTCGCGAAACCCTTTTCGCATTCTTTTATCATCGGACAGGTTGCCCAAAACAATTTGATCCATTTTAAATAAAAAAAAAAAACAAAAAAAAAAGTGGGTCGTCTTCCAAATGATTTGTTTCTTGATTTCTACATCTCTCTGTAAAGGTCGTGAGTCAATTTACTATTTTCAAAGTTTTCAAGACTAAAAAAAATAAAAATAAAGATGTTCTTTCTATATCTACTTTTCTTTATAAATTTACTACACAAAGCTAAAGAAAAATAAAATTTTCCAATATCTTTGCATAGTAAATATTATAAAGAGGGGCAACTGTCATAACCCAATTTTTGACCATTTTATTTTTAAAAGGATAAAAAATGATGATGAAAAATAATAATGATGAAAAACAAGTAAAATGAAATAAATAAAGAATGAATTAAAATTTGGGTTAGGGGCAACATGATTGGAAGTTTTCGGGTTTAATTAAACTTTGGAATTAATCTAATTAAGCTTGGAATTAATTTAATTAATCAAGTCAAGGGTTTAATTGAAGAATTGATAAGTTTGAGACTTAATTGAACTTAAAATTAATTTAATTCATCCAATTAAGGGTTTAATTGGAGAATTGATAAGTTTTGAGATTTAATTGAGCTTGAAATTAATTTAATTAATCAGATTAGGGGTTTAATTGGAGAATTGATAAGTTTTGAGACTTAATTGGACTTGGATTTAATTAAATTAATGAAATCAGGGACTTAATTGAAACAATAGCAAAGTTTTGGGGTTAATTGGGGGCATGATTGCAGCAGATTAAAGTCCAAGGACTAACTTGTAAAAGGCGCCGAAATGTAGGGGAAATTATAAACTTTTTGAAACTTCGCGGGTCAAAGTGAAAATGGACACTGTCATCTCCAAACGGCGTCGTTTTGAAGACGATGTTCATCTTCCTCAAACCGTTCAGCCGCCCGCCGACATTGTACATCTTCCTCAAACCGTTCAGCCGCCCGCTGCCACTATTACACTTGCAATCAATGGATGAAATGGCATTGTTCTCTGGCTATAAAAGCCAAAGAACGAAAGGCCACAAGGGGAGGGGAGTGGGGAAGCTAAAACCCAGACTCGAAAACAAAAACCACAGAACCAAGGGGCAGGCTGAGAGGGACACAAAAAAAAAAACAACCAGGGAGATTGAAGAGAAAACAGAGGTAAATAACGAACAGCAGTGAAAAACAAAAGGGGACGCTCTCGATTTCTTCGGTGGCAGCTCCAAAAACTCCATTTTCAGCAGCCACTGTTGTTATGGCTTGAGCAGGAACCGAAACAGCAAAACTGGGGAAAAGGAACCACAGAACCGGGAGGGACTAAAAAAAGAAAGAAAAAGCAGACATAGGTTCCCTTGGTTTCTTCTCAAAGAAACAGAGGAGGCCACGGAGAGAGACCACGAGCAGCGGAGGAAGAAAGCAGCTAGCCCACCAGTCCTCCATCACGTTCTCCGCTTCTCTGCTTCCAGAGAGGAAGTAACAGCGGGAACACAACAAGACGCAAGAACAGAAACTGTATAGGGGAGCAAGTTTTCTGCCCCCTGTTTCTTCTCACAGAAACAGAGGCCTTCGTGCCTCACGATCGTGAGGCACGAACGCGTGAAGAAAGGCCAATCTCTGGTCACAGTAGGGGAATCACGGAACCAAAGACATACAGAGAGTAGAACCCGAAGAAAAACCAGGGGAAGGAGACTAGACAGAGAAAGAAAAACAGATATAGAGAGGGAGAGGGAGAGACTTCTGAGAGCAGAAGAAAGCAAGAGATAAAGAGAGAAGAGGGAGAGAACGTCGCCCGGTCAGCCCTCTATCACCGCCATCCTCATCTCCCAGTGCAGCGCCAGTGTTAGAAGGGAGAGAACGTCGCCCGGCCAGCCCTCCATCACCGTCATCCTCATCTTCAAGGCGCCAGGTAAGTTGGTCTTTCCTTCCCCGTATTTTAATTACATGCTCCTGTAGAAAAACTAAAAATGGCCAGCCGGGTCAAGCCTGTGACCCGGCTAGGCCTGCTGGGTCCAGCCCAGCCACATGGGCTGAGCTGGGCCCAGCCCAAAAATAAAAAATACAAAAAACAGAAAAGTAAAAAAGGTAGAAAAAATAAAAAAATGTGTATGCATGAATAAAAATAATGTAAATTTACTGGTTTATTCACTGACGCCAGAGTCAGGAATAAAAATACCGGTTTAAATTTATATTATTTTTATTCGGTGTATTTTATTTTATTTAGCTAGAAAAATAAAAAATATGTGCATGCGTAAAAATCAATTTATTTTTATTTATTTATTCACTGGCGCTAGAGTAGGGAACAAAAAATATTGATCTAATTTTTCGTAGCTACGAATTTTTACCAACGCCAGAGTTGGAATTATTCAAGCTCGAATATTCACTGACGCCAGAGTCAGGAATATTATAAACAAATGATCAAAGCATAAACTAATAAACATTTAGCAGCAATTTTAGACAAAACAGCAATGCAGTTTGTAGGCAGAACGTTTAAGGAGTGCTAATATCTTCCCTTTTACATAACTAGTCCCGAACCATAGAATCTCTGTTGACCAGTTAGGGTTCCTAGTGACCATAATACTAGGTGGCGACTCCTCAAACAAGACATTTTTCCTAAAAGAACAAGATGCCAGAAATCTGTTCTTTTTTCACAATCGAGCATTATTTTTAGGGCCGCCGCGATGTCGGGTGCGACAAGGTTATGACAACTACTCTCTTTTTACAATATTTTATGGTGCAAACACATTGATTTTGTTTTTATTTTGGCTTGGTATAGTAAGTTTTTAAAGAAAAATAACACACCAAAGCAAATTGTCTTTTTAGAAATAGATGAAAAGGAATAATCAAAGAAGGATTGGCTTGGGAATATTTAAAAATGATCAACAAGGTATTTTTTAAAAATGATCAACTTGGGATCTTTTGAAAAATAATCATCTTAGGATCTTTGAAAAATAATCGATATTATAAATATATGATCGGCTTAAGATCTTTTGAAAAATTATCATCTTACAATCTTTGAAAAATGATTAACTTGGGGTCTTTTGAGAAATAATGGACTTGAGATCTTGGAAAAAATATGATCATTGTCATAACCCATTTTTGGGTTATTCTCCGATTCATATTTTTCTTTCTTCAAAAAAATCAAAAATAAAAATATAACAGTGAAAATACAGGGGAGACGAAAAGAACAGAAGTGAGGGCAGAGAGGAGAGAAAACAAAGAGAGAATAGAGAAAAGAGGGGGAGAGAAGGAAAGAAAAAAAATAGAGAGAGGAAGAGAGAAGGAAAACAAAAACGAGAAGGAAAAACAGAGAAAAAGGAACAAGAAAAAAATAGAGGAGCTGCCACCAACACCATTGCCGTCTGGAACCACCGCCACCGCTGGCCATCACTGATGATCGAGGCTTCTCCTAGTAAACCCTCTGCCCTCTTGCTTTCATTTCTTCCCTTGCCATGCAGGACGTGCATGGTGCACGTCTCTGCAAGCGAGGTGAAGCTGGTTACTCTGCTCATGCACAGTAACCAGCTGATGTGGGCTGGGCTCATGAATCTTGGGTAGAGTCCAGTCCAACCCAAAAATGGTGGGCCGGGTCCATCCCGGAAAAAAATATATATATTTTTAACATTTTGTGATTTTCCAACGTTTTGTTTTATGCTATTTTGTTTAAATACTGGTTTGTATTTTATGTCGTAAAAATACAAATCCGGTATTAAAATATCCAGTTTTTGTCAACTTAAAATTTTTTTTGATAAATTTTTTTTGTGCATACGGCTAAGTGTCTCAAAGCTAAAAATTCATATTGTGTTTTTCATGCACCAAAAAAAATATATTTTAGCATGCATTTTGGTTTTAATAACCAATTTATTAAAGTCAAAAGAACATTGACCAAAATATCAAAAACAAAAACAAAAACAAAAATTATTTTGTGTTGTTTTACTATCAGGGATTACGGATTTATATGTAAAACGTATTTCCGATATTAAAACGGTATTTTCTTTTGACAACATAGAACATTTAGGTTTTTACCCAATAAAATAAGGATCTCCTTACAGTGGAGGACTTTTCTTAAACCGTAGACAGACCGACAATTAGAAACCACAACAAGACTTTAAATTTTATCAGACAACAAAACAATGCACCTTACCTTAAGTACGGCGTAGTTGGGGTGCTAATACCTTCTTTTTACGCAACCAGTCTTCGTACCCGATCTTTAAGACCAGTTAGGGTTTCTAGTGACCAGAATACTAGGTGGCGACTCCCATTCAAATTTTCTATTGATAAGAGACAAGAATTCCTTGTCTCTCCACATTTGCCAGATAGACCTATACATTTTCTTTGAAAGGGTGGACGATCGCCGCGACGCCACACACGTGCAACAATCATCTTGGGATATTTGAAAAAAGATTAACTAGTGATCTTTAGAAACATGATCGACTTGGGATCTTTAGAAAATTATTGACTAGGAATATTTTTTGGTAAATGATAGACTTGGGATCTTTTGAAAAATGATCAACTAGGAATCTTTCAAATATAATTGACTCACTACACCATTAAACAGTTTTACCGACGGACTAATTCCATCGGTGGAAGGAATGAACTCCGTCGGTGAAATAATTACAGACGGCCTCAACGACGGACGGGTTCCGTCGGTATTATTATCGTCGGTAACTCCCCTTTCCGTCGCTAATAAAAAAACCACCCACCGATGAAACACCGACAGTCTTACAGACGGATATGCGCGGGCCAAAAAAATTTTTTTCCCGCGGGAACATTACCGACGGACTAAATCCGTCTGAAATTTCAACGGCAATTACCGACGTGTAATCCATAGTAACAAATTAGAATTTAAAACATAAAATTATAAAACAAAAATAAATATTATTTTCGATGTTACCTAGTTGCTGCATGATTCTCCCATACCCTCCTCACAACATTGTTGTTCGCCCTATCCCACTCAAATTTGTTCTGTGTATATAAATAATTCATATAAAATAAAAATAGTACAAGATATAAAATTATAAAAATCATTTATTAAAAATAAGCTGGAAATTAAAAATTAACACCGACTTGAAATCGCTTAAACCATGCATCGATATTAGGTTTCCACTCAGGATGTCTGGAAACCTGGCTCCATTGAAACAATGGAATCTCCATCGACGATTTAAACGCCAATGTTATAGCCCTTGCAGCCTCAATGTTTGTGAACCTGAAATTAAATAAAAGTAGTAATATTAATTAGTTGTTCATAAATTATGTTATAAGTGTGTGTGTGTGTGTGTGTGTCTATATATATATATATAAACTAAAACCTAAACAAACTTACATTGAGAGGTCATCCTTCCATTGTGCCTGGTACTTGCGGGTGAATTGACCCCGCTGTGAAGGCACAATGGAAGGATGACCTCTCAATGACCCCGCTGTGAAGGCACAATGGAAGGATGACCTCTCAATGACCCCGCTGTGAAACCGCGCTAGAAGAGGCAGCATCACAAGTTGGTGTAGATTCCTCGTCGTGATCAGCACCTAAGGATACGCCCTCCTCGCTGCTAGAAGAACTAGCTGCAACCGTCTTCTGACGACATGCTGTAGATTTCATTCTACGCATCTACACAAATTTATACAAATAATTACATAATTAACTTCGATTATTTAAAAAAAAATCGACAAAGTCTCCCCTATACTGGGGGGTCCCAAGTTATCGACAAAATCATATTACACTTTCAATTTACATCCCGATCTAATCATCCTGGATCTCAACCCAACTCATCATCATCAATACAAAACATCTTATTCAATAACATCATATAATGAAATTCAAGTAAAAGAATCAATTTCAACTATGAACATTCATTGTTAAATTGGTACTTAGAGTTACAAACATTAGATTAAAGTCATACATTCAAATTTACGGATTAATATTACATTTCAAGTTTTAGGAGACAAGACTCTTAATTTATAAATAATTAGATGGTCAAAAACAAAAGGTAACTAAAATAATATCATTCCTAACACGAACCTAATAGACCTCAAAATAGAAATTAACGTGTACACATAAATATAAAAATGTAATAACAAGCAATAACAATGACAGGTAAACAATAATATCCTAAAATTAAGATAAACTAATTAAATTTAATTCTATATTTCAATTAACATTTAAAACATAAATTCAACAATAACAATTATAGCAATACAAACAATAATATCCTAAATTAAGATAAACTAATTAAATGTAATTCTATATATATAAATTAACATTTTTAACATAAATTCAACAATAACAATTATAATAATACAAACAATAATATCATAAAATTAATAAATAAAATGAAAAAACTAAAAAACACTATACAAAACAACCTAAACACAAAACAAACAATACAGAAAACTAAAAAACACTATATCAATTCAAAATAAATTTGGGAATAAAAAATGCTTATAATAATACAAAACAACCTAATAGTGTGTTAAATTTAAGATTTTATCTACAAACAATACACAAAACAATGAACACCAAAAAAAATAATCATAATTAAAATGAAAAAATACAAAGATAAAGAAAAAAAGAATACATACCTTTTAAAACTACCACCACAACAATAAAATCTCTTCCAAAAGCCAAATAGAAACGGAGAGGAGAAGAGAAATGGAGAAGAAGAGAAACGAAGCTAGAGAAACGTGTGCGCTTCAGGATGTGTGTAATCCTGTCAGTGATTCCGTCGGTATTTTACGTCGGTAACGCCGTCGGTGAATCCGTCGGTGATCGTGGTACAATCCCGTAAATTGTTTTCAACTCTCTGTGAAATACCGACGAGTTATATTCCGTCAGTGAATCCGTCGGTGATCGTGGCACAATCTCGTAAATTGTTTTCAATTCTCTGTGAAATACTGACGAGTTATATTCCGTCGGTGAATCCGTCGGTGATTGTGGCACAATCCCGTAAATGTTTTCAACTCTCTGTGAAATACCGATGGGTTATGGTCTGTCGGTGAATGTGGCACAATCTTGTAAATTTTTTTCAACTCTTTGTGAAATACCGACGGGTTATAGTCCGTCGGTGAAACCATAAATTTTTTTTATTTTTTTGTGTAACACTATCACAAAATCTTGAATTGCAATCTTACAGCACACACAACACAATAACAAGAGCTGATCATTAAAAAAGAATAAATAATTCATGTTCCAAATTATTACATTATAAAAATAAGGCTTTAGAACATGTTTAGTTAGTCGGAATTTTCATCTTCGTCCTCAATTGAATTGTTATCATCAGCTTCATCGCACTCTTCAATTTCGTTATCATCTTCTTCAACAACATTCTTTTTTCCACTAGTAGAGCTCAGAACAACATTCAACTCCTCTGCGTCAACATCAACAAGACTATCGTTGAAAACACGAAAATTCGAATTTTCTTCTAAGTCAATCGAAGGAACAACTCGGTATGGTTCAACCAACTCACTAGCTTGAAAGACTTCATCTATCACACTTGTGTCTTCGTTCTCATCCTAAACAACCTCGACACGACCCTTGGGTTTTGTTTTTAAAACGGATAACCAATCAACTCTTGATCAGTCATTTCTAAAGGAAGAGGTATATGTGTAATAAACTTGTTGGCATTGCTTTGCGAAAACAAAGACGTTGTTTATGTTGCGGTGTCTAGCTTTTGAGTTGATTTCAACGATGCCATAGTGAGGATCTACTCTGATTCCTATATCAATTGTGTCATACCAATAGCATTTGAATAAAAACACTCTATTTTGCTCGCTATGATATTGCAGTTCGATGATCTCTTCCAATCTATCATAGTAGTCAACTTCAAACTCACTAGAAGTCGATCCCTTAATACAAACACCGTTGTTGTATGTCTTTCTTCCATGCCCGTATTCTTCAGTATAAAAGACATGTCTATTGACAAAATACCCGTTATAGAACTTGACTTTTCTTTTAGGGCCCAGGCCTAGTAAAGATAGTGAAATAGCAGTACTACCTCCCATTTGATAAATCTAGCTTATAAATTAAATCAACAATAATCAATAAATGGATATTATGTAATATTGACTACAATTAATTACATTGCAAGAGATAATGAGTTTGTGATAGGACTTACATGTGTTCTAAACCATGTGGCAAATTGTTCATCTTGTAATTGAAAGATCTAGGATTCGGTCAGCTGTGAGTTATTGGACAGTAAGTATCATCGATGTTGCCTGCAAGGTTGTTCCAAATTATATGAGTGTATGGTATCACAAAACATAAATAGTACACTCTTGACAAAGTTTAAGTCGAACATCTACTTATTTAATAAAAGGTCTCAGCTCATCACAGTTAAATAGAATATAATTGTGTGCTTGTCTGAACTCTATTTCAGACAAATATCTTCCCCTCATGGCATTTTTAGGTGTGGGTCGTCCAGGATTAGAGAATATTGACAAGTTCTCACTTGAAGGCACTTCACCACCATCATCATGCTGTGGAACACGGTTGATCCTCGTTCTCAAATGAGGTTCTAAATAGTATGAGATAAATGTTGAGATCTCCTCAACAATATAGGCCTCACATATTGACGCCTCAACATGCGCCTTGTTCTTAACCTTTTTATTAAGATTGAACAAGTACCTGTGTGTGTTTGTGTGTGTATATATATATAAAATTATCAATTAAAAAAATAAAAATAAAAACATTTAATTATAAATTACATAGCTCCTGTAATATCTAACCTCTTTAATGGATACATCCATCTGTACTGGACCGATCCTCCAACTTTTACCTCAAATGGTAAATGTACGGGTAGATGCTCCATTGAGTCAAAAAATGATGGAGGGAATATCATCTCAAGTTTGCATATTGTCTCGACGATATTCTTTTCAAGCCTTTCAATGTGATCAACATTCAACTTGCTGGAGCATATATCTCTGAAGAAATGACTGATCTCCGTCAGTGCATCCCATATCCCCTTGGCAACAAATCATGAAAAGCTAATGAGATAAGTGTTTGCATAAACACATGGCAGTCATGACTCTTCATTCCATATAATCTGCATTCCTCCGTATTAACCAGCCTTGATATGTTCGAGGTATGTCCATCGGGGAAACGCAAACTCTTAAGCCATTTGTAAACTAGTAGTTGTGCGTTTTTCTCTAGCATGAAGCTTGCTCTTGGTTTTACGACCCGTGACCCATCACAAACCAACACCATATTTTTATGGTTACAGAACAGCGCTACATCCAATCTAGCCTTGATGTTGTCCTTTGTCTTCCCCTTCACATCAATGGCGGTGTTGAAAATCTTCTTAAACACGTTCTTTTGAATGTGCATGACGTCAAGGTTATGGCGAAGAAGATTGGTCTTCCAATAAAAAAGCTCTCAAAAGATACTTCGCTTCACCCAATTATGGGTCAAACTAAAACCAGGAAACTTTTGCTTACCTGATTGGAGACCAAACACAATGTCACCGTACTCTGACACAACATCAAACAATTCTTCACCGAAAAGACACGGGGGGGGGGGGGGGCAACATCCTTTTCAACTCTGCTAACAAATAAATCATTTTTGTTCTTTTTATACCTGTGATTCGGCGGCAACAAATGACGGTGACAGTAAAAAAAAAGAGCTTTGCCCCCGTTTGTTAGCATGAATGCCTTGTTGTTCTCCATACAGTATGGACATGCTAGCTTTCCATGCGTGCTCCAACCAGAAACCATTCCATAAGCTAGGAAATCATTGATAATCCACATCAAAGTCGCTCTCATAACAAAATTTTATTTCTTCGAGATGTCATAAGTCAAAGCTCCAGAGGACAACAACTGTGTCAACTCATCAATCAACGGACGAAGACAAACATCTAGATTCCGCCCCGGACTACTCGGACCTAGTATGACCATAGATAAAAACATGAACTCCGGCCTTATACACATCCCCGGTGGCAAGTTATAAACTGTCAGTATGACCGGCCAATAAGAATAAGGAGCAGCAAATGACCCGAATGGGTTGAATCCATCTGTACACAACCCAAGACACACATTCCTTGTTCAGCTGAAAAGTGAGGATGCACACTGTTAAAGTGTTTCCAAGCTTCACCGTTAGAAGGATGAACCGTCACTCCATCAACCGCATGGTGTGATTGGTGCCATGTCATGTGCTCAGCATTCCTTAGTGAAATGAATAACCTCTACAGTCTAGGTGTGCTTGGGAAGTATATAAGTTTTTTATATGCCACGAGAGTCTTCCCTCTACTAGTTCTGGCTTTGTAACGGGAATGCCTGCATGTCATGCACTCGGTCATCTCAGCATTTTCAAGGTAATATAACATGCAGAAGTTAGGGCATATATCAATTTTCTGGTATCCTAAACCGAGGGGTTTCATCATGGACTTGGCAGCATAGAAGTTCTCTTTCAGCCTGTTCCCTTTAGGTAAAATGCTTCTCACCCATTCAATAATCTTGTCATAACCGGCCTCACTCAACCCGTGATCTGACTTGATGGTGAACACCTGTGCTACGGCTGATAATTTATTATGGTTCGTGCAGCCATCCCATAATGGTTCGTCAGAATCTTTCAACAGATCAAAAAACCTTGCTGCATCTGCATTAGGTTCTTCTTCTACAATTGGACATCCCTGACATTACCTTCACTCATTCTCATTGCATCCATAACCATATTCCTCTAAGGATTACTGTTCTCATTTCCAACTTCATGCATGTTGCTAGCACTAGAAGTTGACCCAACCACCTGTTCTTCCATGCTCTCATCAGGAACAAATAGTTCTCCATGAGCATACCAACACAGGTAATCCTCCATGAAACCTTTGGTTAGAAGATGCATCGTTACAACATCTTGATGCAGAAACTTTAAATTTTTACACTTCCTGCATGGACACCTAATACCGCCATCAGTAAAATTCCTTGGAGTAGATGTTGCGAAATTAATAAAACCCTGGACACCATTACAATAATCCATCCTCCGCAATCCTTGGGTGAGTCCCGATACATCCATGAACGATCATCCATGACTTCTATTGAACCTCTATAAAACATAACAAAAATATTGGTTTTCCTCAACATTATCCAACTAAAACAACACTTATGTTAAATATTCATTATCAATTATCAACTATCAACATTCATACATACAAATTTATACATATATAAAATTACAGAAATCACAACTTCGAAATAGAATTGATAACAATTAAAAGACTCGTTAAACAAGCTATTAATTATTTATTTCATAACAACATATTTAATTCGGTGTAATTCAAACAAAATTTCAACAATTTACAAACAAATATAATTTGACAAAATCTAAAACAAACTATAACAACTACAAAATTATACATTCATACTACAAGTTTCTTTGACAAATAACAATCAAACAAGTACAAACGTTAATAAAATACATATATTAAAAAAACAATAAAATTCACATTTAAATATTAAAACTAAAAAGTGTAGATTTACTTACAAAAAAAATGATAAAATCCACAAAAAACGACAGATATTGTGACCACGTACAAGGTATAAGAAACTTGAGTGCTTGTGTTGAGAATAGTGGAGAGTTGGGATTGGTGGTTGGCTGCAGTTTGGGAGGGGAGAGGTGGGATGGGAAAGAAGAAGGAGAAACAGAGGAAGAGAGTGTCGGTAGAAGGGGTGGGTATATAATGGTTTTTTTCCAATGGAATCACTCCGTCGGTGATTCCATCGGTGATTCCGTCAGTGATAGTGCCATGTCACTGTACGACTATCTCAATTTGAATCCCTCGGTCATTCCGTCGGTAAAATCATCTGAAAAAACCCCACGTCACCACGCCGTTGCATCTTTCCAGACAAACTGTATACTTCATCGGAGAAACGGTCAAAATATACCGACATAATATTTTCGTCGGTATATACCAACCGTTTCTCCGACGGAGTTAGGCCGTCGGTATATAGAGACAGATTTTGAGACAGAATTAATTACCGATGGAAAAATTCTGTCGGGGATTCCGTTGGTTTTCTCCGGTTTTCTGGTAGTGACTAGGGATGTTTTGAAATATGATCGTTTGAGGATGTTTTGAAATATGATCTTTTTGGGATATTTGATAAACAATTTAAAAACTTAGACTATAGCCAAAGAAGGTGATCAAACTTGGCTCAGGATTTGTGAACTTCCTCTTGTCACCTCAAACCCTTATCTTTTTTATTACAGATATGATTATGACAGTAGGCTCATTTTATACGCAAACTCTATTTTGAATAAGCAATGTGGTTATGAACCTTTTAGATCTTTTCTTTGTTGTTTCTTAATAACTCTATGTTGAAGCTTCATTTGCTTCTTGGATTACCCTTGACATTCATTTCCACCTTTTTCTTTTTACTATCGTCTTCCATTATGATTCCCTTTGCTATTTTTCTAGCAATCGCATCCTTATGAGATTGTCGCACCCTCACGGCGGAGCAGCGATCCTCGATTGGTTTCGGGGTCTTTGTTTTGTTGTGAATAAGGGAGTCGCCACCTAGTATTATGGTCACTAGGAAACCTAACTGGTCTTTTAGAGATTCTAAGGCAAGGAACTGGTTGCGTAATGGGAAGGTATTAGCACCCCTAGTACGCCCTACCTAAGGTAGGCTGCTTGGTGTATGGTTTGTCTTATAATTGCTATGGTGTTTGTGTTTTCTAATCCCATTAGTTTTTCTAGGTTTGATTCTGACTAAATTTATTAAGATAGAAATCCAAGGAGATTCCGTGTGCTTTAAAAGCTCATTTTTCCCTTGATATTTCAAGAGTTTGCGACTCGTAAATCGCAAGGAGGAGGGACGAAAATTTAGAAATCTAGGGAGCTTTAAAAGCCTATTTTTGCCTTAATGTTTCATACTCTCACGGCTCGTAAACCGTGGAGTAAAAAAAATTGAAATGCCCTCGATTATAATCAAGGCTTCTTTCAAGGATGTGTGATGACTTATTATTCCTAGAAAAATATTTTGGATATTAATCACTTGGGGTGTCTTTATCCAAACATTAACAGTGAATAATAACAAGTTATTCCCAATAATATTTTGGATATTCATCCCCTTGGGATTTCTTTATCCAAACATTAGCGGTGAATAATAACAAGCTATTCCCAATAATATTTTGGATATTCATCCCTTTCGGATTACTTTATCCAAACATTAACGGTGAATAATAGATGAATTCCCCTAAAAAATAAGATTTTTGTATTTTTTGGAATATTAGCCAATACCCTTTGGAGTTTTACAAACATGTTGTAAAATCCAGAAATGCAAGAAAATATTTTTTTGTTCTATTTAAGAAATCCATGCGAAAACACATTTTTGAAACTTCAAATATTTGTTTTTTTATATAAAAAAGGAAATTCAGAATATGTTAGGGTATTGGCCGTATGCAACACACAAAAATATTTTTCATATTTTCTTTGTCAAAAACACAAATATCACAATAAATCTCAATTAAAGACAACAAATCATGCGCATATATTCTCAAAGTTTGCAAGAAAACTGAACAGTGCCGAAAAAAATATCAAGGATGGCCCTTCAAACCCAACCCGGTTACTGGCCCAAACCAGTAATCGGTTCTACCACAGTTGCATGCATATGCATGCTATATTGACAGAGTAATTAATCTGGCAAAAACAAGGAAAGAAAGACTTACCTGCGAGGCAGCGGCTGGAGGCAAAGTGGGAGACGACTGGTTGCTGCTCACGTCTCATTTTCCCCTTGTATGCTTAATTTATCCTCCAGGCTTAGATGAGGTGTTGCCATGCCAAACCATCCCAACTAAGGCTATAATCATGCCTAGAACCACATGTAGATTAAGACTATCAAACATCTATTCAGCAGCAGCCTTCTGATTCTTTTTCCTCCCTCTTCCAGGACAGCCACCTCCTGCCTTTCAACTCTAATGTGCCTCTTTTCATCCTGCGGAGCTGTTATTGAAGAGTTGCCATGCCAATCTTGAACACGAGGGTCTGTTCATCCTGCGGAGCTGTCACTGAAGAGTTGCCATGCCAGCCTTGAACACGAGGGTCTGGAGGTGACGCTCAAGGAAGTTCTCAACAGTGAGGGCCATGACATAGTCAAGCTTGTTCTGGTTCTCCTCGAGAAGACCAATACCTGTTCATCATGCGGAGCTGTTGGGTGGAGAAAAGGAAGGCTAGTGCTGGTTCTCGGGAGTAAAAATCAAAAGCAGGGGGCGACTCTGTTTTTTTCTTTTCAAAGGGAGGGGGCGACTAGGAGAGGAATATGGGGACAGGTGTGAAGGCAGTGAAAAGGAGTTGCAATCAGGGAGATGGAGGGGAGAGTGTGCGGAAAGCATTGTATTTCTTCACAGGTCTAACTAGATCTTCTCCATCCATTTTGGATAACAATAAAGCTCCTCCTGAGAACGCTTTCTTTACCACGTAAGGGCTCTCATTATTTGGCGCCCATTTACTCTGATCTTTTCCTGGTAAAGGCAATATTTTCTTCAGTACAAGATCTCTTTCGTGAAATACTCGAGGTCGGACCTTCTTGTCCTATGATTTGGCCATCCTTCTTTGGTATTGTTGATGATGACAGATTGCAGCTATCCTCTTTTTACTGATCAGATTCAGTTGTTCATATCTAACTTTTACCCATTCCACCTCTTCTAACTTGAAGTCTACCAATACTCTTAATGAGGGGATTTCTACCTCTAAAAGCATCAACACCTTCATTCCATATACCAAAGTGTACAGAGTGGCTCCTGTTGAAGTTCGGACCGCAATGCGGTACGCATGAAGAGCAAACAGCAACATTTTATGCCAATCCTTATAGGTGACCACTATCTTCTAAATAATCTTTTTGGCATTTTTGTTAGCAGCTTTTACCGCACCATTCATCTTTGGCCTATACAGCGAGGAATTGGAATGCTTGATTTTCCATTTAGCGCAGAGTTCTATTATCATCTGCCATTGAAGTTCTCGGTATTATTAGTTATAATTTTTTCTAGTGGACCATATCAACAGATCAAATCTCTTTTCATAATTTCTTCACCACTTTTTACCTCCACGACATCCAAACATCTCAACAAAGTTCTGTCAGATGATTTCTTATACAAATTTTCCCCATCAAAATATAAATCCATTGCCAACCTCCTCATTGTTGATTTTGGATGCCCCCATCGGATATGTCTGGTTTTGGATGAAATTCTTGATATCATAGTACCAAGGGTTTCCATCTATTTCTCTTTCAACTAAGCAACAATGAGCTGAGTTATTTTTGATATCAATGGGTATCGGTTGTACCTTGTGCCCAAAGTCTATTCTAGCCATGGAAGCTAACGTGACCCAAACGTCAGCAAAATGGTTTCCTTCCTAGATGGGTGAACTTTATTTCCTCAAATTTTCTAGCCAATTCAGACAGGTATTCTTGGTAAGGTCTCAACTTCTCGTCCTTGGTTTGCCATTTTCCTTTCACTTGGCAAATAATCAAAAATAGAGTCTCCATACATATCTATCTTTCTAATATTCAGCTCCAATGCCACCTTTAAAACAAGAATGCAAGCTTCATACTCCTATGTTGTTAGTGCACCTAAACTATGACTTAAATGAAACCGGATAATGTTTCTTCTCAGGAGAGATTAGCACTGTCCCCACTCCCTTACCATAGCACTATCAAAGTACATAATCCAACAATCTGATTTCCCTTCCTCGACTGAAAACACATCTTCATTAGGAAAATCAAAGTTTAACAGCTCATAATCTTCCATAGCATGGTCAGCTAGTTGATTGGCGATGGCATTCCCTTTCATGGCTTTCCTTGTCATATATACTATGTTGTACTCAGCCAGTAGAACTTGCCATTTCACAATTCGGCTTGATAGATAGGGGTGGATTCAGTAGGTACTACTTGATTTTCTCGAAAACTTCTTCACACTCTTATTCCAAATTCCAAGATTCTTCTTCCTTAACAATCAAAGATTGGGTCACAAGTCGTGGTTAATTGGGATATAAACCGGGCAATGTAATTCAATCTTCCTAAGAATCTTATTACATCCTTCTCATTCTTGGGAGGTGGCATAAATTGAATAGCCTTTACTTTGTTGGGATCCACTTTTATCCCTTTGTCACTCACCATAAATTTTAACTACTTCCCAGATTTCACCCAGAATGAACACCTCGTTGGGTTAAGCATCAACCTATATTTCCTTAGTCTTTCAAACAATTTCTTCAATATTTGGACATGATTCTCTCCCTCTCTAGATTTAGCAATCATGTCATCAACGTATGCTTCAATCTCTTTATGCATCATGTCGTGAAACAAAGTCGCCATAGCCCTTTGGTAGGTGGCCCCGACGTTCTTTAACCCAAATGGCATGACTTTGTAGCAAAAGGTTCCTCATGGTGTTACAAAGGTTTCTTCTCCTTATCCTCTTGTCATTTTTATCTGATTGTAGCTCGAAAATCCATTCATAAAGGAATATATAGAGCTACATGTTGCATTGTCAACCAGCAAATCTAGGTGTGGTAAAGAAAAATTGTCTTTAGGGCTAGTCCGGTTTAAGTCCCTAAAGTTCACACAAACTCTAATTTTATCTTCCCTTTTAGGCACGACAACTATGTTGGACACCCATTGTGGATACTTGACTACTTCTAGAAAACCAGCATTCCACTGCTTTTCAATTTCTGTCTTTACCTTAATCAAGACATCCAGATGAGTTCTTCCCAACTTTGCTTAATAGGTTTGCATCCTTCTACTAGTGGTACCCTATCCACCAGGCATATCTTTATAGGGCCAAACAAAGATATCTATAAAATCTCAGAGTAATGCAATCAAATCTTATCTTACTTTAGGAGTGATCACAATCATTATCCTTAGTTTTTCTCTTAATTTTTTATTGCCTACATCTATGGTTTCAAGTTCCTCTTTAGCGAGTTTCCAAGCTTGTTCATCTTGTGAATTCCCTAATGTTATTTTCCTCCCATTCTTCCTCTTCTTCAACTAATATGTATTCTTTAAAGTTTGGCCATTCATTCTCAGTGTAAAGTGCAAGTTTTGTTATGGAAGATCCACTTTAAAAATGGAAAGTGTTGTGTAAATGCATAGTAAAAACATAAAAATGAACTTTTGAAAATGCATGATCTCATTAAAAGGAAAAGTTTGGCTAAAAAAAACAAGGATAAAATCCAATTGACATTTGGAACCTCGATTTAAAAAGGTGAAAAAGGCAAACAATACAATATCATGATCAAACAAGCATTGTTGATTAAATTTTGAACACCAATAGAGCCTATTGGGTCTCCCAATTCTGGAACATCTCTTCCTTTGCTAGCTTTTCAATGAAGGTCTTAAGATTGAAGATGCTTTGAGCTTAGGCTTGTTTGGATGCAAAAAAATATTATGGAGCATACATCCTAAGGATAGGGTCTAGTTCCTTTATGTGAGACATTGGGTAGGTTTACTACTTGGTCTCTAAAAAGGGTCTCTTGTTGTCCTAGTGATACCCTCATAAAGGCAATATGGGGGTTCAGCAGATAGTGGGATGGCACGTGTACCAATCACTATCAGTCTAAACACTCAGCAAAGAGTTGGGGTTTACACAAACTTAAACCTTGACTCAAGTCATAAGGCAAGCTGCTAGTCCCCCACTTAACTTAAAATTTAATGTGTGTGCTCTCAAAAAAGAAAATAATAATAAAGTGATGAATGACTACACCATGTATGACAGAATGTACAGATGCATGCTAAAGCTTTTAAATAAAATATCATTCATAATAATAATAATAATAATAATAATAATAATAATAATAATAAAAACAACACATAGCATAATAAAAAAATAATTACCAAACTTAGTCCAAGGGTCCCCAGTGGAGTTGTCATCCTGTCGCACCCTCACGGCGGAACGGCGATCCTCGATTGGTTTCGGGGTCTTTGTTTTGTTGTGAATAAGGGAGTCGCCACCTAGTATTATGGTCACTAGGAAACCTAACTAGTCTTTTAGAGATTATAAGGCAAGGGACTGGTTGCGTAAAGGAAAGGTATTAGCACCCCTAGTATGCCCTACCTAAGGTAGGCTGCTTGGTGTTTGGTTTGTCTTATAATTGCTATGGTGTTGGTGTTTTCTAATCCCATCAGTTTTTCTAGGTTTAATTCTAACTAAATTTATTAAGATAGAAATCCAAGGAGATTCCGTGTGCTTTAAAAGCTCATTTTTCCCTTGGTATTTCAAGAGTTTGCGACTCGTAAATCGCAAGGAGGAGGGACAAAAATTTAGAAATATAGGGCGCTTTAAAAGCCTATTTTTGCCTTAATGTTTCATACTCTCACAGCTCGTAAACCGTGGAGTAAAAAAAATTGAAATACCCTCAATTATAATCAAGGCTTCTTTTAAGGATGTGTGATGACTTATTATTCCTAGAAAAATATTTTGGATATTAACCACTTGGGGTTTCTTTATCCAAACATTAACGATGAATAATAACAAGTTATTCCTAATAATATTTTGGATATTCATCCCCTTGGGATTTCTTTATCCAAACATTAGCGGTGATAAATAACAAGTTATTCCCAATAATATTTTGGATATTCATCCCTTTTGGATTTCTTTATCCAAACATTAATGGTGAATAATAGATGAATTCCCCAAAAAAATAAGTTTTTTGTATTTTTTGGAATATTAACAAATACCCTTTGAAGTTTTACAAACATATTGTAAGATCCAGAAATGTAAGAAAATAATTTTTTGTTGTGTTTAAGAAATCCATACGAAAACACATTTTTGAAACTTCAAATATTTTTTTTTTTATATAAAAAAAGAAATTCAGAATATGTTAGGGTATTGGCCGTATGCAACACACAAATATTTTTTCTTTTTTCTTTTTCAAAAACACAAACATTACAATAAATCTCAATTAAAGACAACAAATCATGCGCATATATTCTCAAAAAGAAAACTGAACAGTCTAGAAAAAAGAGAGTGCAGGGTGACAGGTGTGAAGGCAGAGAGTGTGCGGCTGCTGTGGTTTGGAGGTTAGCTCTTGGTCTGTTTGGCTGGCGGTAGGGAAAAGAGAGTGCAGGGGAGCTCTGGTCGGCTGAGAGGAGAAGGAAGAGGGCTTCCTTAGGCGGCGACCCCCTTTTTTTCAAATGAGGGTGGGCAGCCTGCTGGCTTAAAAGAGACAGGTTTAGGGTTTTTCTGGTTGCTCTAATTTTTTGTTTTTAAAATTTGCTGCCCTGTTAATTTTCTCCCTCCTTGTATATGGCTGCAGGTTCACTTATATAGAAAATGTCTACACGTGTTATTTAAGGAAATATTGCAATAATTATTGCAAAGATTGTCTTCTATAACCAGCACCAACAAATCATATATATATGGTATTTTATATTACAGTAATTATATATGATTCAGTAATTATCTCCTTGACATATTGCTTCCTTAACCCTGATGCTCCATATTATCGCCACATGTAAATCGTTATTTTATTATTTTTTTTATTTTTTATTTTTTATTTTTTATTTGAAAATTTATCAAAATATGGGTCAAAAATTGGGTAGCAACAGAGATGATCCAAATACACTTCAAACTCAAATAAACTCATTTTTTATTTTTTTTTCTTTGATGTTGTTCTTGTTCATTAGGTTTATTTAATTAATATCAGAGTTGGTTATCCAATGAACAAAAAAAAAGACTATTTTTAAGGAAATATGACTAAGAATCGAGGAAAAAGATTAAGAGAAACAAGGAATAAAACAAAATAATAATTTTGAAAATTCTTTGGCCAAAATTTTAAGTTCTTTATTGCATTAAATTGAAGCACAATATTTACTTACAACATGTGAATTTACAAGCTTCACAGCTTAGCGCATATTTCCTTCAACATTTGACAAAATAAGAGCTCTTATTAAGAATGTCTTCTTAACTATATAAATGTCTTCATAACTTAGCTTATATTTTCTTTGATCTTCCCCAGGAATTTGGACCCTAGAACTTAAATTTCTTTCAATAAAAGCCTAAATTGACTTAAAAGATCAATTTTCTTGCAATCAAACCCTCTATAAATTCAATTAAACCTTGGATAAAATTTAATTGAGTCAATAAACATCTGATTTTGAACTTTTTTTTTTCAAATTAAATTTTCCTTGTCCCAGGGCTCTCATCGGTAAAACATATACTGTTAAATTTTAACTATTTGCATTTTTTAACCTCCTAAACCAATTTTGACCTTTCTTCGGCATTCCAGCATCCTTTTCTTGCTTTTATTATTTTTTATTTCTTCTGAATATATCTTTTGTATTTTCTCATTTTTTGTATAAGAACCCAAAAATGGGTAACAACATTCTTTATTGCATTAAATTCAAGCATAATATTTATTTACAACATGTGAATTTACAAGCTTCACAACTCCATTCCTTCAACATTTGACAAAATAAGAGCTCCTATTAAGAATGTATTCTTGACTATATAAATGCCTTCATAACTTAGCGTGTTGTTTCTTTGATCTTCCCTAGGAATTTGGAAAACCTTATTCAAAATCAAATCTCCTTCATGAAAAACTCTTGGAAGCATTTTTTTTTTTATTGTAAGCCTTAACAATCCTTTTTTTATACAACTTTCCAATGCAAATCAAAGTCAATCTCTTTTTGTTGATCAAATTCAACTACTTATATCGTATTCTAACACATTCTAACTTTTCTAATTCAGTTTCTTTCAACAACCTTAAATAGGGTATCTCCACTTTGAGAGGTAAAACCGCTTTCATTTCATATACCGAGTAAATAGTTACTCATGTTGATGTTTTTATAGCATTTTGTTATCCATGAAATCCATATGAAAGCATTTCATGCTAGTCTTTATATGTGATCATTATCTTCTGTATAATCTTCTTTATATTGTTGTTCGCCGCCTCTACTCTACCATTCATCTTAAGCCGATAAGACGAAGAATTAAGATGCTTAATTTTTCACCTCTACTCTACCTCGCATCGTATTCTGGCACATTCTGACTCTTTTAATTCAGTTTCTTTCAACACTCTTAAAGAGGATATCTCAACTTTGAGAGGTAAAACCGCTTTCATTCCATATACTAAGGAGTAAGGAGTTACTTTTGATGATGTTCTTATAGAAGTTTGATATCATGTAATGTATATGACATAATTTCATGTCAGTTTTTATATATGATCATTATCTTCTGCATAACCTTCTTTATATTCTTGTTTGTTGTCTTTACTACACTATTCATTTTATTTACTACACCATTCACTTTAGAGCTGATAGGGTAAAGAATTAAGATACTTGATTTTTTGCTTTTGACATAAATCTTGAATCATTTTTCCATTAAAATCCTAAGCATTAACGATAACTATTGCTAATGGTAATCAATATCAGAAAATAATGTATGTTTCAAAAAAATATTTGAACAACCTTCTAAGTAATAGGAGAAAGAAGTTGCTTCAATCATCTTTACTGGTAACAAAATCCTTTTTTTCTACCTGGATCTTTAGCATTGGCTTAAATATGCAAAAATATCATCCCTGTTTTGTTTCAACATCAATTCATATAAAAATATTATTATATGATATCCATGTATTGAAGGTTTTTTTAAAAATCGACAACTATAAATCCATTACTATAGAGCATATATGCTCTAGAAAAAGATGGCTATTTGCTATTATTATATAGAATAAGATAATGTTTAAAGCTTTGGTTAAACTGAATTTTTAATAAATTTTGAATTTGATTTTTTGCTTTAAATTAAAAAAAATATAGTGTTTTGAATCACTTTAAAATACTAATATAAAAGAATTAAAGAAAAAAAATATTATTTTAATATATTTTAAAATAATAAACGCTTAAAAAAAACTCATATCATACTCCTAGATAAACTTTAAAAGTTTATCACATCAAACTAGGATGAGAAATACGTCATATATATTAAGTAAAATATAGTTGATAATATATGAATTCCACATGCTTTTATCTATGTCTTCTTATATTTATTGATATAGTCTAGGAGTACAATGATAGGCTTGTCAGCGTAATCATTCCGTGGCTAACATAAAGCTCTCTTACGTTGAACCTGAAACCGTGTATTCTGCTGATGTTTGCTACACGCCGCTTCAACGAGCTAGGACAGGCTTAATTTTCAAATAGAAAGTGACAATTGAAAGACTTTCATGTCTTAATTCATGACTAGATGCAGATTGCAGAACGTGAACAAAAATTGTCATGAACTTTCTAAGCATGTGCTGCTGGTGTTCAAAGCAGTCACAAAAAAGAAACGCGGGGTCAACTGTGGCTATTAGTCAAAGCAGCCACAAACCAAGAAATTTGTATTTCCTTGCACAACAAGACTGTCAAAGCAACTTCCAAATATTTTCTCACTATAAATAGACTGGATTCCCTTGAAGATCATCAAGAAATCTAACTTAACTTTGTTCAGCTAAAGAAAGATAACTAGTTGGCCTACACCAATACTTTGATCGAAAACAGTTTTAGATAACAAGAGAAAGCAAGAAATGGGTCGTTTCTCAGCCATTTTTAGTTTCTTTGTTTCATCATCTTCTTCAAGGGTTGCAGATGAAGCCCGTAATAAGACAGAGAAACCCAAAAGCAAATCAAAATCATCAGGTGCCCCAATTGTAGTTTCTTACTTCCCCGTGAACTCATCTCTCTCTCGCTTGTAGGAAATTCCATTCCAGGGAGATGAAGAAGGGCCATGTGGTACTTTCTATGCCGATAATCGTGGACCATCTTCGGCCGTTTTCACAAAAACCAACTGTATGACAGTGTGGCAATGCTGCTACGTTAGGCTTTGAAGTATTTGTAGCAATTATGAGTAGCGGAAATTATATCTCATGACTATTTCATGCGTGATGTTTATGCAACTCATCGTATGGCTGTAGCCGGTACTGTTCTGATTTATTTTTTATTTTATGGGTAAAATTTCTTAAATTTTGCTTATATATACTTTAATCAGTGGAATTCGAAGATAGACGAACAATGTTCTCAATCATTGATATATAGTATTTATTTATATTAAAATATATATGATCAAGAGTCAAGATTATAAAAATCATAGTAAATAAATAATCTAGCAATATTGCTTTAAGAGCCACATGCCCACAACCATCATACAATCAACTAATTTGGGACTGTCGCTTGCTAATATAATATTCAACTATGACTTAGCACACATATGTATGATTAGCATATAGTATTATATCAGATCTTCCTTGCTTTGGAAGCTCAGAATAAAAAAAATCTCCCATTTTGTGTGGTCAAAACAGCCACAACATGTGAAAATTGATTTTCCTTTTCTTTCCAATCCAAGCATAAGCATCTCTCGTACACTTCATTCTTATCTCCTTATAAATAGACAAGTGCCCAAGACAGTCTCCTTGAACTCATTGTCTAATCTTCAATTAGTACCTTCCTCTTACTATTCCTAATTGTTACACTAAAAAAGCTAATAGTACCCCAAAGTATATCTACTAGCACAACTATGGAAGATCGATCGTGCATGAAGAAACTATTCCAATTTGTTTACTAGAGAGCTTAATTTCTGATCCCCAACCTCCCACCGTTGAAACTGAAGAAGAGTGAAGACTAATTTCTCTCACACTTTCAGCCCCATCGAGGGGCGGGGCTAGGATTCAAAGATAAAAGGGGGAAAAGTTGTCGAGAACATGAAGTACAAACATAACATAGTACAATTGAATTATTAAAAATTATAGAGGCTATTATTTAAAAAAATAAAATAAAGGGGCAAGAAACCACCAAAAGAGTGAGGAATAAAAAAAGTAACAGATCAAAAATTTTGATTCCATGATGAAATGGAAAGAAATGGAAAGGGGCAAGAAAAAAATTAAGAAATAAAAAGAATAGACCAAATTTGAAACAACAAAAAATGATAAATTCATATTCAATTTATGATGAAATTGAAAAAATTAAAAACTTATAAAAGGTCCAATGACAAAAATTACAAATCAAAAAAATAAGGATTCATACTAAAATATGAACAATTAATAGGACTACCTTGATAATTTAAATGGCCATCATGAATTTCAAGAGAGCTGAGAAAAAAAAAGGAAAAAACAAAACTCTAACGATGAGTATTGTGACATACATGACATCATGTTAATTATTCCTGCTACAGAACGTGAAATAATGTTCTGCATGCAGGTTCGAGAGCAAAGAGAAGGTTTACATGGAAAGGAGCAATAAACTTTGATTTAAGTCCTCGAAGTTAACTCCTTTCTCAAAAAAATTCTTGGTTGTGAATTTCTTTAATTTAATCCTTAATTTACCATAAATTTTGATTTTCTTGCAATGTCATCCCTAATTTAATTCAATTAATTTCATAAAAATTAAGTTTGGTCCTCTAAAATTCCAATCTTCTTGATTAACCCTAAATTAGGCTTCCAAACTTAATTTTTTACCAATTAAATCCCTAATAAAATTAATTTGAACCATTAAAGTATAATTAGGTCCTTGCACCTAATTAAATCTTTTAATATGGTCTATGATTAAATCAAACTAGCCTATTAAAAATCTAATTAATTTCTTGAACTTAATTTTTATGCAGATTCGTCGAATAATTATTTAATTTGACCTTAGTCCCTTCAATTTTGGATGCAATTGGATATGATTAGACTCTAAACTTTATTCAAGACTCCAACTTGATTTTTCTATACATTTAAAATCCTCTCGAGCCTGTTTTTATCAAATTATCAGTCTTGTTGTTTTTATTATTATTATTATTCAAAAAGAAAAAAGGTAGGGGGTGGGGGGGGTTACAACAGCAAGAATCCGTCAAGAACCAACAAACATGTGTAGCCTATAGAAGAAAAAGACGCCACCAGGAATTCAATGACAGGACAAAAAAACAAAAAACTTTTTCATCGTCTAAGAACACCGCACACGCCGCCAAAGCGACACGACATCCTTCCACTTATTGGAACTTTATTATAATGAAAAAACCTGAATGAAAATACCAAAAAAATCTTGAAAGAAACTTAAATAAATTTAATTTAAAGGGTTGTTTCGTAAATTTATCCTGAAAAAAAATGAAAATTCCAAAAAGCTGTTATAAACCAATTATTTAATTTTTTTTTTATCAAATATAAAAAATTGTATAAATCAAAACTGAAATAAAACTAGAAACCAGCAAGTCAAAATATACAGGCATGTACATTCAAACGAACAAAGAAAACAAACTCCCTTAAACAAAAAAGAACACGCTCCCTGAACAAATATAACCAAACCAGCAAGCTGAACAAGACAGCAAGCACCAAAAAGCCATTAACTTAACTCTAGCATTCCAACAAGGCATGCAGCAGCAACCCAATTGGCCAGCTCACAGCTAAAGCTGTAAGAAGCCTCCTTCAGCTAACCACATCAGCTAAGGCCAGCCCCAAGGGCCCCTCCAATAACAGAATCACAATCTGCAGTAGACCTGTAGAAATGGACAAACCAACAGCAAATCTCCAACATACCAACGCTGCATAAAGCAGCATCCATTCAGCAACTAACCAGCAAATCAGCCAAAACCAGGACTGCAGTAAGCCAAAGAACACCAGCAAGCTAACATTCCACAGCAAAGCAGGGCAGGAACAGGCAAGCATGGAGTCATTCAACACCAGCATTTGAAGCATGACGAGACCAGCAGCCAGCATCCACGAAGCTTAGCTCACTAATCAGCAACAGCAGCACAAAGCCCAAGAGACCAAGGCACCACAAGACAAGCTCCATTGAGCACCCCTCCACTGAAATGCAATCAGCATCAAGGAAAACCGATACCTGCAACACATGAGATGACCAACAGCAGGAAACATTGCAGCCCAGCCAGCCTCTGGACGCATGAACCCAAACTGAGTAGCCTCCCTCGAACAGCTAAGCAACATAGCAAAAGATACCCAACAAAGCAGAAGCCAACTTGCAGAATTGACCAACCTAGTAGAGATCCACCAAGCCGGCCCCAAAACCACAAGATAGCAGTCAAGCACATTGCAGGATGAAGAACCCATCCCTGACGCCACAGCAAGCAGCAACATCAAGCAATCAGACAACTTGTGGTTGAAAGCCTCATGTTAATTCAGAGGGTATGAAGCCCCTATCAAACCAAGACCATTCCAGCAATAAGATGAAGTAGCAAGCATAAGAATAGAAGGAGCTGTAACCTGCACATCCAAGGGAAAATGCAGAGGGGGAAAGACCCCTAAATAATAGGGACATCAATCACCAATCCAAGGAGCAGCTTCAATTCACCAACAGCTAAGTCAATATATAGCAGGAAGGAGATATCAAACCAGAACTCAACAAAAGACCCAGAAACCATGCACAAAGGCAAAACAACTGCACCAGTATAGCAACAGGCAACCTGAAATCTAAGGAGAGAGCTGTAGCAACTAGAGGGCTACAACCTGCACATCCAGCAACAGGGGGGAACCAAGCATTTGGGGAGAGAGCCTCACCCAAGCGGATCCCTTCACCAAGCAACACTATAGTAGTGAGCCATCCGCGTATCATCTCCAGCAGACCAAACCAGCTCCGCAGCATTGACTAGGTCACTACTAGGACAGACTCCATCCAGTACCCTCCGCTTAGAAGTGAGCAGAATGAGGAAAGACCCCCCGATTTCCTCCTAACTAAACAGCATCACAGCGATAGAGAACACTACAGCAGTAGCCCAAGCAAACTGTTGGGATCCATTGCAGCTACCTAGAGACAAGCAGAGTGAGCACAGTAGCCCAAAAACAGCCTCCACGAGAACCCAATGGAGGACAAACCCAAAGACAGCCGAAACAGACCTGCAGGATAACCAAGAGGGAACGAGAGGGCCTACAGCCTGTACATCCAGTAACTGGGGGAGAGAAAGCATTTGGGGAGAGAACCTCACCCAGACAGATCCCCACAACAGGCAAAGGAAACTTCTCAAAAGTCCCAAAGCGCATCCGCAGCTGAACCAGCTTGACAAACACACACAAACCAGCAAAAAACCAGAAAGAAATCCCAAGCCAGCCTAAAGAAGCTCAGTAGGCCACGACTTTAGCAGGATATAAACCACAGACTACCCCAAAACAACTGCACCAGTATAGCAACAGGCAACCTGAAATCTAAGGAGAGAGCTGTAGCAACTAGAGGGCTACAACCTGCACATCCAGCAACAGGGGGGAACCAAGCATTTGGGGAGAGAGCCTCACCCAAGCGGATCCCTTCACCAAGCAACACTATAGTAGTGAGCCATCCGCGTATCATCTCCAGCAGACCAAACCAGCTCCGCAGCATTGACTAGGTCACTACTAGGACAGACTCCATCCAGTACCCTCCGCTTAGAAGTGAGCAGAATGAGGAAAGACCCCCCGATTTCCTCCTAACTAAACAGCATCACAGCGATAGAGAACACTACAGCAGTAGCCCAAGCAAACTGTTGGGATCCATTGCAGCTACCTAGAGACAAGCAGAGTGAGCACAGTAGCCCAAAAACAGCCTCCACGAGAACCCAATGGAGGACAAACCCAAAGACAGCCGAAACAGACCTGCAGGATAACCAAGAGGGAACGAGAGGGCCTACAGCCTGTACATCCAGTAACTGGGGGAGAGAAAGCATTTGGGGAGAGAACCTCACCCAGACAGATCCCCACAACAGGCAAAGGAAACTTCTCAAAAGTCCCAAAGCGCATCCGCAGCTGAACCAGCTTGACAAACACACACAAACCAGCAAAAAACCAGAAAGAAATCCCAAGCCAGCCTAAAGAAGCTCAGTAGGCCACGACTTTAGCAGGATATAAACCACAGACTACCCCAAAACAGAAGCAGAGCAGCAATAACAAACAAACCAGCCAAAACCAGCAGCTCATGTTGTGAACAGACCGACCAGATGGCCATTAACAAGCAGTCTAGGCAGAGTCAACAGGCAAAGCAGATTCCACCAAAACAATCAGCAGGAACAGCAGGATGACGAAACCAGACCTAGTGGCTTACCAACATCCCAACATAAGGTTCACACCACCAAAAGTCAGCAGACCAACTAAGCTTATCCCTTATCTCCGAAGACAAAACATCATTGACAGCCTAACATGGCATCATCAACAAACAGCAGCAAGCAGACTGAAACATAACCAGAAGGAAACACACAAGACAAGAGCTTGACAGGACCAGTGGGACAAGCAGCAAGCAGTCCCAGGGCACACTTCACCAGCAGCAGAGCAGCATACAAGCAAACAAAGCTACTCGACAGATACAGCATCAACAAGCAATCTACAGTCGAAACAGCAGAGACAAAAAGACTCCACCCAGCCATCCAGTAGGATAGGCTACCTAATGCCCAGAACTCACAACAGCACAGCCAAGAGAGAAACAGGACATATAGATAACAAAATGTAGCAGAAAAAAGCCAGCAACAGCGGCAAAATTGAACAGGCAAGAAGAACTTGCAAACAACTACCAAAGAAGCATGAGGTGCACGACCCCATGCTATGCCGGAGGCAAGCATGCCTCTGATATACCAGGAAGAAAGCATTACAGAGGAGGATAGATAGGAGAAATCCTACCATGGCCAGAAGCTCTGTTGAGAAGATGAAGGACAGCAACCCAGGTATCAAAACCATCAACGAATCTAGCACCAACAGTATCAGCGGAGAAATCGACGCCGACGGTGGTGATAAGAGTAACTCCATCGAATCTGTCTGCAGAGAAGGAAGGAGCCACAGATGCGTCTTCAAAATCCCCAGCATCGGAGTCTGAGGCTTCAGTTTAGACTAGGCCAGCACAAATCCCAACCAAGAGATTCTGTATCGGCAAACAAAAGGGCAGAAGAACAGACCTCCATCGAGATCAGGCGTTGATAGGGAAACACCAGATCTGTGTCGGAATCCCGAAGATCGGGGAAGACGACAGCCAAAACACCAATTAGGGCTTTGGGAAAGACTCGCAGCGTTATCGTTGTTTCTGCTCAGCCAGGGAGCAACCAAGAGCACCACCGTGGACCGGATCCAAGGCTCCGTCAACAGGAGCCGCTGTGCCCGGAGAGGGAAAACCAAAAAGTCATCAACAGATGACGTGAAGAAAAGAGCTCAATCAGTGACGGGAGAGCAGAAATGAGGAGAAGCTCTCCCTCAAGGAGCTCAAGGAGGGAGAGCGTCTCTCTCCAATTATTTAAATTTTGTTTTTAAAAATAGTGTATGTATTTTACTGTTCATAAAAAGGAGGTAAAAGACTGGGGTGCCCTAGGACAAATTGAAAATGACAAATGGATGATGAGGAAAAGACTATTTTATCTATGAATGAAGGCTTCTTAGCTGATTTGTTAAAGGATAAAATTATAAATTCACTATTACAGCCCACAGTTTTTCTCTCTGGTCTCCAATAATTTTGCCCATAACTTAGTTGTTCTGTTAATTTTTCGCCCCTCCACACACCTGTTGACTCTGCCTTGACGAAATTAGGCTAACATAAAGAAATTATTACATAAACTAAGTTCATCACATCACATGAGGCATAAACTAAATTAATAAACATGGGACATACAGGGTAAAATTACAGAGATTTTTGTTGATCATGCATGTTCAAAAATTACCGATAAATTTTGAATTAGTTTTTATCGATTTTCTGGTAATAATGATGTATTTCACATCATTTTATCTACATGTCTTCTATTTGTTAGTATAGACTATAAGTGATATGGTAAATTTAGCGTGTGTAATCATTTCTCGTCTATCCTAACCTAGCATGTTCTCATTTCATTTTTTTATATATATTTTTTAGATTAAATTAAGCTCTCTTACGTTGAATATTGAAAACGAGTATGAATATTGCTACAACGGTCTACCTGTCTAGCAGAGGCTTAATTTTCAATAGGAAGTGACGAGTTAAAGACTTTCATGTCTTAAATTTTTTACTCGATGCAGATTGCAGAAGGTAAACAGAAGTTGTGATGAACTTTCTACGTATGTGCTGGCGTTCAAAGCAATCACAAAAAAGAGATATTACTCGAGACGAGGGGTCACCTGTGTTTTGGCTTATTAGTCAAAGCAGCCACAAACCAAGGAACTTCGTATTTCCTTGCACAGCACTGTCCAAGCAACTTCCAAATATTTGCTCACTATAAATTGACAGCATTCCCTTGGAGATCATCAAGAAACTCCCACGTAACATTTTTCAGCAAAAGAAAGTTTACTAGTTGGCCTACAGTGTCTTCACCAATACTACTTCATCGAAAACTGTTTTAGATAACAAGAGAAAGCAAGAAATGGGTCATTTCTCAGCCATTTTCAGTTGCTTTGTTCCATCGGCTTCTTCAAGGGTTATAGATGAAGCCCATAAGAAGGCAGAGATTCCTAAAAGCAAATCAAAATCATCAGGTGCTCCAATCGTAGTTTCTTACTTCCCCATGAACTCATATCTCTCTCGCTTGTAGCAAATTCCATTCCAGGAAGATGAAGAAGGGCCATGTGATTGTTTATGCAACTCAGCATATGGCGGTAGCCTGCGCGGTTCTGATTTATTTATTTTATTTTTTATGGATATTTTATTTTATTTGTTGCAATAGCTAGGTATTGCAAGAATTGCTTATCCTGTAAAGAAAACAAAGGATGAATAAACAAAATCATATATAATTTTTTCCCGAAGTAAGAGTAAAATTTATGGAGTCCACCTCTCAAATCATTCACCCATTAAATTTATTTGCAAAATCTTAATCCTACAGATCCTGCACACCCCTAGGAACTTGCATGCTTACATCTAGTTTTTTTTTTTATAATAATTATTAATATCATGCTAGCCATTTAGAGGATGGCGATCATGAAAATTTATAGTTTTTACATGAAAAGACATAACTAAAAGAAAAGAAAAGGAAGATTGAGGGAAAAAAAAAAAAAAGCCCACAACTTGCTACAAAAACACCATACTAATAATCAGCATGGTATTTTGTCATTTGTTCATCTATGAATGTAATCAGGACTTGAAGATCATTACTTGTGTAAGAGAAATGTTCTTCACAATTCTATGACCATGCAGATAACCGATGTAGGGTTAAAGAAACACAAGACTCAGATTTTGTCAAATATCATTGAAAACTAAATTATTTTTGTTAATCAGATATTCCAAGTAATATCACATGAGAGTAGTTTCCATGTTTTCCTCTCAAAACTTCCATGTCTCATACAAAATAATAGTCAATCTCAACATGAATTTGAATTTGAATTTGAATCTCTTTCTTTGCAACCATCTGCAATTTGATCGTGAGAAGAGATAAAATGAATCTGAATCTCTTTCTTCGCAGCCATGTCTCATACAAAATGATAGTCAACCTCAACATGTTTGGTACGAGCATGAAAGATAGGATTTGCAGATAAATAAGTAGCACCTAGATTATCACACCAAATAGTAGGAATGGACGCAGAATGAATTTGCAGATCTCTCAATAGATATTGAAGCTAGATAACCTTAGCAGTGCCATCTGTCAAAGCTTGATACTCAGCCTCGATGGAGGAGCGAGCAATTGTGCATTGCTTGCTTAATTTCCATGAAACTGACGTCTGATCAAAGAAGACAAGATAACCACCCGCAGACTTATGATCATCAATACTACCTGCCCAATCTGCATCTGTAAAGCCATGTAGTGCAAATGAGGAACTGCAAGTGACATGTAAGCCATAGGTGGCTGTACCCCGTAGATAACGCAGAATGCGTTTAACGACACCCCAATGAGAATCTGTAGGAGTATGCATAAACTGACAGACGATGTTAATAGCAAATCAGATATCTGATCTCATAAAGGTAAGACATTGAAGAGCACTCACAATCTAACAAAACTGTGTAGGATTAGAAAACAAGGGATCTGGCAATATGGTGACTTTGGAAGTAGAGATAGGAGTATCAACCAATTGCAGGAAGTCATACCAACTCAAGTGAGGATATCAAGAATACACTTATGTTGTCATAACATCAGACCCATAGCATTGGATTGAACCTCAATACCCAAAAAATAATGAACGGCGCCAAAGTCACGAAGCTTGAACTCTAAACTAAGTAACTGTATTAGAAGGTGAAGCATAGTAGAGTTGTTATCCATAAGCAAAATGTCATCAATATAAACCAGAAGATAAAAAAATATCAGTACCAACAGACAAGATAAATAAGGAGGTGTTAACCTTGGAAGCATGAAAGCCAATAGAAAGCAGAAAGTCACTTAGAGGAGTGTACCATGCTCGTGTCGGTTGTTTTAAACCATATAAAGACTTATACAACTGGCACACATGAGAGGAAATAGCAGAGTCGACAAAACTTGGAGGTTGTTTCATGTAGACCTCTTCGACAAGAACACCATTGAGGAAGACATTATGAATATCAAGTTGATGAATCTTCCAATTACACTAGACTGCAATAGAGAAGACTAATCTGACGGTCGCTTAACAACTGGATTGAAAGTTTCAGAATAATCAATGCCTTCTTGATACGTAAAGCCTCTAGCAACTAAACATGCCTTATATCGCTCAACATTGTCATCCACATAGCGCTTTATCCTATACACCCACCAACTACCAATAACATTCATCGAAAGATGAAAAGGAACCAAAGACTAGGTGTTATTAAAGTGTAAGGCCTGAATTTCATCATGCATAGCACCATGCCACACCTCATACTTGTTAGCATCAGAGAATGTAATGCGCTTAGAGGCAGGAGAGGACATTACCAGACAGATAGGTGCAGGAGAGGACATTACCAGACAGATAGGTGCAGAAGAGGAGGCTACAAACGCTGCTAGAAGGGTAGTTCTCGGCAGTCGTAGGCGAAAAACCATTAAATGCTGACGAGCGGCAGACCGATGGGGAGAAGTGACCCGATCAAAGAGTTGATGTCTTATCCCAAGTGCAGGAGTGTCAAAGTAATAAATAACCCGTCAAGACCGGGGTCGATCCACAAAGAGGTCAACTATATAAATTATAAATAATATATATAATTTAACAAAGAGTTAAAGAGATCTTTGAGATGTGAGATTAATATGAGTATTAAACAATGATAAAAACAATTGTCAAGGTTAGAAGATCCACTAATGGTATTAGAAATAAGTACAGTATAAACTCTTTTATTACTCAACTGGAAACCACACACAAAGGAGGTTCCAATCGGATGATTTATTCTTCATAGTTCATTATAAATTTTTTAACATTATCATATTAATTATCTTATTTTAGTAATATCATACTTTTAAATATTATCAGGAATTCATGATGCTAACTTATATTAACAATAAATCAAGTTTCTCTCATAACAACGATGTCGGCCGAAGACTATGAAGGATCAAGCATTTATTGTACCAAGTGTTATACAACACAAATCTAGATTAATCATTTAACAAGTAAGGTATTAAGAATTAGTAAGATAAAAAGATAATACATATTAATAACAAACTTTCTTGGATATAAACATTGAAGTCCATATTGAATTTATATTATACATATTCTAACACCAATAGTGTAACCTTTTCACCTTCACATAATTAACTTAGCTAGACGTAATGAAGAAGAAGAACATAAATAAACAAGATAAGAACATATTATGATATAAGTTAACTAAGAGTAGTAAAGGAAATGAAAAGCATAAACAAGATATTAATAAAAATAAAACATGAAAGAAAACTTGAACATTACAAAGAGAGAAAGCAAGAAAATGATCTTGATCTGAAAATGAAGATGCCTAAATGAATGGCAAATGCCTCCTTTTATAGGCAAAAATTCAGAACTATTCATTTGGTAATTGATTATTGATGTAATGGCCAACTATTGATTTAGTGAACTTGGTGGACAACAGCACTCAAGCATTTTGGCTGGATGAAATGACATTGATGCAATCAGAATTTGGCAAAGTGTTCTTCATGAAAGTTGTTGAAAATCATCTCCTCTTTCCACACACAACATTTCAGAGTATTTGGATCACTATAGATCACGATATGACTAAAATACTGAGTAGTGCTTCTGGTGGACATGGTGGATAGCCCTCAAGCTCTTGTCTGGATGAAATGTCATTTCTAATATCCGAATTTGAGCAGGTGGTTCGCATGAATGTTGTTGAAAATTGTCTTATCTTTTGACCCACCAAATTTGACATTATTTGGCCTTCTATAACTCCAGATATGGGTAACATTCTGAGTAGTGTTTGGGTTGGATTGCAAAACAGATTCTGACTTCTCTTTTGTGGCCAAGCTTTGAATTTGAAAACAGAAGATTTAGGTCTTCCACTCTTCATGAAAGTTGTAGGCCTATGTCTTAACTTCCCATAACAATAAACCAAACATCAATCCAATGTCCACAACTTCAGATATGATCAATGACTGAATAGTGTTCCAGTTTGATCCAGCATCTCTTATCTAACCTTGGCTCTTTCTTTGTCTTTTTGCTCTCAATAGTTAGTCACATCAATCAATCTTTTGAATTGTGAAATACGCCTACATTTAAAATGAGCATTTACCATAAATTAAAGCTATCTATATTATCAAACTTGTTATTATAAAAACATGCTTAAGTTAGGGAATTTAATGATACTAAAAATGCAATATGATGATATAAAGCCTTAATAACAATGCACTTTTAAGTACTAATCACACTCCTCAAACAGCTTATTACTAGTCCCTAGTAATTAAAGCGTTAAAATACAAAAATAATTTGCAAGATTCAAAAGCAAGGTATTCATCATTTAACTTCTATTAATCTATCCAAATAAACAAACTCTCATTAAATTTATATATCCGCTTTATACTTCTTAATCAAGATATTAATAAACCTTTCTTTTGTGCTCAATATATCAACACATAGTTATGAGGCTTTACTTGGAAGAAACACAATTTTATTCTAATGTTTTTCTAAGGTTAACTTCCTTAAGCTTTCTCCTCAACCCATGTAATAAGCACTGGGTCAATAGCTCCCAAGTCAATTGACTTTAGAGTATTAGGTATTAAAACACCCCTTCGGGTTTAATTGCTTAAGTCAAGAAGGCTACGAAACCAAACTTATCTACATTTTTATTTATTTATTTTATTATATTTATTATCATTTTTTTTTGTTTTTCTTCTTCCTTTTTTTTTTTTGAAAAGCATATACTATCCATTTTCCTTAATTGTTACCTTTAACAAAAGAACATAAATAATTTAATAATCTGAAGTGCAATCCACAATCATATGTTAAAGTGTGTGTGTGTGTGTGTGTGTGTGTGTGTGTGAAAATGAGGGTTTATGAATACTTATAAAAAAAGAGAATATGAGCAGAATTACATGATAATAATGCGAGAGTTTGTAAACCTGAATATTTCAAGAAGTGTTATGATAGACCTTGTTATGAATGTTTACTAAAATGCATCTCAACAGTCAATAGAATTCCTCCTTACTCTGTCATCCTAATAACAGTTCTGTCAAATTAGTTTTTTTATTTTTTTATTTTCAAAACTACTATCTCCCCCCAACCAAAACGAGACATTGTCCTCAATGTTCTAAGGTAGAAAGATAGAGTATAGAAGACATCACCTGAAATAGTGACTACTGACAAACCTGAAACACACTTAAATAAATATAAGAAATAACAAAACAAAATATGATGCTATAAACCAAAAGACACAAGTCGTTACAAACAAAGGCTCAAATCTAATCTAAGCTTTTTACAGATGTCCTTGGCTAACCAGTTTATTCGACTTATGGAGAAATCAATTACAGGGATGAAAGATGGTAGTTGGTCAATCAATTATTCAGTAGTAGTAGCAAAGATTATGATTTGTCGTACCGGAGATGTTAGAAATTTCTGTTCCACAGCATGATTCAGAAAAGATAACAAATTATCAAAAAAACCATTAACATTTAACAAACCTATAAGGTTCTAGTGAATGTTCAGTTGGGCCCAAGAGGAAATATAAAATATCTCTTTTAATATGCCCAGACCACCTAGTAAGGCAATGAAGGCGTCAGCATGATCAAACATTGTATCCATTCGTTTAGACATTGTGAAGACCTGCAGTTCCTCTCCAACTGTTTTTCCAATGATATCTACTTTGGCTAAAGCTTTTGGAATGATACCCAAAACTTGACTGCCTCCTAAAAATACAGCTGTTGACACACTCGCTATTAACACACTCCCCATTAACCCAAAGTTGCCTCCCCATACACTAAATAAATCTTTCTCTTAGCTAGTACCCGACCAAGATGATTTGTTGATTCTAAAAACTCTTTTTCTTTCCCAGGACTGGATCCATCAAAAACATAAATATTTTTTATTTGATGACCTGAGGAACCTACCATTACTACACGCTTCTATATCTGTTGAATGTATGGGTTGAGTAGAAATGAAGGGAAGGAAGATAAGATTTTATAGATGAGAAATTGAAAATGCAATCATACCACCAATATGTAGGCCAGCTGGAGTCACTCTTTTTTTTTGTTTTGTTTTTTTAGAACATGTGTATGTACAAGTAGTTGTGATTATGGCTCACATCTTCCCTTGGCTTTACATCCAAAAACAACTTAAACGCCCTCTATGGGTCGGGTATAGGCTTCTCATCCAGTTTTCTTAAAAACTGGCAAACATGATCTTTTTTAGTTAGATTCCTAAGACTACGTCGATCATGTTCTTTATGAAATTGGGGCCATAAATCATGAATTGCATGATGCACATCTCCACTAGCATGTGTCTCAAGAGTTAATAGAAGATTATCTAAAGACTCCTTACTCAGACCATCTGTAATGAATTGTATTTTATCTTCACGGTTTACAGATATCATTCCTAAATAACGACATTTTGCATTACAAGTCCATTTAGCACATCTGTGACAAACTTTGCCAGCGACTTAGACAAATAATGGTTTTAAAAGACCATTCTCTCTCTCTCTTTTTTGTTCATTTTGGTAAAGGAATATGGGTCAAGAATAAAGCTTGAAATCTTGATCTTGCATTTTGAAAACAAAAATTGTTTCGATGTGAGCCTAAAACAATTTGCTTTTGAAATCTTGCAACTCCTTGGTTATTTTCTTTCTTGAAAAAGAGATTATTTGCTGTTGTGTTTGGTAATGAGGTCTTCGGTGAAAATACGTCATGAGGTGACCTTTTGATTTTATAGGTTTTCAGAGTGAAGGGCTCGAGAAAAAGCTTGAGGTTTTGTAAGAGAACAACTTGTCTCTTTTTTAACATTCATCTTTATCAGCATGAATAATAATGAGTAGTTTATTCTTGATGTCATGAATCTTATGAAAAAGTATTCTTTGCATTTCGAGAGCATTGTTTATTGTTCTAGGTCACTTGCTTGGTTGATTAGAAAGGACTTCTGCAGGCACGTAACGTAGGATGTGGTTCTTGGTTATGAAAAAAAAGGATTCATAAGGCTCAAAGAGTGTTTTAGGGTTTCAAAGACCGAGGATCACTATCAACCGTTTGAATCTTGACGTCATTCACATTTTCTTTTGCCGCTCTTCTTTGATTTGCTGCTTCTTCTTTTTTATTGCTTTGCTAGGACATACTCACTTTATCTTGGAAGTCACTTTTTCTAGTGATTTGAGTATGCCCCCTAGCATTTGAGTTTCTTGAGCTTTTATGCCTCTTTTTTTTTTTACCTTTCTCACGGCTTTTTTTCTTTTCTCATTGAAATTTTCTCTTGCCCCCCAGTGTGGGGTGTGATCCTAGTCGGGATTTTTTCATGAAAGAAAAGTTATTCGGGCTCAAAAAGGGATCGCAAGGGATGTACTTATTTCAGAACGTGAAAGGAATAACAAAGATGACATTTCCTCATTTCAAGCGCAAGCAGTTAAGATCAATAAACTTTGACCTCATCCAGTATGATGGTTTGGTCTTTGCAAAGATGCATTTCATGAGTCATGAGTAACGAGTTCACTACATACCATTATTCATACATTTAAAAACACATGATTCAAGAGTCATGGGGTAAGGGTGTTTATTCATTTCTTTTTTCTTTTTTCTTTTTTTTCTTTTTTTTTTGGTTTATAATTTAGTCACCTCAATGATGGAGTTGCTTGATTCAATTGTCATTCTACAAGTAGAATGTTAAAAATATCATTTTTGAAAGAACATCAAATTATTTTTTGAAATCAAAATACCAGATCAATTTTTCAAAACTCCAATAGGGAAATGGATTTTGGTACAAGTGATGAATTGCGTCTATGAGATCACACGAGGCTTCAAAGGTGTATTCGTGAGTTCTTATAAGAAAACTCTCTTAAAAAGATGCTTGGTCGTGTACACGATTGAATGACAAACTCATTATTTCATTGAAGCTTAGGAAAAGAAGTTCAACAACAAAGATCTTATGCCAACATGAATACTGGCATGATAACACATAAAAGGGCTAAACATTTAGTGATCATTGATTGGAATTTCTGGAATCTTTCAATCATTTCATTCTCCTCAACAAGGGCATCTTTTCAACAATCAATTGAAGTCATAGGTAAATCATTCTCGACCTAATATCACCATAGTTTTCTCTTCAAGATAGTTGATTTCTGGGAGTCGGCGTGAAGAAATTAGCTATAGGAATGGTAAGAGCCTTGGCCACCCCCTTCAGTGTCCTTTCTTTTTTCAGTGAAACCGTTCTTTTCAGTCGGATCAGCAATTTTACCTAACCCAATGGCTTGTTCAATCCTCTCAGCTATAACAACTAGGTCAGTAAAATGTTGTGCAGAGCTTCTAACCAAGTATTCAAAATATGGAGCTTTAAAGGTGTTGGAAAATAAATTGATCATCTCCTTTTCCAACATTGGAGGGTTAACTTGTGCAGCTACCTCACTCCATCTTCGGGTGTATTCTCTCATGGACTCCTTGTTGTTCTTCTCCATAGCTTGCAAGCTTAACCGATCAGGGCCCACATCTATATTGAACTTATATTGCCTCATGAAGGCATCAACTAAATCCTTCCATTTTTTAACCTTGTATTATCCAATCGCATATACCAAGTGAGGGTAGCGCCACTTAAGCTATCTTGAAAGAAATGAATCAATAATTTCTCATCATCAACCACCTCGGCTATTTTGTTGCAGTATGCCTTGAGATGAGTTATAGGGCATTGGGTTCCCGTATATTTAATAAATTCTGGCACCCTAAACTTATTAGGAATGACTACGTTAGGCACCAAACACATATTAACAGGTTTCACCAGGTCACAGAAATGGTTTCCCTCAACTGTCCTTATTCTCTCTTCTAGTACAGTCCATTTTTCCAAACCCTCTTCTTTTACTATCTTGCCCTTTTGAGATTCTTTCTCTGTAGAATCAATGGTAAATGACATTCTCATGGGGTATGCTGGTTGAAAATGCATGGCTTGTTGAAATTCAGATGACACCCTATTTGCCCCCAGATTTTGTGGATCAAAATGAGTTACATGCATATCTTCAAGCTGAGCTATAAGTGTTACTTTTTCAGATTTATCTCTCAAAGCCTGCTCGAGTAGACTAGTAAGCCTTGTGACTTCTTCTTTAAGATTGTCCACCTCTTTTTGATGTTGGGCTTCCAACTGGGCTTTTTCTTCGTTTTCCATTTGTCATTTTTCTTGAACGAGTGTTATAGATGGGTTTCAATGGGGAACCTATATTTCAACCTGCTAAATGTAAATCATGCAAAAATGTTGATTAAAAAAAATGCGTATGAAATGCAAACTTGCCCTTCACGGGGTGACAACCTAGTAGGAAAATCCTAATTGTTGAGTGCATCAACGGGTTGGTCATTATCTAGTTTCAAAGGGTCTCTCGCATGCTTAGTGATCGTCTATGAAAGGTCGATATGAGGCTTACAAGTAGTGTGAAAATAGAGGCCCTGAGTAATATCAGTTTGGCATATCAACCACTTCCAAGTAAACAATCAAGTGAGAGTTGGATGGTTTCACGAGTCTTACCCAGGCTAAAGCCATTGGGGTACCGTTACTCCCCCACTTATCCTAGGTTGTAAAGTGTGTACTCTCAAAGTGATGCATGGCAACATAGACAAGGATGCATGCTAAAGCAGTAAATGCAGGAAAAATAAACAAACAAACACAACAAACAAAATAGCAATAATAAGACAAAAGACAAAGCTTAATCCTAAGGTCCTCAGCGGATTCGCCATTCTGTCGCACCCGACATCGCGGCGGCCCTAACAATAATCTCGATTATGGAAAAGGAACAAATTTATGGCATCTTGTTCTTCTAGGAAAAAGGTCTCGTTTAAGGAGTCTCCACCTAGCATTATGGTCATTAGGAACCCTAACTGGTCAACAGAGATTCTATGGTACGGGACTGGTTACGTAAAACGGAAGATATTATCACCCTTTAAACGTTCTGCATGAGGCAAACTGCATTGCTGGTTTTGTCTTAAATTGCTTAATGTTTATTAGTTTATGCTATGATAATTTGCTTATAATATTCCTGACTCTGGCGTCAGTGAATATTCAACTACGAATATCTCCAACTCTGGCGTTGGTAAAAATTCGTAGCTACGAAGAAAAATTAGATCAATATTTTTTATTTCCTACTATAACGCCAGTGAATAAATAAATAAAAATAAATTTATTTTTACGCATGCACATATTTTTTATTTTTTGTAGCTAAATAAAATAAAATATGATGAACAAAAATAATATAAATTTAAACCGGTATTTTTATTCCTGGCTCTAGCGTCAGTGAATAAACCAATAAATTTACATTATTTTTATTCATGCATACACATTTTTTATTTTTTCTACCCTTTTTTATTTTTCTATTTTTTTTATTTATTTATTTATTGGATGGACCCAGCAGGCCTAGCCGGGTCATAGGCTTGACCCGGCTGGCCATTTTTTAGTTTTTCTACAGGAGCATGTAATTAAAATAAACGAAAGGAAAGAGCAACTTACATGGCGCCTTGAAGATGAGGATGACGGTGATGGAGGGCTGGCCGGGCGACGTTCTCTCCCTTCCAACGCTGGCGCTGCACTGGGAGATGAGGATGACGGTGATGGAGGGGACGTTCTCTCCCTTCTTTCTCTTTATCTCTTGCTTTCTTCTGCTCTCAGAAGTCTCTCCCTCTCTCTCTATATATCTGTTTTTCTTTCTCTGTCTAGTCTCCTTCCCTTGCTTTTTCTTCGGGCTTTCTCTGCTCTCTGTATGTCCTTGGTTCCGTGATTCCCCTGCTGTGGCCAATGGCCTTTCTTCACGCGTTCGTGCCTCAAGATCATGAGGCACGAACGCCTCTGTTTCTGTGAGAAAAAATAGGGGCAGAAAACTTGCTCCCCTCTGTACAGTTTCTGTTCTTGCGTCTTGTTGTGTTCCCGATGTTACTTCCTCTCTGGAAGCAGAGAAACGGAAATGTGATGGAGGACTGGTGGGCTAGCTGCTTTCTTCCTCCGCTACTCGTGGTCTCTCTCCGTGGCCTCCTCTGTTTCTTTGAGAAGAAACAGAGGAACGAAAGTTTTTTCTATTCTTCCCGCGGTTCTGTGTTTCTCCAGGGGCTTTTCGGTGATGCCCGCCTTTTTCTTTCCCCAGTTTTGCCCTCTGTTCATTGCTTTTTTTTCTTTAACCTCCTCTGTTTCCTTGAGAAGAAACAGAGGAACGAAAGTTTGGTCTTTTTTTTCTCTTCTCTGTTCTGGGTCTCCAGTGGCTTTTCGGTTCTGCCCTCCCCTCCCTGGGTTCTTTTTTTCTCTGGCTTTATAACCACAGAATGCCACCGTTACCAGGTAATAAATTGACTGTTATTGCAAGAGTAATGGCGATGCATCCATTTTTGTTCAGTCGAGTGAAGAAGAAGATGAACAGTTCTCTTTGAAACGACGTCGTTCGATTGTTAATGGCCATTTGCGTTTTGGTCCTTGAAGTTTTGAAATTTTCGTAAGCAGGCCCCTGGATAAACTTTAATTGGAACCCTGCATTTCAGCCCATTTTACAAAACAGTCCTTGGACTCTAATCTGTTGCAATTTTGCCCCCAATTAACCCCAAACTTTGGTATTTCTTCAATTAAGTCCCTGATTTCATTAATTCAATTAGTTCCAAGCTCAATTAAGTCTCAAAACTTATCAATTCTCCAATTAAAACCTTGATTGGATTAATTAAATTAATTTCAAGCTTAATTAAGTCTCAAAACTTATCAATTCTCCAATTAAACCCTTGATTGGATTAATTAGATTAATTCCAAAGTTTAATTAAACCCCAAAACTTCCAATCATATTGCCCTTAACCCAAATTTTAATTCATTCTTCATTTATTTCATTTTACTTGCTTTTCATCATTATTATTTTTTCATCATCATTTTTTTATATCCTTTTCAGTAAATAAAATAATAATAATAATTAAAATAAAAGGGTCAAAAATTGGGTTATGACAATTGTTTTGTGATCATTGTTTCGACTTGGAATTGCCTCTATCCATTTTGAAACATAATCTACTGCGACTAATATGTATAAAAAAACAAATGACGGAGGAAATGGACCCATGAAATCTACACCCCAATCAATAACAAGAATAGGATTTAAAGGCATCATGTGATGTTTTGAAATATATCCTAACTTTTGACAATTTTCACAAGTTTTGCAGAATGCATGCGTGTCCTTGAACATGGTGGGCCAATAAAATCCACATTGGAGATTTTTGTAGTTGTCTTCTTTGATGAAAAATGACCTCCTTATGCCTCAAAATGACAAAATTTAATAACACTACTTACCTCATTGTCGGGAATGCATCTTCGAAATATTTGATCAGGATAATATTTGAATAAGTAAAGGTCATCCCAATAAAAGTTCTTTAGTTCGTTCAAAAACTTTTTTTTGTCTTGGGTACTCCAATGAGCTGGCAAGAAAATTGACAATATTAGCAAACCAAGGCATTGAAATAAGAGAAAGTAAGGATTCATTAGGAAAGTAATTATCGATTGGTATGATGTCGGATGTGGAATCTATTGTTAATCTTGATAAATGATCTGCGACAATATTTTCGGTGCCTTTCTTATCCTTGATTGTTTCCTGAGAATAAATCATTTGCAAATCTTCAGATTCATTAAAGTCAGTTTTACTCAAAGTAGTTTCAAATTGATCATAAACTAATTCTTTAATAAGATCTACTTCCTGAAAATCATTAACATCTCCAGGTTGCTTGCAAATGTTGAAAATATTCATCTCTAATATCATGTTTTCAAAAGATAACTTCATCAGTCCATTCTTACAATTACTCAATGCATTAGAAGTTGCAAGAAATGGACGTCCTAAAATAACAGGAATTGAATTACATGCTTCAATAGGTTGTGTATCCAAGACAACAAAATCCACAGAATAAATGAATTTATCAACTTGTACTAACACATCTTCAATTATTCCTCTAGGCACCTTTACAGATTTATCAGCAAGTAAAAGAGTTATAGAAGTTGGTTTTAACTCACCTAGATTGAGACTTTGAAAAATCGAATATAAAAGTAAATTCACACTAGCTCCAAGATCAAGTAAAGCTCTTTCAATTTTATGTTCTCCAATAAAACATGAAATTATAGGACAACCAAAGTCTTTATATTTCAAAGCATTATTGTTTTGAAGTATGGCACTTACTTGTTCGGCTAAAAAGGCTTTCTTTTTCACATTCAGTTTTCTCTTCACGGTGCACAAGTCTTTCAAAAATTTAGCATAGGAAGATACCTGTTTAAGAACATCCAACAAAGGTATATTGATCCTTACCTATTTAAAAGTTTCAAGAATTTCAGAATTGTGATTCACTTTCCTTTGTTTGGTCATGGCATGAGGAAATGGAAGTGCTGATGGGGAATTAGTCTTTTCTTTGCAATGTTTAGGTTCAACCCCTTCCTTACCCTTAGAGAATAACTCATCTTCTTTCTCACAAAGTTCAAGAATGAGTTTTTCAATAACCTTACCACTGCGGAGAGTAATGACTGATTTGACTTGATCCATGTGTTGGCTTCCGGAGCTACTTGGATTGTATTGCCTTTTGGGATTTTTCTGTGGTTGAGATGGAAACTTACCTTTCTCCTGAAAACTGAAAGCAAATGTGAATTTTGCAAGAGTATCTTTTAAATCTGCCATGGTTTGAGCATGTTAGGTGTTGATTGTCTCTTGCTTTTCAATGAATGTATGCAATATTTCTTCAAGATTTCTTTCCAGGAGGGGGACCATAAGGAGGTGCATATCCTTGAGAATTTTAAAAATTATGGTGGGCTTGAAATGGTGTGAAGTTTGTGCATTATTGTTACCACTCTTCCAACTGAAATTTGGAAGATTTCTCCAACCAGGGTTGTACATTTGCGAGTATGGGTTATGATTTGGCCTTTGAAAACTGTTTAAAGCATTGGCTTGTTCATAGAGACATTCCTTAAAAAAAGGCAAGGTTGAACAATCATTGGTTGAATGTTCATTCGTTTCACAGAATTGACACGGAATGTCTTGAACAGATTTTAATTTACCACTCTTTTTAAATTCAAGTGCCTTGACTTTTCTAACTAAAAATGCAAATTTGGCTTGGAAGTCATCTTCCTTAAGGTTGTACATTCCTCCACTAGATGTATGAAGTTGGGTTTTACCTGGTGCCTTATAAGTGCCTGTAGTGTTCCAATTTTGAACATTTTCAACTAACAAGTCTAGGTATTCCATTGCTTCATCAGGGTCTTTATTTTTAAAAGTTCTATTGCACAATTCCATCATTTGCCTATCTTTAGGTGTTAACCCTTCATAAAAATATGAAAGCAATCTCCATGTTTCAAAACCATGATGAGGACAGTTATTAAGCAACTCTCTATACATATCCCAAAATTGATAAAATGTTTCTCCTGGTTTTTGAGTGAAAGTGGTGATTTGTCTTTTGAAAGAGTTTGTTCTATGAAAAGGAAAAAACTTCTTTAAAAACTATTGTTGCATTTCATCCCAAACACGAATGGATCCTGACCTAAGATTTTGTAGCCATGTTTTAGCTTTATCTTTTAATGAAAAAGAAAAAACATTTAATCTGACAGTGTTCATGCTACAATTTAAGTCATTATTAGTGTTACAAACCTTTCAAATTCTCTCAAATGCAAGTATGGATTTTCTAGATCTAAGCCATGAAAAGTAGGTAAAAGTTGAATAATGTCTAGCTTAAAATTGAATTGGGATACATCAGGAGGGAAAACTATACATGATGGTGCACTTGTTCTTGTAGGATTCATGTGGTCTCTCAGTGTTCCAACACGATCATTCTCTTTATGAAGTGACTGGTTATCCTCTTCGTCCATGTTTTCATATGAAGATGAGGTTTTCCTAGAAAGTCTACCACTTAATGTACGTGACCCTCTCATGCAAGTGCATAAAAAAAAGAAGAAAAGGAAAAGGAAAAGGAAAAGGAAGAAACAAAAATTAGAAAAACAATAAAAGTGAAAAGACAAATAAAATATATAATTTATATAATCACTTATCTCCTCGGCAACGGCGCCAAAAACTTGACACGATCAAAGAGTTGATGTCTTATCCCTAGTGCAGGAGTGTCAAAGTAATAAATAACCTGGCAAGACTAGGGTCGATCCACAAAGAGGTCAGCTATATAAATTATAAATAATATATATAATTTAACAAAGAGTTAAAAAGATCTTTGAGATGTGAGATTAATATGAGGATTAAACAATGATAAAAATAATTGTCAAGGTTAGAGGATCTACTAATGGTATTAGAAATAAGTATAGTATAAACTCTTTTTATTACTCAACTGGAAACCACACACAAAGAAGGTTATAATCGGATGATTTATCCTTAATAGTTTATTATAAATTTTTTAACATGATCATATTAATTATCTTATTTTAGTAACATCATACTTTTAAATATTGTCAGAAATTCATGATGCTAACTTATATTAACAACAAATCAAATTCCTCTCATAACAACGATGTCAGTCGAAGACTATGAAAGATCAAGCAATTATTGTACCAAGTATTATACAACACAAATCTAGATTAATCATTTAACAAGTAAGGTATTAAGAATTAGTAAGATAAAAAGATAATACATATTAATAACACACGTTCATGAAAACGAACATGATGGGAGACATATATGTTGAGACTCTAAATTAAGACAGCGATAACCAAGATGAGAGGAACTATACCCTAAGAACACACAAGGAGATGAATGAAAATCCAACTTATGAGCATGGTATGAATGCAAAAAAGAAAAACAAAGACACCCAAATGTACGTAAAAAATCATAATCAGGAGTACGATAAAACAAACATTCAAAGGGAGACTAATTTTAGAGAACAAGAGTAGGCATGCGATTGATGAGATATACTGATGATTCAAACGCATAATTCCATAATCGTAATGGAGCACTACATTGTCCTAGAAAGGTAAGACCTGCTTCAACAATATGACGATGGCGACGATCAACACTGCCATTTTGCTCATGTATATGAGGACAAATTAACTTGTGATAAATACCAATAGTTTGAAAGAAATTGTTTAACTTGCGATATTCACCACCCCAATCAATTTGAACATATTTAATTTTGTGAGAAAACTGACGCTCAACTAGCACTTGAAAACTTTGGAATATAGAAAACACATTGGATTTGGCAACAAGAGGATAATACCATATATATTTTGTACGTGCATCTATAAAGATAACAAAGTAATGAAAACCATCAGAGAAAAACATAGGATTAGGGCCCAAACATCACTGAATACTAAATCAAGTGGAGTAGTAGTTTTATAACCCGTAGGTCGCAATGACAAACGAGAAGACTTGCCAAACGGACAAGCTTGACATTAAACAAGAGAGCGTCTAGAAGTACACATTATTTTATTTTTGGAAACTAACAAATTGAAAATACAGGAAGTAGGATGACTCAATCGACGATGTCACAGGTCAGCAGTCATATAGACGTAAGGAGACCAATAAGCTTGAGGAATAGTCGTGGCAGAAGACTCAAATAGAACATATAGACCACCATTGCTCTGATACCAAGTTGAGAATAATCAGAAGGCTTATCCTATTAGTTAGCCAACATTTTCTATATATATGTGTAAGGCAATATACAATAGTAATGATGAACATTACAACATAAAAGTATATCTATAATACTATACAGGTACATTCTATAATATCTAATGTAAGTGCTTACATCTGGGAATTAGAAAATGGCAAGTGCATCATAAAACACGTTCAAATACTTTTCTAAGAGAATTAAGCTAGATCAATTGGACTTTGTCAAGAAAACAAGACTCAGCTGGATAACAGACAATGTTCCAAGCAAATAAACATCTCTTTCTGACACGCAATTTGAAAGCAAATATATGCTCAAGAATCAACGATCAAAAAAGGCATGGGTAACGATTACCTACCATTGTTTCAAAAGCCAAAGGGACACAACAACCATTGTATAAAATAAGTTTGGAAAAAAAAAAGTTTGGACTGTTCCCATTGTATAAAAAAAGGCTTTTGTAATATATACGCAACTAAGACTTGGACACATTAAATTATTAGTGTGTGTGTGTATCAAGATATTCCTTGCTCTGCAAGCTCGAAATATAATAATCTTCCCCTTATAAGTGTCACTAGTCATTGTGGTCAAAGCAGCCACTGAAAATTGGTTTTCCTTTCTTTGCAAGTAAAGCATAAACTTCTCTCACACGCTTCATTTTTATCTCATTATAAATAGCCAATTCTATTGCGTTACAATTCATCAACTTAGCTTCCAACGTGCCTTCTCTAAGCTTGCTGTTCCCCTCTCGTTGCCCTCTCACTAGCAATTCCTAATTGTTAAGCTAAAGAAAAAACACCAGTGCCTCTCTTCACGGAGAAAGAAACGTCAAGCAAGCAATACAAAGCCACAATGGCTAAGTTCTCAGCAATTTTCAGCTGTTTTGTTCCCTCTTTTTCCTCACGAGTCTCCAATGACAATGTTTCAGTTCCAGAAGTAAAAGCGCCCAAATCAGAGAAGTCAAAGGGCAAATCAAAATCATCAGGAGCTCCCATTGTAGTTTCTTACTTCCCTGTTAATTCATATCCATCTCGCTTGTAGTAATTTTGCCAACAAAATCAGATGTAATTACTCATATTTAGCCAGCCCTGGGAAACTATATCATTCACTCACTTTGGTTGACGATGCATCATTGTGAAGTGGAAAGGATAAAGATGGCACCAATTGCTTGCTTAATGTTCTTTGATTGCTAGCTGCATGATCTGAGATTTGATGAACAGGGTTTTGTAATTCTCAGAAAATTTTATTTTTGTAATTGTGAAATTGATCAAATAATTTATTTAAATTGATCATATTATTTCTATCTAGTTACTTGCAGCCCACAACTTAGTTATAGGGTCAACCAAGTCACAATATTCCCACTAAGAATAACACAATTTTGGAGAATTAATTCGAGTGCAACATCAAAAATTTAGCCCAGGTCGATGGTTTGGATTTCATCATATATCCCAAAGATAAAATGATGGTCACTCATTCACAAGTACAATATATGAAACCCACTAACTAATTTATTCGTATAGAAAATTTGTGCCATTTATTGATCCACACCTACTCTCCATATATATGAAACCCAAGTACTAATTTATTCGTATTGGAGTCACTTTTATTTTTTAAAGAGTTTTTAAATTATTTTTTTATAGTAAAAAGTATTAAGTTAACTTTTTATATGCTTTTTTTTATTTTTGATAGTTTTGATATGACAATGTTAAAATTTAAAATAAAAAACATCTATTTAATATATTTTTAATTAAAAGACTTTTTTGAAAAATATTATGTATCACATATGGTGTCAAAAAATGTAAGGCAAGTCAAAGTAAGTGGGATTATTTTAATAAAAAAATACTAATTACAGAAATTAATTTTGGAAAAAATTATTAAATATTATTGTTATACTTTTGCTATTAATGGGTATCTATAGCTAATTATTTTGTGATTATTGTAAAATAAAATGCTAAAATATGATAAAATATTTCTTTGTGATAAGTCCTATGGACTTATTTTGTACAATAATTTTTTTTTTTTTGTCTCTTAGTCATCACCTTCCACTTGCTCTATTGATAAATTAAGTATCTGTATAACATGAAATTATGGTAACATGATTTTAATTTTAATTTTCCTAATAATCAGGGTAAGGAAAATATTTCTTTTTCATCTTAATTTATTGTTTATAATTTAATAATTATGTAAATTAATTTTTATTATTTCTTTTTACGTGATAGGAACAACACGTTCATGTTAGGGGCGGTGGCTCTTATTAGACAGGCGGGTTAATGTCCTGGCTGGAGAGTAGAGAGGCAAGGTTGAAAGCTGGACATAAGGCGGATTTTTTAATAAAAAAAATAGCACAATAATTTAAAAAAAAATGACAGAATAATACTATTTAAAAAAATTAATGAAATAGCATATTTTTAGTTTATCACACTTTAAAAAAACAACATTTAGTAAATATTATACTTGAAAGGTGCATAAACTTAACATGCCGTGCTTGAGCAACTTAACATGTCTTTCTTCACAAGCACCACATGTAATTAAATTTATGCTCAGATGCCCTTCTTCTCTCTTAGCTAAAGAACAGTTAAAGCAAATATTTGTAATAATTTGGTGAGTTCCTTAATCAGGGCAGCTCCTCTACTCTATATATATATATATATATATATATATATATATATATATATATATATATAAAGTAGAGCATTGTACATATGGTATGGTATAACCTATTAAACATGATAAAGCTATATAAAAGGAAACATAATATTTTTCTATTTTACAACACATTCCATAATACACCCCCTCAAGCTGAGGGTGGGTTATCCACGTGAAGCTTGGAACGTAGAGAAGCAAAAACCGAGAAAGTAAGGGGCTTTGTAAGCACATCGGTTAATTGATCTTTGGATAGGATGAAGCGAATCTAAATCTCCTTTTTAGCCACTCGATCACGAACAAAATAATAATCAATCTCAACATGCTTCGTACAAGCATGAAAGATAGGATGAACAGACGGATAAGTAGAACCCAAATTATCACACCAGATAGTTGTAGTAGAACTAGGAGGGAAACACAAATTTGATAAAAGATAGCGAAGCCAAAGAACCTCAGCAATATCATCAACTAAGGCCTTATACTCTGCTTTAGTGGAGGGGTGAGCAACAGTGCTTTGCTTGCCAAATTTCTATGAAATAGGAGTGTTGCCAAGAAAGACAATGTATCTACTCGTGGATTTTCGATCATCAATACTTCTGGCCCAATCGGCATCAGTAAAACCATGTATAAATAAGGAAGAGTTACAAGTAAGGTAGAGACCAAAAGAGGACGTACCTTTCAAGTATCACAATATACATTTAACGGCAGCCCAATGGCTTTCGGTAGGAGCATGCATAAACTAACATATCTTGTTCACAGCATAACAGATGTCTGATCTAGTAAATGTGAGATACTGAAGAGCACCAACAATTTATAATAATTTGTTCACAGTATCAGCTAAAGCCTTATACTCTGCTTTAAGAATCGCTGTGATACCAAGTTAAAGCAGAGATTTGTAATAATTTGGTGAGTGCCTTAATCAAGGCAGCTCCTCTACTATTTATATAAGTAGGGCATTGAACATATGGTATAGTGTTAACCTATTACACATGATAAAGCTATACAAGAGGAAACACAATATTTTTCTATTTTACAACGCATTCCATAATAAGAACACAGCTCTATTATGTCAATTTTGCATGCTTGGCATAGGCATTTACTCACTTTTGTCTCTTATCTTCTATCTATAACTGGCTTTTCCAAATGAATCACTTGTTTTAGTTATTGTCGCACATGGATGCATGGTGTTAGGGGGTCAGAGGGTCGTCCCCTAGTTGTTTGGTTCATAGTCGTTAGAAAACTCAGGTGTACTAGTTTTATCAAAAATTTCAAGAGTAAGAGATTGGTTATGGCTATGGAAGGTATTAGCACCTCTAGCGCACCCTACCTGAGGTAAGTTGCATTGTATGGTCTGAATGTAGTTTAAAGGTTTTGATGAGTTCCTAACCGGTGAAGTCTATAGCTTGGGGTAAAGATTCACACGTGCGAATAAATTTGGTATTTTGGATTTATTATGGGCTAGTGTGCCTAAATAATTCTTATGGAAATGATCCATATAGGTGCCTTGACAGGGTTCACCTATCCTTGAAGGCGGAAAGGGTTTTTTCAAAACTCATGTGTTGTGGTGAAAAATACTCCGAATTAAAATTGGTGGATATTCAAAATAATTATAAGAATTTTCTAGTCAATTCCTGATATTTAAATACCAGCTTACTTGTAAGTCCAACATTTATAGGTGGTGTTGTCGTTGCTTAGTCGCTGGTTGTGAGTGGAAAAAGGAGATCTCGTTGTTGAAGAAGACAAAAAGAGAGGAGTGAAGCTGGTAGAAAAGGGTTTTCAGTGGTTATAGTGCCACTCACAGTGGTGGATGGTGGAGAAGAGCTCCTGTGGTTCGAGAGGAAAGGGGGGCTATTTTTGTGCTCTTATGACGATGGAAGGAGAGAAGACTAGGAGGCTCTCAGTGTTGCCCTTTTTTTTTTAATTATTTTCTTGGGAGAGTCTGTAGTGTGTGCTGAGTTAGGGAGAGTGTTTAGGTGTGTATGTTGTCGCATGTGACCCGCGCGGCGTCCGTTTGGCGATTTTTTTCATTTTGTTTACTTGATTCGTTGGGAGTCGCCACCTAGTATTTAATTGAGGGTTACTAGGAAACCCGTGTGTACTGATCTTGTCAGAGATTCATGGTTAAGGGACTGATTGTGGTTAGGGAAGGTATTAGCACTCATAATGCACCCTACCTAAGGTAAGCTGCTTCGTGGCTTTGATGTGTTAAAAAAGTTCTAAAATTTTTGTTTTTTCATCGGATATTAGAAATAGGACTTATGTGTAAGTTCATAATTCTTGACCATGAACAAATCAAAATATTAAATTCTTCTTTATTCTTTGCAATTTTATCATAAAAAAAACATTCATAAAAAAAACAAACACATTCACTTTCACTATTTTTTTTTCTTTTTTTCTTTTTTACATACACACTACAAATTATATAAAAAAAATTAAAACTAAACAAAAATTACATTAAACAATTTAAAATTACAATAATAGCCCAAAACAATCTGAAATTGCAGGGAAGGCCTTCTGCACCACCAGAACAATGGCGACGCATTGTTCCACGTGCCACGCCACTAACGGCGCGTGGGTTCACGCGCCGCTGGCACAACCCAAGTGATGGACGGATCTAAGACGCTTTCTCTTCCTTTCCCCTTCTGCACCGGCGTTGACAATGCTGCGAGTATGTTTTCTAGAGGATGATGAGAATACTAGGGAAGAAGAGAAAGAAGTTAAAAAGGAGGGAAGAAGAACGTGTCATGCGTTCTGCATGGTTTTCCAAAGAACACACTGAAGGAGGACGAGAAAAGTTAAGAGGGAATATTGAATTCTGTTATAATAATTTGTTATCTATCTGTTACATTCTCAGGGTATTTAACATAACTCAAAACGTTCATTTCCTTCTATAATTCTCCTAGCCTTTACACATGGCTTCGACTAGTTTTATTTGGAATCATCCGGGTTGCATGAAACACAACCATTTAACTAAAGTTTAAATTCCTTGCTGCCTCCTCCAGACGCTATCGTTTATGCTTGATTTGAATCAAATCCCTCTTCTTCTGTGCTAGCCCCTATCTTCTTTGGTTCCAGTCGTGACAATGCCCCCTCCATGATCACCACCTTGTCCTCAAGGTGAAACTCAGGAAATCTGAAGTAGAAATCATCGACATTTTCCCAGGTGGCTTCTGTCAGGGGTAGGTCCTTCCATAAGATTAATAACTGAGTGACGGCTGTATTTCCTCTTTTAATCATTCTTCTCTTAATGACCTGTAGTGGCTGCAACAGGGAGCAATGCTGAGGAATGGGAAGATTGGAGTGGACTGCATGATGGCCCACGTGTTTCTTCAGCTAAGAGACGTGGAAGACGGGGTGAATAGCAGTTGTGGCAGGTAATTGTGATTCATATGCTACGGTGCCAATTTTTTTAATGACTATATAGGGCCTATAGTATTTTGCTGATAGCTTGTGGGAAACTCTCTTGTGAACTGAATGTTATCTATAAGGTTGTAGTTTAATATAGACTAAATCCCCTACCAAAAAACTTCTCTCGCTTCTTTTCTTGTTGGCTTACTGGGTCATTCGGTGTTGAGATTGTAGGAGATTACTTCTGATTTCTTTGAACATTTCCTCCCGTTGTGTGAGGTAGTGATCTACGGCCTCCACTAGAGAGTCTTTATGAGTGTAGGGAATGTGAATCGGAGGCATCATGCCATAGAGGATTTCAAAAGGCGTCTTCTTTGTTGAAGTGTGGTAGTTGGTGTTGTACCACCACTCGCAAGCACTTAACCGTTTTCCCCATAGTGCTGGGGCAGCCTCTGTCATGCACCTTAGGTACCCTTCTATACACTTGTTAACCACCTCTGTCTAGCCATCGATTGGGGATGATAGGCGGTAGAGTATTGCAGGCTAACTCCCTAGTGTTTGAACAATTCTTTCCAAAATTGACTGAGAAAAATGTTGTCCCTGTTGCTCACGATGGTGGTTAGCATTCCATGGAGTTTTTAGACATGCTCCATGAAGACTTTAGCTACTGTATGGGCAGAATAGGGGTGGGTGAGAGCCATGAGGTGTGCATATTTGCTAAATCGATCGACCACTAGCAAGATGACTTCCTTCCCTTCTAATTTGGGTAGTCCTTCAATGAAGTCCATGCTGATATCAATGAAGGGGGCAATGGAAATGGGTAGAGGTTGTAAAAGTCCTGGGAGCTTCACATTCTCGATCTTGTTTTGTTGGCAAATGGAGCATTCTCGGACATATTGCCTTACTAGTTTCTGCAGCTTCCTCCAAAAAAACACCTGCCCTAGTCTCTTTGTAGTTATAGTGGCTCCTGAGTGTCCTCCAGCTGCAAAGTCATGGTAAAAACTGGTGAGCTTAGTTTGTAGTCGTGAGTCTCTACCCACAACCACCTTCCCTTTTCGAAAGAGAGTGTTATTGACCCATGCATAGGCAGGATGCGAGTTGGCATCCTTTCTCAATTTGTCAATGACTTTCTGTAACTTTGGATCGGCTTCCCAAGTATGTCTGATTTCCTCCATGATGTTGTTGAAAATTGAGGATAGTGTTAAGACACTCAATTCAGTACTTGAGATCCTGGAGAGAGCATCTGCTACCAAGTTATCGTTGCCCTTCCTGTACTCTATCTCATAATCAAAGCCTAAGAGTTTAGTTAACCAAACCTGTTGTGCCTTATGAGTCGCCTTGTGATCGAGTAGGAATTTGAGACTTGAGTGGTCTGTTTTGATTAAGAAGCATCTTCCCCTTAGGTAATTCTTCCATTTAGTGACAACATAGATAATAGCCAATAGCACACGTTCATATGCTAATAGAATTAGTTGTCTAGGTCCCAACGCCTTGCTTATAAAAGCAAGTGGATGCCCTTCTTGCATCAAAACTGCCCCTATACCCACTCCTGATGCATCTGTCTCCACGATAAAAGTCTTGTCGAAGTTAGGCAGTGCCAGCACAAGGGGTTTAGACATGGCTCTTTTTAATTGATTGAAGGCCATAGTAGCCAAGCTTGTCCAGTTGAAGGAGCCTTTCTTCAAAAGCTGAGTGAAGGGCCTACAGAGTTCCCCATATCCCTTCACAAATTTCCTATAGTATACAGTCAACCCCAGAAACCCCCTCAGTTGTTTGATGTTTATGGGAATAGGCCAATTCACCATGGCTACCACCTTATTACGGTCGGTGGCCACTCTTTCTTTGGTGATCACGTGGCCCAAGTATTCTATCTGACTACTGCCAAATACACACTTCTCCTTCTTTGCAACCAATTGGTTTGCATATAATAGTTCAAACACAACCGAAAGGTGATGCAAGTGGTCTACCTTGTTCTTGCTGTAAATCAATATATCGTCAAAGAAAACTAGAATGAACTTCCTCAAATGTTGCCTAAAGATGTCATTCATTAAACTTTGGAAAGTTGTTAGGGCATTAGAGAGCCCAAAGGGCATGACAAGGAATTCAAAATGGCCATTGTGAGTGCAAAATGCTGTTTTAAACACATCTTTAGGGTCCATACGAATTTGATGGTATCCTGCCCTTAAGTCAATTTTAGAAAAGACGGTTGCTCCTTCCAATTCTTCTAACAATTCATCAATAATAGGGATGGGATATTTATCTTTCACAGTCAGTCTGTTGAGAGCTCGAAAGTCCAAACAAAACCTCCATGTCTGGTCTTTTTTCTTGACTAGCACCACTGGAGAAGCAAAAGAACTATGGCTTGGTTGAACAATCCTAGCTTTTAGCATTTCAGCCACTAGTTTCTCCAAGGAATCCTTCTGTAACCATAAGTACATGTATGGCCTTAGATTGACTGTCAGGTTTTCATCCTTCAGGCGTATCCTGTGGTCATGTCCTCTGATAAGAGGTAGTCCCACAGGTTCTCTGAAAACATGGTGATATATGCCCAACAATGTCTGCAAGTGAAACTCCTCTGCATGCTTCTGCAAGTGAAACTCCTCTGCATGCTGGACAAGAAGGGACCCTTCCTGAGAACTGAGTGATTCGCCATCCACCTCCAGCACTCGTAGACTGCAAATGTTTACCTTTGCCACGAAGGTTTTATTTGTGAGTAGTCCATTTAACTCCTCCAGCCTAATGGACTGGGTGAGCTTAAGGTTGTCCCCCTTAAGAGTTACTTCTTTGCCGTGCCACCAAAAAGTCATCCATTTGTCTTTGTAATTGGCTAATACATTGCCTACTAACTTCAACCATTGTATGCCTATGACCATATCATAGTTTTGTAATGTCATTACAAAAACATCAGCCTGAAACTGGACGCCTTGCATTTTCCACTACAGGTTCTTGCAGAGTTTAGCACAAGATGTGGTACCACCATTGGCTGCTTCTACTAGCATAGGTTTGATAGGCGTCAAGAGACAATTCTGCTTACTTGCGAGGTTGGCATTAAGGAAGTTATGGGTGCTGCCTGAGTCAATCAAAATGAATATAGGGCATTTGTCCAGTTTTCCCCATACCTTGATGGTGTGACATCCTGTGGTGCCCTGCAATGCATGCAATGACAGATGAGGGGTAAGGACCTCTATATTCATGGTTTCAATGGTTTCCTCCTCCTCTGAGTTTTCCTCTTCGTCTTCTATTATGCATAATGAGTATAGCTTTCGGTTTTTGCACCTATGTCCTGGTACAAATTTTCCATCACACCAAAAGCATAATCCCTTTGCTCTTCGCTCGTCCATCTCCCTGGTTCTAATAGGTTTGGAAGGTCTGGGGTTAGGGTAAACAGTAGCGTTATTGAGTGGTGGCATGTTAGGTGTAGGTAGTAAGGCAAGTTGGAGAGGTTTAAACGTAGTGAAGGTGGAGCTGGAAGTTGGTTTATTGGAGATTGTGGGATATGTTGGTCTTGGGGTTTGTTGGTAAGTGTTTGCCTGAGCTGGAAGCTTAAGGTAATGGGGGATGTTTCTTTTGTAGGTGAGGGTGTTATCATGGAGTCTAGCTAAGTTATATGTTTGTTTGAGAGACTTGGGTTCAAATATTTTCACCAAGTTCTTAATCTCAATCTCCAATCCCCCCCAAGAAAAATACTAAGGCTTGTTTTTCTGAAACCTGAGCTCTATTCCATAGCATGTCGAACTCCTTGATGTAGCCTTCTAGATCACCAACTTGTTTGTGTTCTGTTAATTCTTCCAAAGGGTCCTTTTGTCCACCAAACCTGCAACACAAGGCTTCGACATAATTTGCCCAAGTCGTTTCTTGTCCTTCCAAGTTTCTTATGAAGTTTTGGTGCTAGTACAGGGCGAACCCATCCAAGTAATATGATGCTAGCTTTAGTTTTTCTGGCTCTGCTATCTCTTCAAGGTCGAAATATTGATTGCATTTATACCACTTGTGCACATCTTCTCCTTCAAAGGTAGGGAAGTCCCTCTTGGGCTTATGGAACTTGTAGGATTCTTGCGCACCTTCTCCAATCCACCCCTAACTACAAGTTGTTGTAGGCGATTGAGGAGCATGGGGGCGTTGGGAAGTACTGGTCTCTCCTGTTTCAGGTCGCCGGCAAGGAAGAGGAACGGATGAGACGAGTGTTGCTGCTAGAGGCGGTGGCTGGCTTCTGTGGAGGCCAATCTGCCGGGAGATGAAGAAGAGAACGGGGATGGTTGAGTCTTCACGAGCTGGCTGCTGGTTCAGGAGAATGGGTTGTTGGGTCTGTCGGGTGGAGATGGGAAGGTTGTGAGAGGAGAGGGACGGCGCTGAGAGGAGAGTGAGGAGGGAAGGTCCAGTGGAGAAGAAGATGATGGTTGTCTTGATGCAGGGGAGGTTAGTCTGTGGGGCTAAGAGAGGAGAGGGATGATGGGTATCTTGGGTTAGCTTGGAGAAGGAAACAGTGTTGGGCAGAAATGGGGGGAAATGGCGTTGGGAGGCGGCTCGTTTGGAAAAGGAAAATGTGTGGTGGCCGGGCGTGTGTAGGGATGGAGAGGCTAGTGCTGAGAAGGGAAGGCTTGTCTTGCGGTCGGCTGGAGAGAAAAATCAAAACCAGGGGGGCGGCTGTTTGGTTTGTTTTTGGCCGAGAGGAAGACCAATGAACGGGGGGGTTGCCTTGGCTTCTCTGGTTTCGGCTGGAGAAGGGATCGGTTGCTTGGGTAAGAGTTGAGGGGATGGCTGAGAGAGAAGAGGAGGAACAGGCTATCGGATGGGTGGGGGGCGGCTGGTTGGGTAGTGATGGATTTAGGGTTAGGGTTTTTTTTGTGTTACCTCCCCAAATGTGCAAAATTGCCCTTTTTTTTTGTGTGTTGAAGGCTACAATTTATAGGCAAAATATTGTTGGTCCCCAAACTTGGTTCCTCAACTTCTTCTTTTTTTTTTTGTAAATTTGATTTTTCTTTTTTTCTTTTTTGGATTTTTCTTATCAACATCGACTCGAGTGAGGAAAATCGGTGATTTTAAAAAATAACGCGTTAAAAGTCGAACGCATTCCAAAGGTCTTTGAAAATTTAAATTCTTTTTAGATGATGATGAAAATGCTAAAAATAATTCAAATATATTAAAAAAACGTATTTTTTTGGATTTTCGTTGTTTTTCGCAATTTTTGGATTTTTCAAAAATTTTATGAAAAAGGTGGGTCAAAAATTGGGTAACAATACATGTGAGTAGGTTTTTTTCTAACTAATTCTCCCCTCAAATTCCCCTTTAAATTATAGTAACCGCCTATTTATAGGTAAAAATTTATTTGGCTTAAAGGCAAAGTAAACTAAAACTAACTATTAGATTTCAAAAATAAATCCCTACCACATATTTATAACTTGGAGGCAAAGCAAAGAAAAATAGATGGATTAAAAAAAATGATTGTGGACCATCGGATTAGAAATTGGATTGCTTGGTGAGAGGGTTTTTAATTTTAGAATTGTTCTTCTCCCTTCCACAATTACAAATAGATCATTAAAATAATAAATGCATTTTTTTTCTATTTTTCTTTTTTTGATTTTAAATTTTTTAATAAAGATGCTGAAAATAGTACAAATACATCAAAAACATATTTTTTAGATTTTTTTATTTTTTTATTTTTTGTATAAAAACAGAAAGAAAAATTTAGCTATAGACACACAATCACTTCGGCAGCAGTAGCTCAAGTCCCTACCAATGGACGTTCCCTTTCAAGCTAGCAGGAGGGACAGAGGGCTGTACAAGAAAGTGGTGAGATATAGTGAATGCCTCAAAAACCATGCAGCAACTATTGGTGAGAATGCAATAGATGGATGAGGTGAGCTCATACAAGGAGGAGAAGAAGGCGGCCTTGAGACCGTAAAGTGCTCAGCCTATTTTATTTATTATTATTATTAATATAAATATTCAGACCAGTTTACGTGTATCTTAGCTAATCTCATCGATTTAACAACCATGTAAATTTCTAATAACTATGAAGTTTATAGAATTCAACCTAGTAATCTCTAGAGATCAAACTTAAACCCTGACTAGTTGAGCTATATTTTTTAGAATTATACTCAATTTATTTTTAATTAAACCTTTAAGTGTTTGATCTGTTTTTATTCAATGTAATAATTTTAAATCATGATATTAATTAATTATTAAGGTTTAAAAACATGAAATTTAATATATATATCGTGTTGTAAATTGTGATAAATAAAAATATATTATTTAACTAAATTGTTTTTGCTATGTTATTTCATTTATTTTTAAAATATTTATGTGTTAATTGTCCTGTCCATATAAGACCGAGGTTAGGCCGGACTTAAGGCTTTGTCAAGCATGATTACATGGCCAGGTCAAGAGGATGCAAGATTAATTTAACTTTGTCGAGCATGATTACATGGCCAGGTTCAGCCATAGCCGACATGACCTGATTCACGCCATCTTAGACTTATTATTATACATGGAATTAATGCAGACTTGGACACGTATCTAACACTTTTTCTGGTGCTCCTACCTCTGCAAGTCAAAAACTACATGATGTTTAAACGTCTATGAAGACCAAGTAAAATTGAGAGTGATATATTTTGTCTTGGTCAAAGCAAATACGTATAGCAATGAATAACGGATACCTTATAATTTATCTATCTTAATACTCTTTAATGTCTTATATAAATAAATAAAATGGAGAAAAAAAAACCTGATGGCTCTCCAATTACAAGCCAAAATAGCCCAGAATAAAAGAGATAGATTCATGATTAATTTAACTTTTGGAGTTGTTAATTTGATGCATTTTTGTTTCTTGTTTTTAAAAATAAAATATTAAACTAATTTTTTATTTATTCTTAATTTGAAAAAAAAAAAACCAACAACAGTTATCAGATTTCTTTCAAAGAGCAAATAAAGTGGAAATCAGCCCTTAATTTGTCAACCATGAAATTAATCGAGACTGTGGACCCTTATCTGATAGCACTCCTTTATCTCCTTGCCCTCCAAGTCCAAATTATATAACTATTAAACGTGTTTCTTCACGTTTTTCTTGAAATTTTCTATCCTCCTACTTTGGCCTTGAAGACCACGTAAACATGTGAGTGATTTAACGTCTTGTCTTTTGTCAAACCAGGAAACTTAGTTGTTCTTGCCTGTTGAGTCTAACAAAAAAAAAAAAACAGAACTTGTTAACTTTCCTTTTTTTAATAATAAACATTAGGATTACATGTATTTTTAATAATTTTATAAAATTTTAAATTTAATAATTATATAAATTTTCAGTAATTTTAAAATTTATAATATTTAAATCTATAATTTTTAGAAAATAAATTCAAACCTAATAAGTGAAGCCATACATGCTTGCCATTGAAAGATAGGTCGGTGCTTGAGAACAATTCATTGACGGTAAGGATAGCTAAGTGAGGCTTAAGGATGGCTTTCGGTGGAAAGGTTAGCCTAAGAAGTTACAGAGAAGTTGTTTATCGGTGAGATAGGGTGGTGTGGTGTGCACTAGGTAGGCTGAAAAACATGTGGATAGCCAGAGTATAAAAAGATGCGAGGAAAATGGAGAGATGAGAGAAAAAAATGAGAAAGGCTAAGAGGAGGAAGAGCCTGATCAATCTAACCTAGGCTACTTGTTCCAGCTGGCCTCGGTTGGGCTAAGAGTGTGTTTGATATTATGATTGCTGTTGTAGTTGTGGTTTTAAAAAAATTATTTTATAAAAAGTACTTTTAGTTGAGGTTAGTTTGGAAAAATATATGTTTGGTTAAAACTGTGGTTGAAATTGAGGTTGAACAAAAAGTAATTTAATGTGTTTGGTTAAAAAAATACTTTTTAAATTGAGGTTATAAAATAATTAAAATATATATATATATATATATAATGATTTTTAATTTAAATATTGTAAATTTAACTATTGTTATTACATCATGAAATAAATAATATTGATATCAAATATTTTTTATTATTCTATTAAACTATGTGTAATGTCATCACATACAAAATTTAATAATAAAAAATTTAGTTTATATATATATATATATATATATATATATATATATATATATATATATATATATATAAACTGGTTTAAAGTTATTTTTCACTATTGTTAATGAAGAAAAATTTGACAAAAAAAAATGTTTTGTAACATTTATAAAAACTTGGTTGAACGGAATAGGATTGTGGTTTAAAAAAAATGATAAAATGAGTCTAATTTTGGGCATTCTTCTTTATATATATTAATCACAAAATTACAATTTGCAATACTATATTTTTTTTGACAATAGATGAGGCCGTTTAAATTGATTTGCTGGGAGAAGAGTAATTAATTATCCAACGATTTTTTTTTTTTAGGAGTTTAAAATTTGTTGATAGTGTTGGTGGATGATAAAAGTTGAGGTTGCTGCTAGTTAGAAGCAGGTATTGCCAGCTTTTTGCTAACCACAGGTTCGATCACTATAATGATGGGTCCCACCAATTTTAACCTTCGTTTTAAACATAACCAAACAGATATATATTACGGTTTGGCTGCACCTCAGTTCCTGCCGCATTACCAAACGACCTCTTACTAGCAACCTAACTAAGATTGCTTCTCTATATATACATTTTCTTTTTGTATCGTCAATAAACCTTAGTATTCTTTATTCGAAACATCTTTGAGGAAAAAATATAATGACCCCACATTAAATTCACAATATTCATGTATACATATTCGAATCTTGAATTAAAGTAAAATATTCACTAAATAATCAACTGAATCAATTTGTAAATACAGTTGGCCGACCAGTTTTTCCAAAACCATACCCTTTTGGTCCAGCTATTAACCTTCAAAATAGTACTTAGTTTCTGGACTTGGCTATATTACGACCCGGATCTTAGGTATATGTTTTTTATCATGATTATAATCCAACCACTCCGGACTTTATCTCCTATCTCATAATTTGATTTCCATCATTATTAGACAATTATCAAGCATGATGCATAAATTATAGATAAATATTATAAGTTAGATTTTATGTGATTTAAGCTCTAATGTACCAAATGAAATATAATATCGTAAAAAATCATTGAAAATGAGAAATTTTTAACAAAATTATATAAATTTTATAACTAGAGCTATTATAATATTATTAATTTTATCGCTTAATATAAACTAAAGTAAAAAAAATATCTAATTATTTTTTAAAATAAGTAAATTTGACAATAATATATATTAAAGGTAAAATATAGTTTTTTATATTTTATTATGTTTTATCCACCATAATTAAATAAGATACAAAGACAGTCACTCCAATGATAAAAAGCCTTTTAGAAATGCAAATTGTATTTTAATATATTTAAAACATAACTATTTTAACAACTTGATATGTCTCGGTCGACTTTGTAGGTCTAAAGATAACTTAAACAATTCTCAATTAATTAAATATTAAAAAATAAAATTATAAGAAAAAAAACAACTAAAAATAAGACATAAAAAACAACTTGGATGAACTAACCAAACCTATAACACGAGTCATGAGATTAGGATAATATCAAAGAAAACAAAAAAAAAATATGGATTAAAAAAATCAAAGGAAAAAAAACTAGTGAAAAAAAAAAATTAATGAATAGTGTTTTGTAAGGTTTTGACATTTTTGCAAAATATTTAGAAATAATACTTTTGTAAAAGAAATGGTATTTTGGTATTTTGTTTAGAATCCCACTTGAATCATGTAAAATAAGTATTGAAAAGCCAAATTAACATTTTTATTATTATTTTTGGCTTTCCATTTAACACATCATTTGAAGATGCTTGAAGATTAATATTTATAATACAAGAGTTCTAAAGCATAGATAATTTAAAGTCTAGTACAAGATAAAATTATTCCTTTTAAAAACAAATTAAAATCAATATTTAAAAAGGATTAGCTAAATTTATCCTTATAGTTTATTTCAACTAAATATCAAGAAAAGAAATATACATTATAGTTCCTAGTTTTTTCATAGATTCTCAAATCACACCCTTAATCTAAATCATTCTTTGATATTTTAATTATTAATTTTCACCTCCTTAAAAATCAAATTAAAAAAATGAGTTAAAATTAAATTATGATAATTATCCTCTCTATCCCTCTCTTTACAATATTTTACGGTACAAATACATGAAACTTTTAGGCTTGTAAGGAAAAATAACACACCAAAGTAATTTCTTTTTTTTTTTTAAAGAGATGAAAAGGAATAAGGATTGGCTTGGTAATATTTAAAAATGATCAACTAGCAATCTTTAAAAAAATAAAGATCAACTTGAGATCTTTTGAGAAGATGATCATCTTGGGATCTTTGAAAAACGATTGACTGAGACTTAGGATCTTTTGAAAAAATGATAATTTTGAAATCTTCAAAAAATGATAATCTTGGGGTCTTTTAAGAAATAATAACCTGGGATTTTTGAAAAATATATGATGATCTTGGGATCTTTGAAAAGTGATTAACTAGTGATCTTTTGAAAAATGATTGACGTGGAATCTTTAAAAAATTACAACTTGAAACCTTATAAACAATTGACTTGAAATCTTTTTATCACTCTCAGATATCACCACGATGACTAATTAAATTTTTTTTATGAGAAAATAATAGATATTTAGTATCTTGTTATTTGAAAAAACGATCTTGTTTAAAAAATCATCAACTAATATTATGATCATTAGAAATCCTAACTGGTCAACAGATATTCTATGATCCAGGACTGGTTACGCGTAAGGGAAGATGCTATCACCCTTTAAGCGTCTTATTTGAGGCAGGTTGCGTTACTGGTTTTATCTAAAATTGCTAAGAGTTTGTCCTTTTTTTATGTTCTTCCTAATCATATTCCTGACTCTAGTATCATTGAACAATGCCAACGAATATTTCTAACTTTGATGTTAGTAAATATTACACAAATCCAAAAAAATACAATATTCCTGGCTATGTCACCAATGAATAAGTTGGCAAATTTTTGAATTTTTAATGAAGAATAAATAATTTTTCTATGCCTTTTTATTTTTATTTACCCTTTTTATTATTTACTTTTTTTAGACAAAAAAAAATATTGCACAATATATTTACATTTAATAATAATGATCCACATATTGACCATATAGCGGAAAAAAATAAAACAAATCACAAAAGGAAAAAAATAAAACATAGCATAAGAATCCCATAAATAAATCTTTGAAGATCCTCAAATATTTTCAAGGATTTTCTAATATAAAAATGGGATTTATTCAACCATATATCAAAATAGAAGAGAAATAAAATATATAGACAAGACATAAAAGTATATTTTTTTAAATATATCCTTAATATACATAATTTGAGCCAGTTGGACTAGAGGCCTAGACCAGCCTACTCTTTTTCTTTACACTGGGCTGGATCTAGCCCAGCCGTACAAGCTGGGCTAGACCGAGCAACCCAACCCGGTTACTGGTCCAAACCAGTAACCCGGCTGACTTTTATATGCAAGCGTGCGTGAATTGTTCACGCACGCTAGCTACATGAGGAGGGTAATTAATGAGGTGCTTGTTGGACGAAAGTGAAAGGAGGGAACGAAAACAACTTACTTGGTTTGCAGGCGTTTTGGACGAAAATCTGCAGGTGCTTGTTGCTGGCGAAGCCTCTGTTTTTGGTTTCCTTTCTGCCTTCGGCCCGTTTTTTTTTTTCTTTTGTTCTCTCAATTTCTGCTTCTCCAATCAATTCTCTCTTCTGTATTATTTCTTTGGTTTTCTCTCCTTTTTGCTCTGTACTGGTTCTCCCCCTCTCCCCCTTTTATAGAGCCAGACCTTGAGAGGGATCCTTATCCTTATCTTCTCTGGGATCTTCATCTTGTATAGAGTGAATTGGCTCCGTGTTTGGGTAGAATGGAAACACCAACAGTCCTGTCATTGTTGGACTGTAGGTGGTGCTTATCCTTGCGTCAGGGGAGAGTTATGAGGGTGAGGGAGACCAAACCAAATGCTATGGGTTCTGTGGGTAGACAATGCGGCCTTGAATTTGGCCTGTGTGCGGCGATTGATGTTTTCCTTTGCAGGGGGTCTCCTCTGTTTCCAGAGGAAGAAGACGATGAATGGAAATGAAAAACGGCGCCGTTTCTAGACGGGGCAGCTGTTTTTCCATTTAGTCTTCGAATTTTTAACATTTGTTTAAACGGACCCATGGGAGAAATTGTAATTAGACCCTGCATTGCGATGCCTTTTACACAAAGATCCTTGAACTTTAATTGCTTGCAATTTAAACCTAAAGCAGCCCTGACTTTTAATCCTTCTTCAATTAAACCCTTTATTTCATTAATTAAACTAATTTCAAACTTAATTAAGTCCCCAAACTTATCAATTGTTCAATTAAACTCATGATATCATTAATTAAACCAGATCAAATTTAAATTGAATCCCTAGACTTGTCAATTTTTTAATTTCTACCAAAATTAATTTTCAAATTCATAATTCCACCTTAACACTTTCAATTTGCGTTGTCTTGACCTGAATTTCAATTTTTTTTCATTTTATTTTCTTTTTATTTATGAAAAAAATAAAATCAAAAATAAAATTTGAAGTTATGACACTATTAAAGTATGATCAACTAGGGATCTTTTGAATTATGATCGTCCAGGGATCTTTTGAAATATGTTCTTTTTAAGATATTTGATAAACAATTTGAAATCTTAAACTATGGTCAAAGCATATAATCATACTTGGCTCGGAATTTATGAACTTCCTCACGTCACTCAAACCTTTATATTCAATTGCAAATACGATTATGATAGTAGGCTCATTGTAACATCCCTTTATCCGGGAGAAAGTAACGATCTCATGTTAACTGATAAACAAAGTAACTCATATATATATATATATATATAGTATTTGTATTAAAGTCTACAGAAATTTCGACGGAGTCTCCGCTATACTGGGAGGTCCCAAGTTATCGACATACGATCTGTTTACACTTTTAATATATCACATCTCCTAACTCAATTCAATCCAATCATCCTGGGTCTCAATCCCACAAATATCATCATTCATATCAACCATAATTTTTATGATATACATTGTACAACAATTGTCATTATGGATGGATAAAGATATAAACATGCATACATGAAATATAGTTATACAAATTACAGAATTAAATTCATCTATTCAAATTTAAACATCAATTATACAAATTGAGTTAAATAAAAGTAGTAGTATTACCAAATACAAGGGTACACTCCCTAGAACCTAAATTACAAAAAGTGAACCTAAGTTAGAATCTACTCCTGTCGTGCATGCGATGATCCTGAAAACAAAATACATATTATTGAAATATGAATATCACAATAATATAACAATACAAATATCCAGCAATTTAAAAAGGCAAACATACATTCATATTTTATTGACTTCTCCATTTTGGTTTTTATTGGAGATTTTTCTCCTTCAACTACTAAAAACCACTTCCTCTTTCATTATCAACCTCCATTCAAGATGTCATAAAACCACCCATGATTATTTTCGCTTAACACATTACCGATATCAATTTCACTGTTATCATCATCACCCCGTAGGAGTCGCTGTAAGGTGATCCCCTTACCCGGGATCCTAACATACACTAAAATATGCTAGACAATACATGATTGATCCTCTTATCTGGGATCCTAACATACACTAAATGTATGCTAGACAATACATCTTGATCCAACTATATGCTAGTTCACGCCCCAAATCACACTTCTCATATTTCTTTGTCAACGATAATTTCATCACTTGGCAATTCACACAACAACTGTTCACCTTGAATACACATACATTCAGAATACTATCCAAAATATCGGCATCATTACGCAAACTCTTCTTCCTTTCTTCTAATATCCAACGTTCGATAATTCACATCTCACATTAATAACATATTAAATTATAGAATTTAAACTAGAAAGTATGGGAGCGGATCACCTACCTGCAATAGAAGCTCTATTCGTGCTCTCATGCTGCTGCTGTTGCACCGCGCCTGTGGTCCCTCCTGCAAATCACAGGTTTATCTCATAAATTTTCCTCACTCAAGGATATGTTTTATAATAACCATATCAACAACCAATAAGTCTTTCTTTCAGTCATTTCTTAATATTTTATGTTTTTCTCATTTCACCCATTACTATTGTCATTCTTTGTCAAACCCCAGTTATCATTCCTTTCTTTATATTTGGACTGTTACTGTCCAACTGTTACTGTCTCGTTTTTGAACTGTTACTATCTGACCTCTCCTCAGATTTTTAACTATATATGAAGTTATAAAACTTTGATTCAAGCGAGATTAGTCTCGTTGGAAAGCTAAGACATGAGGCTACAAGTTCTATAATTAAGAAGAACTCAGTTATGCCTCTAAGATAATCAAAATTGCTCATCAACAAACACTTGAACTGTTACTGTCCAACTGTTACTGTTTCGTTTTTGAATTGTTACTGTCTGACCTCTCCTTAGATTTTTAATTATATCTAAAGTTATAAAACTCCGATTCAAGCGAGATTAGTCTCGTTAGAAAGTTAAGACATGAGGCTACAAGTTCTATAATTAAGAACCTAGTTCTGCCTCTAAGATAGTCAAAATTGCTCATCAACAAACACTTGAACTATTACTATCCAACTGTTACTGTCTCGTTTTTGAATTGTTACTGTCTGACCTCTCCTTAGATTTTTAACTATATCTGGAGTTATAGAACTCTGATTCAAGCGAGATTAGTCTCGTTGGAAAGCTAAGATATGAGGCTATAAGTTCTATGAATTAAGGAGAATCCAGTTCTAATTCCCTCATCCTCCCATCTGAAATCTTACTGAAAGTCAGGAGACGAGTCTATCCAGATTCGTCACCCCCCTTCCCTTCACACATAACTTTCACAAACTACATTTTCTGGATAAATTATCATGGTTTCACGTCCCCAATCACATACCACACATAATTTAACTTAATGTTAACAATAAATACTTTTTCCCCAATTCAAGTCTAAGAACCTTAATCTATAATTCACATCAAGATATCAATTCATTATTGAATTTGCAATGACTTATAAGATCATGTTTAGCACCTTGCCCGGTACGAATTAAGGTTTTGATCTTCAACCAGTTGAAAATTTTTCAACTCCCTTCTTTCTTATCTAATGATAGCCAGCCCTCCATCTTCTCTTATTGTTCAATTTCCTTGTTAATCCCTTGCCCACAAGTATTTATTCCATCTATAAACCCTTAATCTTGGATGGTTTTCTTGAAATTTTGGTGTTTCTCTCTTGATTTTGCAAGAATGAATACAAAAACTCCATCTTTTCTTTCCTTATGATTTCTGCAGATTTTGGTGAGAATAAGAGTATTTATGCCCTATAATTTTTTCTTATTTGCATTTAGGCCCCTACATCTTTTTTTTCTTCTTATAATTAAGTTTACCTCTTTTCATTTCTTATAATTTCACCCCACAACTTTTAGTTTAGTTTAATTTCTTTAATTTAATCCAACCTGAAAATGACATTTTCGGGTTGATTTATAATGTCTCAAAATATTTCATCCAGAAACTTATATCCAAAAATTTCTGAATTTCCATTTTTATTTAACCATATGTATGAATTTCTTCACTTTTATTTCTCATGTAGTTAGTTTACAATCTAAGCAACCTTTATTTTTCCCCGAGGTTTACACTCATTTTTCATTTTAACTCTGTTTTGAAGAAGTAATGTGGTTATAAACCTTCTAGATATTTTTTTTGTCTTGACTTTGTTGTTTCTTGATAATTTTATATTAAAGCTTCATTTGCCCCTTGGATCACCCTTTAACACTCATTTCCACCCTTTTGTTTTCAATTATCTTCTTTCATCATGACTCGTTTTTGCTATTTTTCTAGCAATCTCATCCCTTTGAGATGATCCAAATGCACTTCGAACTCAAATAAACTTACTTTTTATTTTTTCTTTGATGTTTATGTTTATCAGGTTTATTCAATTAATATCAGTATTAGTTATGTGGTGGACCAAAAACAAGATTGTTTTTAAAGAGATATGACAAAGAATCAACGAAAAATATTAAGAGAAACAAAGAATAAAAAAAATCTTTTTGAAAACCATATGGCTAAAATTTTAACCTTTTTTAACATTAAATTCAAGCATAATATTTCTTTACAACATCTGAATTTATAGACTTCGGCAACTCCCTTCCTTTAATGTCTAACAAAATAAAAGCTCCCCCTGACAATTTTCTTTTTAGTATAGAAGTGTTAGCCTTATGGCTATAATAATGATTTAATTATATGTTTTGATGATAACATAAATATTGGATATAATAAAACATAGTTTTCATATAGTTTTGATATATGCATATCACATTATTAATATCATAATGTATTTTATGCTTAAATGATTTAAATAAGAATATGTTAATATTCCATATATATATGGTTTCCTTGGTTTTTTTTCCTTTTTTTATTTTTTTTCATCCTCCAGCATTTTGTTATTTTTTAATTCACTTTCTATGGTATTTTTTTAGTTACTTTGAAAATAACACAAGTTATCTTAATTTTTTTATCTTTGTTAAATTTAGCTTTTATGAAGGAATTTTTTTTAATTGAATTAAATTAATTGATTTCATTCTCCAACATTAAATTTTTTAGGTGTTGAACTCCTGGGTTAAGTCCGGATCAAGAATTTAATGGATTGTATGTTTGAGAGTTTAACTCGGATTTACAAAGTTGACTCGGGCTTGCCTGATTTTTTTTCTTTTTTTAAGCTCTATTTTTTTCTAGATTTCATCCTCTAATTTTTTTTTTATTCTCTTTCTATGGAATTTATCTTCTTTTTTTTAAATAACAAGGGTTGCCTCGGGTTTTTTTTCCAGTCCTTGTTAAATTTTGCTTCTTTAAAAGGAATTTTGTTTTTTAATTAAATTAAATAGATTGATTTCATCATTTGCATTTAATTTGGCATGTGTTTAGCTATTTAGTTTAGCCTAGGTCTATAGTTTAACAAGTTATGGGTTTGAGAGATTAATTCGGGTTTATAAAGTCCACCCGGGCTTGCTTGGTTTTTTTCCTTTTTTGTTAAGTTTTTTTTTTCAATTTCATCCACCAATATTTTGTTATTTTTACTTGTTTTCTATAGGAGTTTTCTATGGTTTTGAAAGCAATAAGGGTTTACTTTATTGTTTTTCTACCTTTGTTGAATCTAGCTTTTTTAAAAGGAATTTTAATTTTTGATTAAATTAAATTAGTTATATGAAAGTACGCATGAGATGGTCGATTCATGGTGTTTTGTTTTGTTTGCTTTCTGGGTCACTGCTCTGACAACACATGCGACTTCTTTTAGTTACTAAAAGTTATTTGATTTTTCTTATTCTTCTAAAACGTTGATATCAGATGGACATCCTTTTTACATTCATAAAAAATTAACCTGAGCCACGGCGTAGCGTGGGCCATTTATCTAATGCAATCTAAAATAGCAATTGAAAAACTCTCGATATTGATTTATTAATTTTTTAGTAGCCTAGTCTTTTATACTTTAGATTGTTACCTACAAAACTAAATGGCTTGGATGTTTTACTGTAGCCCAATCCATATTAAAATGGGTCTTGGGCTATTGTAAAATTACATTTATGTCCTTTGGTAAAAAAAACATTAAGCTTCTTGGGTGGGGGTGCTGATGTCTTTTTTTCTTTTTTTGCGCAGTAAAAATATATTTTTGACCCCAAAGTCAACAAAATATAGACTTGTTGACCAAGAACTTTCTTGACTTTGCATAAGCGTCTTAATAGTAAAAATATGTATTTGCCCCCAGAGTCAAAAAATTATTGTGTTGCTGAATAAAAGTGTTTTGAGGTTTTTGAATTTTAATGTGCAATACAATTACATCTTTAACCTTGGAAGAGACAAAAAAAATGGGTATTTTTATACTTTCATATGAATATTTTGTGTAATTGTCGAGGTTGTGAGAGTATTTTGGTATTTTAATATTTTTTTTGTAATCTTTTAATGCTTAAAGTTCAGCATGCCCTAACATGTGTGTGATGCCACCCGGTGAATGTAACTGGCCTTCTGTTGTCTCCCTAGATGTGCTACCTTGTCCGTTTTCATATAGAGTGATGTATAACAGATCACAGTGATCGAATTATTGCCGGTGATCATTTAAATTTTTTTCTCCTTTTCTCTCTCTTGATAGGTAATGTACACCATTGTCTTCCTTGTTTTTTACTTTTCAATTTCAATCCTCATTCTATTAATTTCTTATTTCATTCCATTTCTATTTATACAAGTTTTTATTTTTCTCAATTTAGTCCTTCAATTACAATTTCTCATATGTTTGGTTTTTCATTTCGGTCCTCTTTTTTTAATATTTCTAATTTTAGCCTTGGCACTTTTGTTGAAGTTTTTTTTTTCAATTTCATCCTCCAATTAAATTTTCTGTTATTATTATTATTATTATTATTATTATTATTATTATTAAAGTTATTTTTCGCTTCAATTAAACCCTCAAATTGAAATTTTTTATCCCTCTAATTAATGTTTTTTTCTCCCCTTATTTTTTTCTATCCTTTTGTGTAATTAAATTTTTTTTCCTGCTTTCATCTTTCAATGTTTGATTTGTTAGGAATTCAGCTTTGTACAGTTTTATTGTTCCGTATTAGTTTTTTTAATATTGGTTTTGTGATTATCTTTAAGTTTTTTTTATTTGTTTATCCTAGTCCCATGATCTAGTTCACGATTTTTGCATGTCTTTTTTGAAGAAAAAAATTAGTTGTTCTATTTCTATTTTGTATTATTCTAATTCATCTATATTTGTTTTTATACAAATGAAGTTTATTTTTTAAAATAAAAAATATTCATTTTAGAATTATTTTGCTGATGTGTTCGGCCTAGCATAATAGTTTTTATGGCATGAGTTTATTTAGTTAGTTTTATTTGTGTTTATCTTTTAAGTCATGGAATTTTTAAGGTGTAGATTTATCTTTTATTTATTTAAATGAATAAATTTCGTAAATACAATCAGATAGATGTCTCATTTTATGTTATGAAATATCTTAATTTTTTTTCATAAATTTTTCAATCTACATTTAAATTTTTTTATATTAAAAAAAACACATGAAAAAAATCTCCATCCTAGTAATTGTTTAAAAATAAACTTATAACCGGTGATAAAATATAAATGGCTAGTACTAATACTAATACTAGTTGGAATAAGTTGGGCTTTTCAAATTCAGTTCCAATTGCTTTAAACCTCTTTTCAAATTCTGTATTAATGGAACTCCACATGCTAATAAATACAAAGGTTTTAGATCATAGAAAGAAACCAGAACCTGACCTGTCCTTTCAAAAGTCCAAAAGCACACAACCTTAGACCTTCTCTCTCTAGTCTCCAGTTCTCTAAAAAAGGAAAAACGAAGAAGCACAGAACAATCCTCAAAACTATTCTCTAACTATATATTTAGTTTTAATTTTGTCTCTAAACAAATCTTTTATCAATTTTATCCTCAATGTCTCATAAAAACTCTCAATTCAAGTTCTTCGATCCCAAATTGATCATGAATACGTTAAATTATACCTTTTTTTCTAAAGAAAGAACATAAAATATTATATCAATGAATTCTAATAGAAACCCCAATTAAGAAATCAAAATCAAGGAGGGATAAAATTGGTAAAAATATTTGTTTGAGATTAAAATTGATTCTAGCCCAATAATTAAGGGATATCTTTGAAGCTTTGCCCAGCAGAAAAACATGTCTCTCTCTTTGGCCAAAGGGCCAGTTTGCCTTCCCAAGCCTACCAAAGTACCAAAACACAAACACAACTCCTCCTCAAAGGCTCAAACCCAATTTCTCCCTCCCTCCCTCCCTCGATGCATATATACACTTAAATGGTCTCTATTAACTCCAAAACAATAGCATCTCTCTCTCTCTCTCTCTCTCTCTCTCTCTCTCTCTCTCTCTCTAACTGCCGGGTTCTCTTTGATTCAGAATCATAGAGACTGACTGATAAACATGGCTCTTGTGTACAAGCTCCAAGCTTTCTCATCTTTTTCTGTGTCAGCTCAGAATTATAACAAGGTTACTTCTTTGATTACAAACCCCATTTGTTCATTACACTACAAGAGCTCGCCTTTTACAGAGAAACATTCAATTGAGAGATACCAAAGGGACCGGTGGCTTTACCAGAGCCAGGTGGAGTTCAGTCAGTATCAATCGCCCTCATGCTCTTTGCCATCTGACTCAGAGTCTATAAGGGAAGATGACATAGCTTTGCAGCTACCTGAGTTGAAGAAGTTGCTTGAAGTGCTTAAGAGAAAGAGAGAGAGTTGTTGTGGTAATGATGGTGATGGGGAGAAATGTGGGCCTGGGAATGTGTTTTTGGTGGGGACGGGACCAGGAGATCCTGAGTTGTTGACAGTGAAGGCTGTGAAAGTGGTACAGAAAGCTGATATTTTGTTGTATGATAGGTTGGTTTCTAATGATGTTTTGGAGTTGGTTGGTTCTGATGCTAGATTGCTTTATGTTGGCAAGACTGCTGGGTACCATAGCAGAACTCAGGTAAGCAAGAAAAGATAGCTCCTTTTCTCTTCATTTTTCGACAAGATTTTCTTATTGGATTGGGGTTCTGAGGCTTTTAGTTATCTGTTCAAATTCAATTTTGTATGATGTTTGAGAATTGGGTATTTGGGTTTCGTTTAGGGGAATTGGGTTTTTAAACTTTTTGAATTTACCTTGAACTTCAAAATAGGTGTATAGGATTGTGGGTCAATTTCAAGTGCTATATATTTGAAGATTTTGAATTCTTTTTGTTAATTGGTGTATAGGATTCTGTTGGTTTTTAGCAGGATTTATATGCTTGGTTAACCATTTAAGTATAGAATTGCTTGTTGGTTTGCATGGTTTTAGGGGGTAGTATACTGATTATAGAGTTTCTGGAATTGGGTTTTAATGAAATGAGATCAAAGGAGTCATTTTTTAAGGGTTTTTTTTTTCAGGAGGAAATACATGAGTTGCTTTTAAGTTTTGCTGAAGCAGGAGCTACTGTTGTGAGACTTAAAGGAGGTGATCCACTGGTAAGTTTCTGATTTAAGATGCTGCTAGATTTAGCCAGTGATTGCAATGTAATGAGCTTTATAGTCGAGCTTTAGGTGACATATATCATTGTGTTTCAAAGGTATTTGGGAGGGGTGGAGAAGAGATGGATTTTTTGCAACAGCAGGGAATCCAAGTTAAAGTTATCCCAGGTATGATTCTGCACATCTCCTTCATCCTATTACTAAGTATAGACTCACAACGAGGGCGCATCTGGTTGTCTTGGAATGTGGAAGATGACAGCCATCTCCAAGAGTCATGATAGAAATTTGGAATTACATCGTTTGAAGAAATTGAATGCATATAGTTTAACATTGGTCTTTCAATTAATTCTGGTCTGAAAATACTACGTTTTTTCTGGCTTTGAACACTCAACCCCTTACGTGGAAAAACTAGGCATGCCATAACTAGATCAGGGTGTTGCAGGTTTTTGTATTCCTTTTCTGCTACCACACCTTTTTAATTAGTTTTGCATAACTGTTCCGCTTCAGTAGGCAAACTTACTTTCTTTTTTTTTCAAGCCTGATGCTTTTCTGGTTTGGGAAGTGAAACAAACTCATAGTATGGATGGCATTGTGATTTCTCTGTTCATTGCTGTGCAGGTATTACTTCTGCTTCAGGGATAGCAGCAGAGCTTGGGATTCCTTTGACTCATCGGGGTGTTGCAAATAGTGTTAGATTTCTAACCGGTCATTCAAGGAACGGAGGAACAGATCCCTTGTTTGTAGCAGAAAGTTCAGCTGACCCTGATTCAACCTTGGTTGTGTATATGGGCCTGTCAACTCTTCCTGCCCTTGCATTGAAGTTGATGCAACATGGTCTGCCAGCAAATACTCCAGCTGCTGCAGTTGAGCGAGGGACCACACCCCAGCAGCGCATGGTGAGTATGATTATTATCATATATGGCAAGCACCTCACTGGAAATTCTATATATAATTGAAATACCGATATGGTTTTACTTTATGAGGTTATTAAATAAGTGCTTTATGTATTTCGAGGTGTGCTATGGTTCACTTTTTAAAAAATTTCATATTGAGAAATGTAGTTGCATCAAAAAAGGAATATGTGAAGCATAAGTATAAATTATTTAGTTAATATTAGGGAAAACAGTGATTTTCTAGAAATATTTGCATGGAAATAATTCTACCTTGGCACACTATTGATAGCAAAATTTGTGAAATGGTTAAACAATGATATTTTTTTCAGTTCAAATTTAGGCAAATTCCTTCCATTCTGAAAATGGAAGGATTCACCTAAGATAAAATGTTTATTTAAGTTTTTAGGACATGTACTAGATGCGTGCCAAAAATGGGAGAATCCATTTAAAGGAAAAGCCTTGTAGGGGTTCACCTCATTTAAATTCACAGAAATTCTATGCAGAAAAGAATAGAACAGAAATGAATTAGTTTTGATGTTTCTTCCTTGTGTAAAGTTTTAGGTTAGGCTTAAGGCTTACAGCTGATACTGAGTAATTGTATCTCTTCGCAAATTACTGTTGTTATTGTGGAGGCTTGTTTCCATTTCATATCTGTTTTACTTCTGATCCTTAAAATTAAGAGGCGACATTTTAAGATAACTAAAAAGCTTATGCACTAGAAGTTTGCCTGTTTGAAGTGATGATGTTGCTATGAACTGACAATAGCCGTTCACAATCATCACACAGGTTTTTGCAGAATTAAGTGATCTTGCTGATAAAGTTGCGGGGGAAGAGTTAGTTTCACCAACACTGATAATCATTGGGAAGGTGGTTGCACTTTCACCATTGTGGCCACTTTCTTCTAAAGAAGCATCCTGTTTGATGGAAGCTGTGTAGAAGTGTTTGCATTGCATGGATGGCGATGGAATGCTGTCCAAGGAACTTTTTGGCAATTCCGAGAATTAATTCAATCAATTTAATCCATGCGATGGAGTTTCTGCTGAATTTGAAACCACTTCTGAATCGGTTGCTTCTTCTGATGGTTTTGATTCATAGGAGGTTCTAAAGGTTCTTGTACTGTGCTTTGTCTGACTAGCTCGGTTTCAAATTCAGAGCAGAGCATCATGATGCATGGATGTGATGAAAGTTTCTCAGATCGTTTGCTCACATGCATCTCGACAGAGCAAAGCTTTTTTGGACTCTTACCTTCATTGTAATTTGATTGCTCTGATGGGAACGTTATCCATGATCCGCCATTATGTTGATTAACAAATTTTGCAACACAAGCTTTGATTTTCTAATACAAGTAATCGAAGCTCCACTGCTGTATTTCTTCGGATGAATTAGTGACTGCGTAGAATAAGCGGTTTCTTTGCTGGAAAGTAGTTTTTTTTTGGAAAGTGAATTCCGGGAAAGTATTTTCTGATGTTTGGTAGTGTAATAAAAAATAAGTTGAAAAACACTTTCTTTGGTTATGTTATGGAAAATGAGCTGGAAAATAACTTATTAATGTTTTATTTTTTTCAATTTTATTAAAATAATGAGGAACAAATCTTATAAATTAAAAAGTTGAATGAGAATGAAATTGAAAAAAATATAATTTCATAAATTATCTCAGATAAACTAAATAATAATCAAAATAATAGAGATTAAATAAAAAATAAAAAATTGAAAGATGAAGAAATTAAAATAATAATAATTAACATTTCATAAATTATTTCAAATAAAATAAGTAACAATCAAAAGAATGAGAACCAAATTTGATAGATAAAAAATTTCAATAAAAAAATAATAAAGAAAAAACAAATAACAATTATAAAAATAAGGACCAAAGTTAATATAAAAATTAAATTTTAAGAGATGAAATTAAAAAATAAATATTCAAAACAAAATATATATAGCAATCAAAAGTTTGAGGATCAAATTTGATATAATCAGTAAATAATGACATTTCTAAATTTTTCACAACTTTCGGAAAGTGTTTTTCGCCCAAATTTTCCAGGAAAACACTTTCCTGAAAACCAAGCCAAATTTTCCAGGAAAACACTTTCCTGAAACCAAGCCAAATTTTCCTTTGACTGGAAAGTGTTTTCCGTTGACCAACTTTCCTAATGGCAAACAAACACATGAAAGTTTGGAAAGTGGTTTCCCGGAAACCACTTTCCGGAAAACAAACACAGCTAAAAGGGAAAATACTTTCCTGAAAACCAAGTAAAATTTTTCTTTGACTGGAAAGTGTTTTTCGTTGACCGGAAAGTGTTTTTCGTTGACCACCTTTTCTAATGACAAATAAACACAGGAAAATTTAGAAAGTGAGTTTTTAAAAACTACTTTTTAAGAAACAAACTTGACCTTGGTTCTTGCTCTTTATCTTCAAATCTTCCTTTCTAAGAGAAGGGGCAATGGTGGCTAATTAATTGGATGCGTTGTAATTCTAAGTCATGGCATGATTGCACTCGTGATTCTCCATAGGAAATACTCTCTACCTTCTCCATGGCTAGAAAGATTATTAAGATGTACATGCAGGTCAGTTTAGATCTGTCACAATAGCTACCAGAGTGAAGAAAGTGGCATGGTTTTCATGCTCTTCAAATGATTAGTGTTGCATGGGATTCGGGAATTCAAAGAGACAACTTATATTATTATATTATTAAGAGAAACTAAAAGGGTAGAATATTCACTTTAGCTTTTTCATTGTTTCTGAATTGAAATAGTAAAATTATAATTTTATCATTAAAAAAATATAAATAACCTTGGAAACCGAGTTTAAAAGTGTTTTTTTTTTAGAATATTAAAATGATGAATATATCCTTAGACATTAAAAAAAAAAAAACATGTGCTTCCAGCAAGGATATTTTTTAGTTTTTTTCATTTCAAATGCACTGTAGTATTATCACTAGGGGTGATTATTTTCGATTCGATTCGGTTTTTATAAAAAAAAAGTAACCAAACCAAAAAAAAATTTGAAAAAAAACCGAAACCGGGTCAAACCGACCGGTTTCGGTTCGGTTTGGTTTTTTAGGGCAAAAACTGGTTCAAACCGGTTTGGCTTGGTTTTCCAGTTTTGGCTTCGTTTTCTCGGTTTTGGCTGGGTTTTTTCTGGTTTTGGCTCGGTTCTTCCGGTTTGGCTTGGTTTTTTTCGGTTTCAGTTCGGTTCGGTTTTTTCAGTTTTTTGCTTATAAAATCAAAACCGAACTGAACCGGCCGGTTTTTTCAAAATTTTAATCTGTTTTTTTCAGTTATTTTTTTTTCCGGTTTTCTTGGTTTAATCAATTTTTTGATTTTTTTGCTCACCCTTAATTTCCACAATATTGTTGAATTAAAATTATCTTTGTCAAGGGGTTTTTATGTCTTTTCCATTTAATTTTTTTGTGATTATAAAGTTTGATCCGGAGTAATTTATTATTTAAAAATATATAAAATATTAATTAATTTTGAAAAAGTCAATTGCACATGACATTCACATGGACACAATGTCGTTGTGCAACTAAAATCTAGCTTCCATGATGGCATTTTATTCCTCGTGACATTGTCTCCATTAATAGGCGGCACTTGTACCCAAAAAATATTGGGTTTTTCTCTGATGGCTGTTCTTCTTTTTCTTTTTCTTTCCACTGTTTTTCTTGATTTCAGAGCCTTTCCCTGCATGCTTTCAGAAGATATTTTTATTTTTATTTTTTTCAGATTTAATCTTTAATTTTTAAAAAATAATCTATAAAATTAGAATTTTCTTTCAATTTAGCTTTCATTTAATTATTTTACCTTTTAGATTTAATCATCATTCTTTTGATCATTAAGTTTTTATTTTAAATCATTCTCTTAATTAAATTATCTTTTTATTTACATCCCTTAAGATTGTATATCATTCTTTTAATTGAATTATTTTTTCAATTGCATTCCTCAATATTTTAGTTTGTTTTATTTTATGTCAAATTTAGTCCTTATTCTTTTGATTGCTATTTGTTTTGTTTTAAATTTTACTTTCTTTTTCGATTTCATCCCTCATCATTTTATTTATTTTGGTTTTACCATCTTTTCAGGGTCACAAGTTTGAAAAATTAGACTAGGTTCGCTTGTATCTTTCTTTTTTAAGTTTTTTTTTACAATTGATTTTTCTAATTTTATCATTTTATGAAGTTATCTCGATCTCATGTATCAGGTCATGGGTTTTGTGTGTTAAACAAGCTTAACCCGACCTTATTATTTTGTTTCTTATTTTGTTTTATCATATTATCAAATTAATCGATGTTTAACCTGACTCTTGGGTTTCTTTTACTTCTTTAAAAATGTTACCGTCGCCTAAACATTTTTTTTCACAATAAATATTTTTTTTTGCTTTGGCTCATGGCATGGTGCAAGCCACTGAGCTAGTATAGATACTAAAAGGAAATGCTATTTTACTATAGAAATGATATAATTGTAAGCTTCTCTAATTTTCTTCCTGTAACCGGATATTATAATGTTGAAAAATTTATAATTATTTTTAAGAAAAAAATTTGTTAATATTTTTTTTGTTATACTTGGTATATTTTTCACTTTACACTTGATCTATTTATCACTATTTTTTTATTATTATTATCTTCATTATTTTTTATTTTTTTTTATTTTTCCTCTTTTTTTCTTTACACTTTTTTTTGAAAAAAAAATATTATTTTTTATTCTTTACATTTGAAATATTTGTCACTCCACTTGACCTATTCACTTCATTTTTTTTGTAAATTTTTTTTTGTAATTTTTCATTTTTTTCTTTACATTTTGTTTTGAAAAATCATTATGCAAAAACTAATAGGAAATGGTGTTTCACTGTATCAATTGCAATATTATCTTATTTTTTATTATATTAAAAATTAGTTTGAAATCTTACATATCTTTATTGATGGTTTCTAAAATAATTTACATTTAAATTTTATACGGAAAAATAAATAAATCAAAATATACATCCTGTCATTAATGAAAAACACTCATGAAATTTTTTTAAAACTTTTTGGTATTTCTAAGCTTTGATATATTCAAATTTAATATATATTTTTGTAGATAAAAATCTATATATTAGTGTGTAAACCTATGGAAGAAAATCCTTTATTTATATTTGAGAGGTTGGTACTGTGTTCTTGAAGGGTTTCCTAATGGTCCCGTTAATATAGCTTGAAATGCATGGGCTCACTCCAGACGTGATAATCCTAAGAAGAGAATTTTCTTTACCAACAAGGTACTACCACTCTTCTTCTCTCCAATTAATTTCGGTCTATATCATAATACCATAATAGCTGTAAAACCTAACCTGGGTTGATTTAGAGCATGGCCTAGATTGAGAGTTGAACCCTAATTTTTTGGAGAGAAAAAATCAAGATTAAAATTTGATTAAGATTAAGATATAGAGTTATAATCAGGGGAATGGCAGTTGAGGATCCGACAGCTAAGCATGGCCTGAAGCTGACAATCAAAGACTATCCATTCGCCAATGATGGTCTTATCCTTCGGGATGCAATTAAGCAATGGGTTTCTGACTCTGTGGACCTCTACTACCCAGAAACAAGCATGGTGGAGTCCGACAATGAACTTCAATCACGGTGGACCGAGGCTAGGACTAAAGGCCATGAAGACAAGGATGAACCACGGTGGCCTATCCTGAAAACCCCGAAGACTTGTTCCATGTCTTAAGTACAATAATTTTGGGTAACTGCAGGCCATCATGCAAGCTGTAAACTTTGGTCAGTACATGTTTGGTGGGTGCTTCCCCAACAGTAGCTCGAACCCATGCCAACCGAGGCGGCGCCATCAGATGAGGAGTTGAAGCTCTTTCTTGATGAAACCAGGATTTGCCTTGTTAAAATACTTCCCATCACAGATTCAAGCAAGGAAAGTGATGACTGTTTTGGATGTTATATCTAGCCATTCACCTGATGAGGAGTACATTGGTGAGCAAATGGAGCCATCGTGGGAAGAGAATCCGTCATTAGGGCTGCCTTTGAAAGGTTTAATGCAAGACTGAAGGAGCTTGGAGAAATTATTGATAAAAAGGAACATGGATTTTAACCTGAAAAATAGAACTGGAGCTGGAGTTGTTTCCTATTAGCTCTTGAAGCCTTTCTCTGAAGCTGAGGTCACAGGAAAGGGAGTTCCTAATAGCATCTCCATTTAATAAGATTGTAATAAGAGTAGCTATAGCTGAACATGTTCAGACCTATCTGTTGAAAATAAGCTCCAAAAATAAAGAAATCCGAATAATATTCAATCCATTTTACGTTGTACTGATCACAAGAATTGATTAATTCTAACTCTGAACATAACCCATAAAACTTCAAAAACAAGCTTTAAACACTTGGAGTCCTTTAGAAAGGTTTCAGATTATTTCAGTAATTTGAAGCTGACCAGGTATGAAATTTGCTTCAGTTCCATAGACTGTCATTGAACAAATGTTTTGAGCAAAATTTTGGAACCTCATATGTAACCATTTTGGTTCATTCATTTTCTAGTCATTTAGATGCAGAAAAGACAGCTTTCTCATGTATGTTTATCTATCTTATTAAATTCACTGAACAGCACAGCAATTATCAAAAGATGGCTAGAGGATCCAAAAGCTCAGTTCTCACACAATTGAAAGGGGCATTGATCAGTAACCACGAAATGCCAGAGCAAATACTGCAAGGCCCAGTATTCTGACCCACAATCCAAACTGATCATTGTCCCAACTCATGTCTCCATATTGAAGAAATCACAAAATTCTGAACTTCAAGATTCTGTTAAGGAATTAATCAGAACAAGGACTTAGTACAGGCCAGCCAGACACCAGTACGAGGAGCATTAGAAGACACTGTTCTGACAAATAAAAGATGTATTGAAACAGGATGAAAAAAACAGATGAACCCTTGCCATCTAATAATGTTTCACTGGAAATATGTTATTGAATTATAGTACATATACATTGTATGGACCTATACTACTTAGATTTAGAAGAAAAAATGAATTTAAGTAATTGATCTACCCTCAAGAGAAATTGAACATTATGGCCTATAAGCTATAAAGAATATAAAAAAATGTCTCTATAGTTTACTATTTTTGTGACAACACACTTAACTTGCTTCCCATGTACAACACACAAGTATAAGAGCATATGAATAAATAAATGAGATTACTCGCAAAAGCTTGCCTTCTCCAGCTGTGCTTTTAAAAATGGAGCTCCAAAGAGCCATCATTGCCTGGACCGTGATTTACTTGCCTCTCGAAAGGACTTGGGAGAGTGGGGCATGCCAATCAATTTACTTTTCCCAAGAAATTTACATGTAGCATTTTATCTTCATGTTGGCACTGATTTAATCATGAAGGAGTATGCGAGCCACTGGACATACATAAAAATCTTTTGCATTCGAAGAGCGCCATTTTGACAGCTGTTGGATGCAATCACAAAGAGGAGCGAGTATGTGAATCACTGCACATACACTCAGGAACCGGGTATTTCGTAACATCTCTTCCAGCTTTGATAGTCCTGAGTTCTGGTTGTCCTAAGGAGTCACGATGCAACTCTTTTATGATCCTGTTGAACTCAGCTCCAGGGAGAGAGGAATTTAGAAAATAAGGGAGCATGTGCCTTTTGTTTGGGGTTACATACTTCTTGTGTCCTGCATATGCCCTATGTCCCTGTAACAAAAACAAAACTTAAGTTTCCAAAATAGCAGCATAAACGCATTTCAGATTCTAAAAATCCAAAAATTAGACAAATGAATCATTTGCTAAAGTCGGCTAGAGAAGCATGTATACTTGCTTCTGCAATCAATAAAAAAAAGGAGGGAAAGGGAGAGAAAAAAAGTGATGCTAGACTGTACCTGGATTGCATGACCCATGTTTCCACCATGAGATGGCATAAAAACATCACTGTTCTCTGAAACTATATAATCAATGGCAGCCATCAAGGAAGCTCTATTTGCAAATGGCTTCAGTTCACCAGGTAAGGCAAGATCTTCCTTGTTGTAGAAATGAGGAAATTCTCTGGTTAATGGTTGCAAAGCTTCTTTTCCACCAAGTGGTTGCCCTCCTGCCCAGTATATTCTTGTACTTCTTGGAGCTCCGAGAGCTTTAAGAAGCCTAAAACATTGACATGAAACAAAAATTTAACTTCAGAAATTGTTCGTATAGATGAAACTATTAAGTTGCCTCAATTCTCACCCAACACCTTGCATAGGATTAAATTCTCACCTTGCAACCTCCATTGCATTCAAGGGGCAGAGACCAGCAAGCTTTCTTTCATGATAGGTCATGTTTGACCTTGCAGTAAGGAGTTCAGGTCGTTGTTTCCTCTCATTATTGATAATCTCATCGTATTCATGGCTCAAACCAGGTTGGCATCCAGTCCTCACCCACACATCCAACTCCATCCGTAGATGAAGAGCAAGATAGGGTCCTTTGCTCCGCATCCTCTCTGCAAGCTTGTTACCAAGCTCCAAAACTGGCGGCGCAAACCTTAATGCATTAAATGCCACCTGGACAAAACAATATGAGATCAGAACATCTACAATGGGAATCTGAATAAATAACAGCATTTGACTAAATTTAAATTCACAAAATGATTTTGTTTTTGGCACAATTGTCACTGCTTACTTGAGCCAGATTCAAAAAATTAAATTAAAAACCCGATACATTTTTTTTTTACTTGGTTGGATGGAGAGGCACTTTGAGTGAATCATGCATGGCAAGTATCAAGCTTTTTGGTTAACTAAAGCATGAAAACCATGAATCTAATGATAAAAACTAAATACCAGATACATCTGACAATACCTTGCATCGAAGTTTCTGAAGATCAGAAGGAAGATCTTTAGAAAGTCTTGAATCCAGACCACGTAAAAGTAAAACACCTTCCCTGTTAAGCTGCAGAACCAAAAGAAACCCCTAGTAAGACCCACTATGCCAATTGGTATCTGCTGGAGCACAATGATGTTGATCAAATGTGAAATGACAACTCCCATGATGATACATTAAACATGCTAAAAAAATTATAGACAAAAGGAGAATGTGTTTTGATATTAAAATCAGCTGCACCTTGAATTGGTCACTCTTTGAAGCTAGTGAATCAAATGTACAGGCAAAGAACCATCCAATAATTATGAGACCAGAACCAATTAATATAACTGGGACTGCCAGACTGCAATTAGTGACAACAAAATTATGAAGTTTTCCAACAGATCTCCTCTTCTATTTTTTTTAAGCCTCCTCCTAGAGTTGCAGCCATTTGGTAAGTCACTATTGTAATCCTGATTATCAATTAATAGAATTCTCTCCCAACAACCAGAACACAATACTCCAAATCCAAATAAAGCAAGGAAGAAGGCAAAAAGCAGACATACATGCTCTATAATGCCTTACCTAATTGTGGGCCATTATGCCTAGTTACAAACTATCAGCTGCCAGCCTTATCTTATTTGCCTAAATTTTCCTCTGTTTTTCCCCTCATTTACCAAATCAGCATTCCAAAGTGAACAGCGAACGAATACAAAAATCCTTTTACTCCAAACAACAAATTGAGCAAAATTGCAAAGCAACAACAAATACAAAGAAGATAAGTAATCGCTCTACGACAAAAGATACTGAGAAGTAATTCTCACCCTTTTAAGATAACGTGCACGAATCCATTGAGGGGAGACATGGAGTGGAGTTCGGCTCTCAACCACCGGCCTTGTGGTTATATGAGTTGATGGTAATGACGAAACTATTCTCACATCATTTGCTAAAACTCTCTTGAAGTGCTCCAAATCAAATATATCAGAAAATTCACTGCACTCAACATATAAAATCAAAATTACAAAAGTTAATTAACAAAACAAAAGGCATTTATAGACAACAAATTTAGTTTGCATAACCTATGATACAAAATGGGAATTGCAGAATTCAGTCAAAATGAGAGAAATTAATAAATTGGAGGAAAAACAAACAAACACAGAATTAAAAAGCCAAGAATTCCTCATCATGGAGCAATTTGGCTTTTGAGCAAACACAATATCCATTAAAGTAAAGTAAACTCACAAACCTGTTAAAAACAATATTAAAGACACAGGAAAGTTCTGTTTTCAAAACTATTCCAAACACATGAAAGAAGGACTTCCTTGTTTCCAAAAAATGTAGCTGAAAACGCTCTGTTTCTCAGTTATACTTCCCTTTGCTAAACAAATGACATAACAGTAATACCAAAAACTCAAGACAGTATTTCTTTTTATCAATAAGCATAAATGCAGCTGCAGCCATTAGGTTTAGCAAAAATAGAAAAAAATTTAAAGAAAAAAAAAGCTCTATAACATGTTAGTTTTTTACCTTTCATCTCCCCAAATGACATTGACTTGCAAAATGGGAACAACCAAAGCAGCACCAAGAATCCTTGCAATCACCACAGCATCCACAATCTGATTCCTCTGCTGATTCATTCCACCCGAAACCACAACTAGCAAATACTTTCTTCTATTCTTAACAATCAGCTCACTCCATCTGCTATACTCCCTACTAAACTTTAAACAAGGCTTATAACCCAACCCATCAGGTTGTTTCCAAAACTCACTCTCCTCTTCAACCCCATCAGACTTTCCACCCTGAAAATCAACCACACCTTTCAAGGACTCATCTTTTACTTCATTTGAACCAAAACCCACCTCAGATTTCAGCTCCCGAGCATCCACAGACCCAACTTCTTGATCTTTTATATCATTCTTTTCACCATTTGAAACAAAACCAAGCTGTGATCTTGTAGTTAACTTCTTAGAGAAAGAGTCTTGCAGCTGTGGCTGACTAGTCACACAAGGGTAAGGAGAAAATGGTACTAAAGGGTCAAGATTGTACGATAACTTTAACATACCAAGAAAACAAAAAAGAAACAAAGCCAAGAACCAAAATATTGGACTCCTATACAAGTTCAACCCAAAAAACCTGTTTCGTGATGGTTTCTTTGGAGAAAGAAGCAGAGATTGCAAAGAAGAAGAAGATAAGGAATTGATAATTTGTGATGGAACTGAAATGTAAGAAACTTTCTTTGCATTATTCTTTGACTTTGCCATTAAAGAATAACTGGACTTTTGCTTCTCTTGATAACGAGAGAGGCAGAGAGCCCTCTTTTTCTAAAGAAATGGTTGAAGAGTGAGAAGAAATGCTCTGTCTTAGAGAGAGAATGGGGCGGCGGGAACGCGAAGACTGGGCAGAAAGGGCTGTCTGTCCACGCGTTGCAGTTGTCAGAATGGGAAGAAGAAGAAAAATGTGTCGAGGACGGTTCCGTGGAGGTTCATTTAAGGCTGTTTGTTTACGTGGTTGTTATATATAAGTGAGAATTTGTTTAATTTAATTTTCGTTAGTTAAGATTAATGATGTTTTAAGTTGAAGATTAAAGGATTATTTATTTTGATTAACTTTTTTTATTTTATCATAATGACATGTTAGTTAGTTTTTGGGCTTACGTTAGTATCTAGTTTTTAAAATATTTTTTATTTAAAAATATATTAAAATAATATTTTTTTATTTTTAATATCAATAAATAATAAAAAATATTAATTTAATTTTTTAAAAAAAAATTAAAAACTACAGTCTACCCTCATCTTGCATTATATGTTTCAATAGGTATTTGGGAGTGTAGTAAAAATTATTTTTTAAAATATTTTTTACTTAAAAATATTTTTAAATAATATTTAGATGCAAGAGAGTGATATTTTTTTTCTTAAAAAGAAAAAAATGTTATAACAACATACACCATAGAAAGGAGGAAACTTTATGAATTCTACCTAAATATATATGGATAGATCGTAATATATGTATTTCAGGGCAAAACTTACGTACCAAACATTATCAAATACACATATACTATATTTTTTTATAGATTTGGATGTGAAATTAAGGTTAAATAGTGGGTTTTTTTTAATGTAATTGATTAAAAAAAATCTATTTTTTATTTCACAAAAAATAGTTTTTAATTTCCTACACGTGCTTTAAGATGACGAGGTTAATATATTTTCAAACAAACTTTTTTTGACCAGCATCCACTTACAAATTTCACATGAGTTGGAGACACGGAGCACATGTGTTTAATGATGGATTGCTGGTTAAAATCTATGGACGAGTATTGTGATTTTTTAGGATTTATTTTAGGGTTTTTTTATTTTTTATAGGATAATGAATAGCTTGTAGTTACTATGAAGTTATTGAATTTAGGTTAAGGTACATAGTACAGTCTAAGGTCTAGAAATAAATTTTATAAGTAATTCGGATTGATTTAAATCAAAATGTTTTAAGATTTTATTCTTAAAAGAAAAGGTTAAAACTATATGGTTTTGAAAAAAAAATCAAATAATTTTTAATTGGATCATGGGTTGATCTATGAAGTCAACTAAATCAAACTAAATCAATTATTTCTCTGTTTAATTTAAAATCCGACTTCAACAAGGATTGAAATGACAGGTCCTCAGGTTGATCGATATACATGTCAATGTGGTTTTAATACCACTAGTTGCTATTACCTTTTTAGACAGAAATGGATAGTAGTTCATGTAGAGTAGGTGCGTTTTTAACATTATAGTAATTTTTGTGATTACGGTTTTAAAATCAGAAAGATATTTTTAGTTATGTTGTTTTTTAAATAGATTTTAAAAGATAGTTGAAAGAGTTAATGAGAATTATTTTTACATGCAAGAGTTTTTCTATGATTAGGTAAAAAACAGAAGTTATTAAGAGTAAGTAAGGACTAAGGAAATACATAATAGAAACCAAAGTTGGGCAATAACCAATCTACTCTCGGATTAGGTGAACAAATCATAACAACATCAGATTGCAAAATAATGGTTAGGTACTTTAGGTTGTGATAATTGTCATCTCGAGAGAGACTCCTATCATTTCTTACTGGATTAAACTCCTCCAAAATTAGGGTTTCTAAGTATTGGATTAGGTAATGAACACCAAAAATAAAGATTATATTTAAAATTTTCTTGTGATAAAATAAAAAATTAAACCCAATCAGCAGGACCCATTGGGACCCCTACAATAATTTCTAAAACTAGAGCAATTAAAATTGGATTTATAATTTCCTAGGTAACAAATCATAATTGCTCATAATAAAATCAAAATATGAATAAAATCAGCATGGCCCATTGTGTCATCCCTCCTGGTAGAGAATTAGAAGGGTAAATGTCAATTATTGTTAGGTGCAGTGGCGGAGGCAGGAGGGGCTGGGCCAGGAAAATTTTCCCAGCCTCTCCCTTGTATAAAATAATTAAAATTTTAATTTTTTTAAAATATATATATATATTTTTTTTCCTTGCTCCACGCCCTTGTTAGGTAGGTGGCTTGGTTCAAGAATTTATTCAACTATTCCAATATACAAAAATTTACTAATTTAGCTGACAAAACAGTGTACTACATGTTTCTCTGGCTTGTTTTTTGTTTTTTTTAATCAACACATGGCCCGGTGGGCACTATTCCGTGCCGATATAGCTATCTGACATTCTGACCAAGTCAAGTCTCCCCTTCATTGAATATCAATAACTTTGCATTTATAAAATTATTGAAGACTTCGCTTCCCTTCTTCCATCAATTAAATCATTTATGATATTTATCATCTAAAATTCGATAAATCTAAATAAATTAAAAATGTATATGAATATAAATAATTTTAAACCCGATCGGATAAATATAAAGAATTAAAAAAATTATATGAATTGATCCATCAATCTAAAAAATTTTAAAAAATTTTAAAAATTTATTAAAAAATATTGATTTAAAATAAAAAAACAAAAAAACGTGTTTTTTCTTTGTGCAGAATATAGGGACATGCTATAAGTTAACAACTGTAACCCAGAAAATGGATAAATGGTTCAAAATTTGAAATGCAATTACTGAAAAGCTGGGAAAAAAAGAAGAGAGAAAGGACAGTGTGTTGCATCTCGAGAATCAGTAGTGGTAGGGGTCGTGTCCTGTTGTGCAAAAGCCAGCTGTACCAATAAACATTTTTTGCAGTGAGCAAGCACGTGACGTGCCGCCACTCAACTATTACAGCCTGTGATGTTTTTGCTATGTCTTGTTCTGTCCACCTCCCTATTAAAAATTACGTACTCTAGTCCAATTATTTTTTCTTCAATTGACAGCTGGCATCCTCTTCCCTGTCCATGCTGGCACCTCTTATACTTGTCAGATTGGGACCTCTCATTGCTGCCACGCGGGTCCAATGCTGGTTCTTTTGTTTCGGGGTTCCCTCAAACTACTTTAGTCCTAGGTACAGGGTGGAGTTGAGAGTAGGTTTTAAAAACTGTTTGAAATTTTTTGAATTTTTTTTTTATTTTTTTACTTTAAATTAATTTTTTTAAAAAATAAAAATTTTTAAATAAAATAATATTATTTTAATATATTTCTAAGTAAAAAGTAATTTGAAAAGCAATAACTACTTACTCTTAAACACCCCTTAGAACAGTTCCAACCGAGCAGCTAAATGAGAAGCCAAACGTCCTTTACCTTTTATTTCTTCACTGTTTGCATTCCAACGGAGGAGCTAAATGCTATTTGTTTTCTTAACAGCCATTTCTACATTTAACTGTAGAAATGGTCAAAATGATAGCTGTTGGCCAACGACTATTTTTATAGCCGTTGGCCAATAGCTTTTTTTTTTTTAATATAGAAAAAATTTTCTATAAATACATGAAGAAAAAACTTGTAGTTTTAAATTTTTGTATTGTGCCTCACCCTTCTCTCAAATTTTAAAAAACAAGAATCAATTATTTTCCAGTTAATTATTAACATCGGTTGTGTTAATTAGCTGAAATTAAAAGGTATGCTTGTTTAAAAGCTTTTTCTATTTTCTTTTTTATATCTCTTGATTTTTTAGATCTTTTGTTGTTAATTTAATATTTGTGATGAGTTTTATTTCTTTATTATTTTATGTTTTTAATATGGGTTAAGGAAGACAATGTTTATTTATGTTGTTATCTTTGATAAAATTGAGAGGAATTAATAATGGTAGTTGATATTGATAAAAAGATAGAGTTACATATTTAAAATTTATTTTTGATTGTCTGTTTTAATTTGAGGTCAATTATATTTTGTCTTCTTGAAAATGCTATTAAACTAGTATATCGATTCTCTTTTAGTTCTAAAAAATGATCAAATTGTTATGTTAAAACAAGTAGGAGGCAATGCTTATTATTAATTCGCATGTATGAAAACTACAAAATTGCTAGACATTGAATATGAGCTTCTTTTACACTCTCTTATAAGGTTATATTGGCGGTCATTTTAAAAAAATGTTGATGGTTATGTTGGCGGTCATTTTTTCAAAATTTGAATTTGAATTTACTTTTAAAAATTAAATTTTTAACAATAACATATAAAACTTAAAATTAAAAATATTCATATAAATAAATTTTAAATTTAATTTTAAATTATATTTTTTAACTTTCATATTACTTCATTAATTTTATATTACTTTTATAAATTACTCATATTAATTATATAATTAATAACATCATAATTATATTATATATAAAATATCTAAATTAGTTATATAATTATATTAAAATTAATTTAACATGAAATATATTAAAATATAAATGGCTTTTCTAAATAGTTTTTTACCATTGGAATGCACATAATTCAAAAAGCCATTTTCTTCATTTGGCTCTTCAATATAACATTTTTCATTGGAGATGCTCTTAGTCTTCTTAGATATGTGTCTCGCGATATATTATGTGTTATATTAATATTTTTTAACTTAAAAAAAATTCGGGTGATGACACTATTTAAAAAATAAAAATAAAAACTCAAATTATTAACTTCACTGGGTTAAACAAGTCTAGTTAATTTAATAATATGATTAAAAAAACAATAATAAATTAAATTAAATTTTCTGGCTATAATTAATTATAAAAAACAAGTTATTAATATCATACTCAGGAGAAGAAAAAAGAAAAACATATTGGAAACTTATTGTCGCTCCGTCATGGACATCGCCTCACCTCTATATATAGCTTGCCGAGATGGTTCTAACACCACTATGAAAAGTTGCACGATGACATCGAAACACGCATCGTAATAGTAACGACTAAAAGCAAACCAAACAAGATATTATGAAGTGAGTTTTTCATACTTATATTTAATCAATTAATTTAATTTAATTCAAAAATAATTTTTTTAAAAAAAGCTAAATTCAACAAAGAACAACAAATAAAAAGAGTCAAGATAACCCGAGTTTTTTTTCAAAATCAATGAAAAATATTATTAAAAGCAAATAATAAAAAATTATGGAGTCTAATCTCTAATTAAATAAATATTGAAGGAAAAAAAAAAGGGGGAAACCAAGTAAACCCGAGCAAATCATGAAATCTTATACCCAAATTCAATCAATGAGCTCAATTCCCAATCAAATTAATGTTGAATGATGAAATAAAAAAAAATATTAATTAAGAAAATTTGCTAGAGTAAAAAAAAATTTTACAATCAAAAGAATGAAAATCAAATTAATAGAAAAAAAACTGGAGGATGAAATCATGAAAAAAAATTCAATTTTAAAAATTATCTCAAATAAAACAAATAGCAATAAAAAAATAAAAATCAAATCTTGATAGGTGAAAAAAATTGAAAGAGGATGAAATAAATAAAAAAATCTAATTTTATAAATTATTTTAAAATAAAACAAATAGTAATAAAAAAGAAACGAAGATCAATTCTGAAGGAAAAATAAATAGAATTACTGCTTTGAAAATTTAAAAGGTAAAAGTGAAAATCAAGAAGAAGAGAGAAAAGAAAGGAAAAAAGAAGAAAAAAAATGTCGTTGACGCTTGAATGACGTGGCCACAACCTATGCGTTGACGCTTACAAAGCACATGTAAGCTATTTTTAAAAAATAATATTTATATCTATCAAATTACTAAATTTCAGCTCAATCAATTTGATTATAACAAAAAAAAATCTTGATAAAAATACAAAAAAAAAACCCATGAACGCCAATTTAGTAATTTTTTTTGTAAAGGTGATTGAGTCATTTTACTATTTTTAAAAAAAGTTTAAAGAAAAAAATCTTCTAAATGCCAATTTAATATTTCTTGTTTTTAAGGGTAATTAAGTTATTTAATTGTATTTAAAAAAATGTAAAAAGATTGATTTGTTGTCACTCAATATATTAATGACTAATAGATCTTAGTGAAAAATTCATATTACCCCTAATAGCCAATAACAAATTTTATTTGAGAAGAGCAAGAAAACAATTTTATTAATCGAATTCATAATGATACGTGTCTTGATGTATAATAAAAGACTAAGTCTTTTAGTGCTGGTTGTCAATGAGTGTTTGGGATTTGGTGGTTGCATTACTATTCATGGATAGATATATCATATAACCCTAGCTCTCCTTTGCCTGTGCCCAAGAATATCATATAACCCTAGCTCTCCTTTGCCTGTGCCCAAGAATATCATATAACCCTAGCTCTCCTTTGCCTGTGCCCAAGAATATAATATAACCCTAGCTCTCCTTTGCCTTTGCCCAAGGTTGGTTCAGAGCTTAAGTGCTCGTTTGTATGCCACGTATTCAAGTTATGAAATTGTAGCTTTTAATTAGGGGATATATAACTCTATGTCTTATGTTCAGTTTATAGAAAAGCTTTAAAAGTGCTTTAAAATGTAATATCTTATAGAAATTTAAATTTACCTATATATCCGCTTTACAATTTTTTTTTTTTTGTAAAAATAAAATCTTGATGAAAAGTTATGTATTACAATATTATTGGAAGTTAAAAAATAACTAAAATGGAATTTTAAAAAATAACTAAAATGGAATTTTATCATCGATCTTCCAAACAAATAAAATATATTTATTTGATATTATTTTCCTGAGAATTTCATTTTTCTTATTCAGAATACTTTGTCTTGCTCATTGAAGCTTGGGATTTCATAAAAAGAATAATTAAATAACTTTTAATGAAGTGGAAACCTCCATTCACAGCTTAGTCAATATATATATATCTTTTAACCATAGTTTTGTATCCATCTCCATTAGATTAATTGTTGGATTTCAGTAAGTGTGGTTAGTGGAGTTCATTAGTCAACTAATGACATGTATCATGTTTATTTTGATTAATTACTTGATTGTGTAGTTTGAAAAGTATGTTTAATGAATACATATAGTAATAAAATTGTATTTTTTACAATATGCCAAAAAGTGGATTTTAACTTGTTATATCTTATAATGAAAGTCTAAGGTAACATTTGAGAATGCTATATCTAAGTATAAACTCTCTATCTTTTATCCAATTGTATTTCTCAAAAATTTAAATTTGTTTTTGTTTAAGATTATTTATTTTTTATATTTTTAGATCGTTTTAATATGCTGATGTTAAAAATAATTTTTAAAAAATAAAAAAATATATTATTTTAATATATTTCAAGCAAAAAATACTTTAAAAAATAACTATTACCAAACCTCTAAACTTCCTTAAATAATCACTTAGAACACATAGGTTAAGCACTAGCTAGGACCATCACCCTCTTCTACTTGCACTCTCCTTTCCATGTGTGCATTATAGTTATGACAAGTCATTATAGTGATAATAAGCAAGGATAAACCTTGTGATTAGTCGTAGTTTTATTGGCACTTACGTGATCTAACATTTATCTTAAAATCTCAACTATGGCACATGGGAAAGATATAGGCAATTATATGTCTATCATAATAAATTAAAATCCTAAGATATGACAAATCAATTGTGAAATATTATTTATTTAGTCCTTGGGTTTTGAATTTAGTTACAACTTAGTCCTTTATGATTGAAGACCTATATATAATTATTAAATTCTCATCATTCATCGCCTGTCATTCTTCTAAGAAAGTCTACTTCTTTACAATCATGGCTGCTGTGGACCCAATAATGCTTCTTCTTTCTGGATTCTCGTAATATCTGCCCTGATCAGTGATTTGTGCTTGTCAACTAATCATCAATCAATGGTGGGTTGGTTTATGAAGTCGAGTATTCCTTAACCACACACAATGAGCCAACTGATAATTATGCATAAAGCAAAATAATAATAATAATAAGAAAGTGACTGCCTTTCTAACATCTTCCATTAAAGAAATAATGTCACCTGATAATGATGGCATTGGGAGCTTCTTCCTTAAGAAACTTCTTTTGCGCTTGTACATTATCAGACGTTTGCTGATATAATATTGGCAGTATATATAGTCAGTCTCTTGCATGCATTTCCTTGGATTTTTCTTGTTGATAAAAGAAGGGTTCAATATAATATTCTAAGTGAAAAATACCCGTGAAAGAGATGTATATAATTGTATTGAAGGCGATTCTTTTGGTTCATTTGAGGGCTTAGTCTTGAGGAAGAAGAGTGTTAGTTTGAATGTTATCATCAATATGTGGAAAAGAACCAATAAACACAAGTTGACAATAAGGATATAGCCAACCCTAATTTTGTATTATTTGTCTGTGGTTGTTAATTACTTGAGATGGTGTGGATCATGACTTTGAAGTTTTTATTTTGATCTTATTCGCAAGAACAAATCAAATAATTTAATTAATTAATTAAAAAAACTTGCATGCATGAAGTCTTGTTCAAGAACAAGACGAGGGATTTAATTAAAAAAACTTGTTGATTGAAGTAAGGAAGAAACACACACAAACAACAACAATTCGAAAATGTTTTAAACTTGCATGCATGAAGTACTCTTGTTCAAGAACAATTAATTAGATGAGGGATTTAATTAATGTATAATTAATTAGTAAACAAATATTCCACATGCCCTGCACGTCTTATTATTTAGTTTTTAGCGTCTAAAGGGAAAAGATTTTGCTCTCTAATTAATTCTTTCAATTTATTAATTAGCAAATTAAACCGGTGACCTTATATTAAATTATATAATCATCCCTATCGCCACCTTACATCTCATATTTCCCAGTATAAAAAACAGATGATGCTTGTTTGTCTATGGACGTCAGGGTGAGGTGATGCTTCATCAATACATGCATGCAAAAGGCTAGCTGTTGAAGGGTGAACATCACGGGTGTTTTCTGCTTTATTTTTGGGATTAAATATAATTTAATCCTTTTACAGTCGGTAATATTTTAAACTTTCTTAGCTGGTTAAGATACATTTATATATATAACATTTATATTTTTTTAATATTAATTCTAAATATTAATTTTAATATTGATATAATATATATATACACTAGCTATTTTATTTTATATTAAATAATAAATAGTGCTCAAATAATGAATAGTCATATAAATATTTAAAATCTGATTAATAAAGTATGAATATCTAAATTTATAATAAAAAAATATAAATATAGTGGAAATCTGGACAAATATATCTTCTAGATTGATTATACCTCAAAACAACCCACTTTGAAACCATCTTTTTGCCGTATCAAACATTTCATCATATTATTTTTGTTTTTATGTACTTTACCCGATGACTTTTGATTTTTTAAATTTACTTAGCTATTTGGTCCTTAATGGCCTCGATGTTTTTTTTATTAACCCTCTAACTTTTAATTAAATCTCTTCTTTCTTTATAATATTATATGCATGTAGGGTTAGTTATAAAATCTTATTAAATATCTCATAAAAAGTTCACAAAATTTAAATCTCTTTCTTTTTTTATTATCTCGCTGTTATATTTTTTTCCTGATGTAGACCCGTTGTTAGATTCTATTAATTATTTAGGTATTGTTTGGCATTGCGTTCCAATCATGTTTTTTAAGATTTTGAAATTTTTTGAAGGCTTCATATTAATATTTTTTTTGATAATTTTGATGTAAAAAAAAATTGATATATTTTTAAATAAAAATATTTTAAAAAATAATCTAGAGATCATATTGGCACTTTTTTATTACACTCCCAAGGAGGCTTTTGATGGCCATGGGTCATATTGGCACTTTAATTTTACAAGCTATAGAATTAATATTGAAGAGTTTTAAATTAAAAGGACTGAAATGAAATATGATAAAATCTGTTTACCCTTTTTTACCTCATGATTTAATCATGGCTTCGTTAGTTAGCCTGTCAACTTTAATTTCGGAATTAACGACTATTTTCTATTTAAAGTACTATATAATTACTCTACCACTAATATAAACACACGTAGCCAGGTACAAGTTCGTGCATTGCATGTTGTTCTCTCGGTAGTTGAACATCAAAATCATCAAATTTTGTTTTTATATCAGGAAATTGAAACAAATAAAAAAATAATATATTTTAATTGTGTGTATTTTCTTATATTATCATCATTGTCATCATTACAACTTAATGTTGTTGTAATTCCACGTCATAGATAATCAGTAAAAAATTGGATTTTCTACTAACATAAAGTAAATATAACTTTAAAAGATTAATTTGGTGATTAAGAAAATATATTCTCTTAATTGATCTATTAAATTCAAATTTTGAAGCCATCGACCGAGGAACATTTATTAAATTATTTTAAATGTGCAAAATAAATATGAAAATATGCCTTTAAGTATGTTTATGAAGGTTATTTATATTTGATTTTTTTTATTTATGATAAACAATAAAAAGTATTTAGACTAAATTAATACCTAAATTAATTTATTCAAAAATATACACTACCAGAACATAGCAAAACATCGAGGAAAGGTGTTTAAGGCCTAATTCTGTTAGAAATACAATTACTGATGAAATAATAAATAAAAAAATATTATCAAGAAACATATTGTATATGATTTTTATTCAGTCGTTCATTCCATCAGTAATATAATAATTGATGAATTTGCTGACAAAAGTATCGTGCCACACAAAAACATTTACGGATAATAATTCTCTCGATAAATTCATAAGTAATTATGGCATATTACCAATAGAATAAATCATTGATAAATCCATATATATATATATATATATATCAACTGCCGAACGTGGCACTATCATTCCTTAACAACTCTAATTATATTCATGGGTGAGTTGTTTAATTAGGTGAAATTATTGGGAGGAAATGAATTATATATATGTTTGCTAACAACTCAAGCTTAACTACTTGTTGATTATAGGCCTTTTATTAGATGGCGGTAGGTGAGTCCTTTTTGTTACACGGCTTGTTCTTCCCCATCTTCATGACAATAATTTATCTATTTCTCTCTTTTTAATTTTCTATTAATATTGGGCATATAGATTTTCTCTAATCCCTTCATTGTGAATTAGATAAATCTCGATCGTCTAATTAATAATGCCAAGTTGCTTAATTAACAAGAAAAGTAAACGTAAGTGATTCTTAATGCCACCTATAAACGTGATCACGTCTAATAATAATAATAATATTATTATTATTATTATTTTCAGCTACATAATTGATTTAAAACAAACTTAATTACAAATTGCATTGACTTATAAATAAAAGAAAAAGGTTGTGCTAAGCAAAGATTCTGTTTTGGTATTAGGAGATGTAAGAAACTCAAAGGCACTCCCTCCACGACCGGTTATCATATAACTTAATTAATCAGTTAATGAAAGCAAATATCTATTATTATTATATATTGTTAATTAATTATATATGATCAAGACTTAATTAGTCGCTGAAGGTATTCTGACTATTTGCAAACAAATTATGCAAAAAAAATCAGTTTGTTGAGGCTGTGATAATGAGGAGTTGAACCACTAAAGCTTCTTTGAAAGGGACGAAAGGCAAATAAAACAACTTAAATTGGAAGCCTTAATCATGTGGATTAGGGAGGTTGGATTTGAAGATAATTGCGACCGGTAAAATGATTCATAGAAACGACTAAAGGAGGAAAAGAGGTTTTGGGAGCCAACCACCCTCCAAAAATAATCACAATTAAAACCTACAAAAAAACAAATTAGGAAGGAGAATTACCCCTCCAATGAATTAAAAAACTTTTAATTAACTATATAATTGCATGCTTTAATTATTCTTTTTCATGGATGAAGAGTTTTAACTATACATCTTCACATAATTAATTATGAAGAATAATATCTTTTCAAAACATCGGAGAGATAAATTATAGAACATTTTATCTTCTTAATTTGAAATGATGTAGATGAGATGTCATCTACATATCACAATTATCTTCTTTGATAAATTTCACAGGTTTCGAGGAAGATTGAGCATAATTTTTAAAGTAATTTTTGTTTAAAAATATATTATATATATATATATTTATTTATTATATAAATAAACGTGTATATTAACTTATCTTCTAATAATATATTTTTTTAGAAAATTGAAAACGCCAAAATAATTGTATTTTAAATTATTCACTATAAAAATAAGGACCTTATTTGGTTCGTTTAATATTTTATTTCTATTCCTTTTAATATTCTCAAGTTAAGCCAAACAAGATCCTTATTTTCTATTTAAAAGAAATTGTATATAATGAGCATATATTTTTTTTATTTCTTCATAGAAAAATTAATATTCTTACAATAAATAGGAGAACTAAAGGTAGAAACTAAAAAAACTATTTTCTGAGAGTAAACACAACCGAGACATCAATTAGTGTAATAGAAAGACAAGAATGAGTGTTTGTCCTGTTTCTGTAATTAAATAAAATTCTTATCCTAATTGCTTCCATTTTTCTATTTTAATACATAATCTATAAAGATGACTTTGGATGCGAGGCCTACCCTACATTTAAATAAGAAGCCATGACACTTACGTGCCACCCTCAATTTTTTCAACTTAGAAGATAGATGCTAAGATAACATAAATATTTTTTAAAAAATAAAAAAAAATATATATAAGACTTTGGATATCTACTCAACCGGATTGCCAACAAAATATTCTGATAATTTAAAGAAAAAAAATTATAAAACTTGTTAAAAACAAACTGAATAAAACTATAAAACTCAATTATCAAACAATCTAATATTAAAAGGTGATATATAAAAAAAATTAATTAAAACAAATCCAACTCAACTTACAAACCCTACAACCCTAAGCACAAGATTAAGATAACCTATAGAAAAAAAATAAAAAATAAAAAAACGAAGATCAATTCTCAAAAAATCAAATGTTGAAGTTGAAAATTGAAAAAAATTAATTTAAAAAAGGCTAAAAAAAGGATCAAAATCAACCTTTGTTAACCTTCAAAACTCGTGACTCTAGTCATGAACCCGTGACCAATCTGCAAACCCTAAAAAATAACACAATAAAATTCTAAATCAATAAAATATTGAGAGATGAAATTGAAAAAAAATCCAAAATAAAAGAAATAAAAATAAAAAGAATGGGTACTAAATCTACTATAAAAATAATTTGAAATTAAATGTTGAGGGATGAAATTGAAAACAAAATTTATTTTATAAAAATAAAGGCCAAATTTGATGTAAAAATTAAATTAAAGTAAATAATAAAGGATAAAATTAAAAAAAAATCAATAAAAATAATAAAAGATAAATTAAATAGCAATGAAAAGAATAAGAATTAAATTGGATAAAAAAAACATATTTATATTTTAGCAAAGAAAAAAAGGAGAGAAGAAACGCTACAATAAAATTAATTTATAAAAGCATCGTTAAAAATGATATTGAAACAATGTTCTTAAATATATAATTAAGGAAAAACCTCGTAAAAGTCTCCAACCTTTGAAGTTTGTCTCAATAAAACGCTAAGCGATTTTTCATCTTAATTAGGATCGAAAAATTCTTTATTATATTCTTCTATTGTTTTTAGTCGACAAAACTGTTAAATAGTCACACGAATCTCACATTATTTTTCCTTTCTCATAAAAAAAAAAAACCAAATAAATTCTTTAAGATCTTATGTTTCTTTGAATAACATGAAACTCATGCACCAAACTATATATATAAAAAATAAAAATACAAAGCTCTTATGTTTCTTTTCATAGTCAATTCTATGAGGTAATATGAGTGATTTTAGTAAATTCGTATGTTATTATTGCGAGTAGGGAATATAGTTATGATTATTTTTTAAAGTGTTTTTCACTCAGAAAAGTATTAAAATAATATTTTTTTATTTTTTAAAAATTATTTTTAATATCAACACATTAAAATGATATAAAAACATAAAAAAATATTATTTAAAACAAAGAAAAAAATTAAAAAAAATAAAAATTTTTAAAACGCAAAAATAAATTACATGATTTTTATATGAATATTTAACCATTTTATTAACTTAAACTATCGTAATGTATTTGAAAATTCATTGACAAGTTTGCAATCTAATCAAGATGAGAAATCACATGACTTTTTCGAGCACCTAATTAAAATCACCTCGACTTTTTTGAGGTTTGTCCTATGATTTACAGTGACATTTTTCTTCTTGATAGCTACAGGAATGTATTAAAAAAACGCCAAATTATGGCGGGAACAAGGAGATACACATCTGCAAAGGCACGCAGATATAAAAAAGAACAGGGCGAAGAAGAATAGGCCAACAAACCACAAGAAAAAACAGAGCAACAGCCCTAAAATGGCTCCACACAGAAACAGAGCTTGCCAAAACTAAACAATCAGACTATCTCCGACTATTTTAAAAGAACAAGAGAGGTCTTTAGCCAGTCATTGCCTCTATAGAATGCAAAACAAGCAAACCTACTAAATTACAGACCATCTCCACCAAGAGCCATAAGCAGAACTAAAACAAAAGAAGACCCACAAATCATCTGGTTGATTCAGATCCAAGCAACAAATTCACTTGTTCTGCGCACTCCCTGTTTAGCCAGGTTATCTGCCATGTGATTACTCTCATGATAAGAGTGGGTGAAAGTAATTGAACCAAAACGTGAAACCAATCTCTTGACTGAGGAGAAGAGCTTATGGTGCAACCAAGGTCTGTTACGAGGGTTATTCACCCCGCTAATGAGATTGGCAGAGTCATATTCAATAATAATATGCTTATGATGCAAGAGACAATTAGGGGCGGAGAGTTCAATAGCTTTGAGAACAGCTCTCAGCTTGGCTATACTGAAGTCTAAAATTCCAACTGGCAAAAAGATACCAAAAAGAATTTTCATAATGATTTCCATATATATATTGCATATTTCCAGCCGCATTTACGTGAATTTTGGTGAACGGGAATAAAATTGGATTTAAATTTTTTATTTTCACCTATTCATTCATTTTCTCCCTTTCTCCATTCCCTCCTTTTCTATATGATAAAATGTTACTTTGCAGCATTTTCCTTCCTCATCTCAGTTTCTTTTCCTTTCTTCCTTATAAAGTCTTCTTAATAAATATATCAAGTTTTGAGAATCCCTATGAAATATATATATACTAAGGCAAGAAACTGAAAAATTAAGAAGTTTCAATAATCTATGCTAAGGGCAATCACATTAAGAGTGACTTTTGAGACCCAGTTGTGTGTCCTGTTTGGTGGACATGCAATACCCTCAAATCCCAATCATGGGTCACCCTTTTGACACTTTTGAGGCATAAAGGCATCGATCCCTTCTTTTGGAGAGACCTTTCCAATTATCATCCTCTTAAGCTGAATCCCAATTTTTCATTCCCAAGGGAAAATGATTAATTTGTTTCTCAGTTGCATGTCTTCGTCAAATCGAATTGGCCCTCAAATCCAGACCTGGCATAGAGTAAGCATTGTCCCTTAGAGAAAGGGTTGTAATGCATCGAGGATGCAAGGGAGAGAAAGGCCCATGTTCCTTTCATGTGAGCATTGTTTCCTTCCCATGTGCATTTATGTCTTGTAGTTTTCCCTTTCTAATCAGCAACCTGTATTATTTGGCTCACAGAGGCTCTTTACTATCCGGCATGACTTGGGGTCCTTGACACTCTTATTAATGGAGATAGAGCGGTGGCTAGATGTTGGGTCAATTTTCTAAAGGGAATTCTCAAAATAATAAATTAATACTTGTATACTTGTAATTCAATGATACTCTTACATAATAAAAGAAAAAAAAAATGCCTCACCCCGGCAAAAGAAGAAAAAAATTTGAGAAGAAACCAATCCCATCAAGAGCAATGTTTTTGAGCTTTAGTTTTCGATATGTAAGAACTGTGAGCTTCAAACATATTAAAAACATCATGTTTTTGGTTGACTGTAATAAGTATATTTGTAGATATATTTTTATAAGAGAGAAAAAAAATCATTACAAACAAAAATAAGATAAAAAGAAAAAACGATGATAAGGGACATAATATAAAATGGGGGTATTTTCCTATTATATAAAATGGGGGTATTTTCTTATTTGGATCAGAAGTTTAATTAATTTATTTATTTTTCAATCTATGAGTTTGAAAGAAAATAGAAAAAGTCACCAAAAACGACAAAGTAGAAGAAAGTTTTCAGTTGATCATATTTTGACAACATAAAGTACTCATCTTTGTATAAAAGGATTCCTTTTGAGAAATTCAATAATGGTAGTGTTATATATATCAAAAAAACAGATCTGAGTTTGTTTAGATTTGTTAAATTCAGTTGATTTTCATATTTTTTGAGTCATTTAGGACAAGAAGATGGTTTATAGAGGTTTTTATTGTGAAAATGGATTTTTGAGCCCCCCCTGGTTTTTGTTAAAATTTATTTTTGGGTTATTTCTCAAATTCATCTTTTTTCTTTTCAAAATAATAATAGTAAAAAGACTAGTATTTTTTCAAAAGCAAGAAAAAAATTAAGCTTCAATTTTGGATGGAATCGGAAGCCTAATTGTATTCTATTTTATCCAAAACTAAAGAGACAATGCAAATACGAGGTCAAATTAAATCATTATTGGACGAATCTGCATAAAAGTTACCCATGAACATAATTAGATTTTTAGCAGGCCAATTTAATTTAATCACGAGCCAAATTGAGAATTTAATTATATTTAAGAATTAATTTGGATCCAATTAAAGGATTTAATTAGGTACAAGGACTTAATTATACTTTAAATGGATCAAATTAATTTTAATTGGTGAAAAATTAAGTTTGGAAGCCCAATTTAAGCTTAATTGAGAAGATTAAAATTTTAAGAGAACAAATTTAATTTTTACCAAGTCAATTGGTTCAAATTAGGGGTAAAATTGCAAGAAAATCAAAGTTTTTAGGTCAATTAAGGGTAAAATTGAATAAATTCACAGTCAATGATCATTTTGTAAAAGGTGTTGAACTATAGGAACTCGATTGATTGAAATCAATGGTGAAATTAAAGAAAATTAAAAGTTTAATGGTCAATTAAAGGTCAAATTGCATAAATCCAAAACCAAGGACTAAAATCAATTAAGGGTCAGATTAGATGACTTATCATCTGGTTATTATTCATCTTCTTCTTCAATTAAGCCTGAAAAAGTTGCTTGGGTGGCCTCCTTTTCAAGATATTTAATGCTTCATTCCTCCATCAAATTTGACAAAACTTGCACGTAAACGACAGTCTAACATCTAAATACACCTTAGTATGATTCTTTCTGGCCGATTGACACCACGGCGGCCTCGACGCCGCCCTAAAATGGCCAACTTAACTAGCCTTTATGCAACAATTTTTTCAGGTCATGGTGACAACTTTGAACCAACAGTTGAGATCCTTTTAGTTTGAATCAAAGGCCAAGATTTGATACCATAAAAGACAAAATGTCTTTCTTCCAACCCTTATTAATGGAGGTGGATTCCATGCTTTGAGGGAGGAAACATTAAAAGCTAAAGTTGAGAAAAAACCATCTCTATGCCTAATTTTTCTTCCTTCTTCTCGGCCACCACCCACACGTTAGTCTTCCCTACAACACTAAGGACACCTCCAGCCTCTCTCCTCCTTTGGCCAGATGAATTTTTCCTTTTTTTTCTCTCCTTTAACCCCCCGACCACTGCATTCTATATGCACTGGCCATAATAATTAATTTTGTGGTCATTAGGTTAGGTTAGTTACCATGCGGGACCGGGCCGGGTCCAACCCATTAAAACATATTTGTAACATCGATACATTCTTTTACCATGTTAAAAATTAGTTTGAAATCTTACTCGCAATGTAAACGACATGTTTGCGGAAACAACATGTTTGTGTTTTTAAATTTTTAAAAACCATGATATTTTAAAATACATCTACACTATTAATATATTCTATTTGAAATTAACTTAAAATTTTAGGGTGATAAAACTAGTGTTTTCTTAGAAAGAAAACTAGTAGAAATAATAATAATAAAACATTTCAAAAGGTATAAAACTAGTGTTTTTTTTATTTTTATAATTGTTATTTGTTTTTTACTTATCATTTTTTCATTGAAATTTTTTATCTATCAAATTTGGTCCTCATTCTTTTGATTGTTACTTATTTTATTTGAAATAATTTATGAAATGTTAATTATTATTATTTTAATTTCTTCATCTTTCAATTTTTTTATTTTTTATTTGATCTCTATTATTTTGATTATTATTTATTGTATTTGAGATAATTTATGAAATTATATTTTTTTTCAATTTCATTCCCATTCAACCTTTTAATTTGTAAGATTTGTTCCTCATTATTTTAATAAACTTGAAAAAAACAAAACATTAATAAGTTATTTTCCAACTCATTTGTGATAACATAACCAAACACTGGAAAGTGTTTTCCAACTTATTTTTCATTACACTACCAAATATCAGAAAATACTTTCCTGGAATTTACTTTCTCGAAATTCACTTTAAAAAAAAAATACTTTCCAGCAAACAAATAAGACCCAATAATAATTTTATATTACTCTGTTATACCTTTTAAACTCTTATCCCACCCACCACTTTAGGAAATCTAAGAAATGAAAACCCTTTTTTTTAACATTAACAATCATATTATTTATCATTTATCTGATGCATGATTGATTTTATTAAAAGAAGGTTATAATAATCTTTGTTTTTTGTTTTCTTTTTCCTTTTACTTAACATTATGCACAAATCAACGCAAGTTCATTATCAATTTCCAAAAGTTTCTTCTTTTTTTTTTCCTTGAGAAGCCTCCAAAATTGTTCTGGACCTTCCGGTGAAGTGCCCTAGTAAAGTTTTTTGTTTTGTTGCAGCCTCAACTCTGTCTTCCTATCATAGTTAAGTTGTCTGCAAACAGTGGAGTGCTTATTTCTATCATGTGGGTATTGTCTCCCTCCGCTCCCATGTGCATTTATGATCCCTGAATTTTGGTTTATCCTTTCATATAAGCACTTCATCTTATTTTCTTGGTTCTAGCCAATGATGCTGGTTTCATTTAATTTTTTATATGATAAAATAAATATGGATAATGTTACTCTCTCTCTCTCTCTCTCTCTCTCTCTCTCTCTCTCTCTCTCTCTCTTTGATATATATATATATATATATATATATCAAAGAGAGAGAGAGAGAGAGAGAGAGAGAGAGAGAGAGAGAGAGAGAGAGAGAGAGAGAGAGAGAGAGAGAGAGAGAGTAACATTATCCATATTTATAATTATCCATATTTATATATAATTTGTTTCCTCATGCTTTATGATGTAGATAGGTTTCAGGTAATTTTAAATGATTTTCTTTACGATATTTTTTTAGCTAGCTTTTTCATATTAACATTGACTATATATCTTTTCTAATCCCATCAGAGATTGACTCCAAATAAAAATTAAAGAGTTTAATAGAATTTTATTTTTCACAACTTGATCTGACAGACATTTAAATCTTTATACCAAAGTTTGAGTCAAATATTTATGAAATGGATAAGGATGGAATTAAAAAGATATTTTTAGAATATATATTCTAAGAGGCATAAACTCAATGGGTTTAAAATTATTTTTAGAAATTCATTTAATAATTTAAATTTTTAAGTTGAAATTGTTTTTTAATATAATATTACAGAGTTAATAACTTGAATTTCACCCTTCCATTCTCTATAATTAAATTAATATAACTAATATAAAGTTATTCGAGTTTTTCTCCTGACGTATATAAGAAGAAAATGATTTGTGTTTACAGCTTCGGATGCTTGTTTTAACAGTAAACAATTAATGGCACCATTGTTATATATAATCTAGGTCCCTACCTGGTACCACTTGTATAATAATGTGATGCCTCAGAACTATCTTCGTCAGCACACAAGTCTTCTTCTTAACACAGAGATGATGAAGACAAAATATTATTGGACGAAAAAGAAAAATCACCATTGTTATTTATTCTTTCTATGTCATCGTTTCATGTTGGAATTAGTGAAGGAAATATATTAATTATGCAGTCCGCCATTATTCTTCCTAAAACCCTTTATTTCCAATAACATGTTCGGATCCAGCACAAGCTTGGTCTCCCAAGAATCGAGGTGGAAATATATTAATTAGCCATGAAGATTGAAGAATTGTTTTTGATTTCCAGCCATTTCGTAAACATCTTATGATAAAAATAAATAAGAACAAATAAATGCTTGTTAAAAATTTTAAAACCATTTTAATTAATTTCTTTGAAGAATGAAAATAGCACAAGTTAAAAGAAATACAAATGACGTCTCACTCGTATATATGTTTGATACTGCATTTTAAAAATGTTTTTGAAAAAATTTGAATTTTATTTTTGCTTTAAATTAATATGTTTTTGATATTTTCAAATCATTTTGATGTGCCGATCTCAAAAATAATTTTTTTTTTAAAAAAATATTATTGACATATTTTTTTTTAAAAAATATTTTAAAAAATAACAACAATTATACTTTCAAACACGCTAAAGTATTCTTGTCTTCACATGTGCATGTGTGTTTGTTGATTAAAAATATTTCTTTGCTAATTAAAGAGAGGACAATTACCCAAGAGCCGCCACGATGATTGCAGCAATTTTACTCCGATATATGATATAGTGAGCAAGTTGCTCACTGGACGACGACGACGATCTTTTCTTGGGGAACACAGCATCAACTCAGTTTTGAGTATACGTGAGGAAACCAGTTTGTGTGTGTTGGTAGAGTACGTTGTGAGAGTAAATGCGGGGAAGAAAACAAATAAAGCAAGAAAAACAGCATGGAGCTACCTTATTCTGTCTTAGAGCCGCCAAGTATAGCTAGCAGCATTGTGTAAAATTATAAATAAAACCTTTTAAAATATTTAATAAGTGAGATTTCAGACAATTTTCACGTAATCTGTTTTGCCATTCGCCTGAACAACAACAACAATTAATGTCAACCAAAGCACCATTGTCTTTTTCTTTTTTTTCTAATTTCTGAGATAACCATGGCAAGACTTCAAATGCAAGATTTATCTCATCATTGTTTTACCCAAAAAATAATAATAATTGATAATTATAAGTATCAACAATTTCATTGGAGTTCAGAATTTCAGTTGGCTTCTTTCACAATCAATGCTAAAGTATTAATTGGAGTCGCTAACCATGTGATATAACTGGAAATCAAGAGTCCATCCACAGATTTGAAGATCTCCATAGAATAAATTAAATCAATGATATATATATCTTAGGGGGAAACCATGCCAGAGCAATAATTTAAGCTTAGTCAAATGATGCAAAAACTATATAATTTATCCACGTTGATTATAATAGTATATAATTCAATAGAAATTAATAATTAAACCCCAGTTGAGTCCTTCTGTGGGCATGCAATGAACCGCAAGTTGTAGCATGAATTTTCGAGATGCATGCTTGTCTCTGATTAAGGCCAATCATGGAGCGGACACCATTTTTCTGATTGGATAAAAAAGAAAAACATACTGTGGGTCATTTGTTTGGCACGTTGGAGCGCATAAGGCACCACCATACACAGGAAAAAGACCTAAATAATGCATCGTTAGGGCAATTTTGACCAGTAATCAAGTTTGTCATCTTGTATTCAAGTTTTTGGCAAACCTAGAAAATGACCCCTATATAGATAGTCTCAACATTGTCCCTAAAGAAATTTTTATATCAATTTTATCCCTCAAGGTCTTAAGAATTCTTAACTAAGTTTCGAAATTTGATCGTGGGTTTCATCCAAATCGCATCCTTTTTGGCAAGGGAACCTTTTGTCATTTTTTTTTTAATTAGGGAATTCTAACAAAGGGTCCTAATTGAAAATAACAATTGTTTATGGGTGAAATTGGTACAAAAAACTTGTCTGGACACAAAATTTTTACCAATTCAATGGGCGGGCAGTATTCTTGAGGTTTATTCTTTCTGTTTTCTTTTTCTTTTTCGAACCGAGTCATCTTGTGTATTCTCACAAACACATTGGAGGCCCTCATTTAATAGCCCACATGAACTTTTTGACACTTTGTTTTTATTGTCTTCACATTGTAGCCAATGTGATGAATATTCTGACTAAGTGGATAGGTAGGGTAGATTAAGATGACTAGAAAATAAGGAAGCAACAGAGATTGTTATGAACTGCGGAGGCAACGAAAATGAAGGCCTAGTTACTTTCATGTGAGTGTTGTCTCTCCCATGTGATAAATCAGCTTCTCTTGTTCTAGTCCTGGGTTCTTTTACTGGTCTTCGGGACATGTTTCTTTAGGACCACTAAATTATGGCCATATTTATTCTCAAAAAAAAATTAAATTAAATTATGGTCATTCGCCAGCTCACTAAATAGAAAATCACTAGCTCTGATCTCTATTAGCAAAGATTTTCATAATTCACAAATTCCATTTGCACCTCAAAGATCATTTGCAGTTTAGGTTTATGAGTTGTTCCTGCATATAAAACTGAGGTTCCTAGGTTTCTTATCCAATTAAAAGTCCCAGCTGCCTCGTTCCTAGTACAACATACTATCAGCACCTAGTTCAATAAATCCTAGTAAACATCGTCGGAGATAGTTGAAATTAGAAAGAAAGCTAGAGAGCAGTAGTAATGTAATGTTTTGATCATACAGAGAGGTGGAGGATTCCTGTATTCGATAAAAGATAGACGAGAGGCTCAAAACATTCCGTTCAGTTTTTCTGATTGATTAACTGCAAAAAAACGCCGATAGACAAGCGGATAAGGCCAGTCTTACAAAGGCATAGGCCCTAAATCATCTTCGTTCCAAGTGCACTAAATAAAAGCACCTTCGGGTATTATAGCATGATGATATTGAAAATAAGATCAAGCTGCTGAACCTTTGGGCCTTAAGCATTCATTTTGAAAATACCGTAAGGGAATAGCCATACCCTAACTGAACGGCCCAAAATGAACTGATCAATCTACCATACAGATCCACAATCTCTTTACACGGATGAACCGTGCTTTTTTTTTTAAAATAATTTTTTTATTTTAAATTATTGTTTAGATTATTTTGAAGTGTTAATGTTAAATATAAATCTTAAAATATAATAAAAAATAATTTAAAAAACAACTATTAACCCACCCTAAATCAGCCAAATTCTAATTATGATTAGCACCCGTTGGCTTCCAAGACAAGCACTTAACTACCGACACAAACCTCACGAAACAACTCCAGGATTTCCTCAGGCTCAACCATGGGCCTAATATAATATTCAAAGTCCTTTCTTTCTTGATTAAAAGTTCAAACCATTGAAGAGATGAGGAAGCTTTTGGAGGTAAGCCCACTCCTTATCAAAGTTTCTGAAATTTTCCAAAATGCCCAGTAGATAGGGAGAGATATAGCTTTCGCGGCCTGATTCCATCAATTGTGGGCTAAAAAAAAAGGGACCATTAGTGTAGTTATGCATTTTCTTTTATGAAAAGGACCATTTACGTGGTGATGCGGTTTCATTGTCTTTAGATTTAGTAATGGTTAAGTGATCGAGGTTATGCTGCTGGTGGAGCAAACGCTTATCTTTACATCGTTAAAAAAATAAAATTTTGGTTAATCTATCAAATTAATGATTTGAGTCATTAGATTTATAAACTTTTTTTTTTAGATCATTCCTGGTAAAAAATCCAGATGAACTGCCAAAAAAAAAAGAGGAAAAATCCTTAGTTTAATTTGTTACTCTTTGCAGCTTCATGATTGAGCAAACTGCTAACCACATGAAATTCTTTAAAGTACTTGTGGGGATCCTCACTTACAAGGCCACGAAAAGCAGATGGTAAATGAATCAAATCAAATTTTAACTCAAAAGCTACATTAATATTTGAAGATTCAATGCATAAAGACTGCTAATACATGCTGGGAGTTGACAACTTCCTTAATGTTCTTTGTTCTGCCATGTTTTCTGTTTTTTATATTTCCACTTCTAGTTCTTTTTTGAAATTTGCACTCAGATTTGATGAGCTTGGCGGGTTATTTTCTTGTCTTGTGATCTTTTTATTTATCTTAGTTGTTTTTTCAATCTCATGATCGAATACTAATGCATCTATACGGGAAGATCTTAGCATAAATAAGTTCACTATTAAAAGAAAATTAAATAAAAACTTTCTTGGCAATGGTATCAAAATTTGATTGGTCATCGAAACCTTTAAAATATAATTTTGACTTTACTATCACAAACAAAATATAATTTGTAGTGTGAAAGCAGAGAATACTACTGCAAATAGAATTTCAGCCTGATTTTACAGGTCTAACTTGGATTTTTGAAAGCTTTATATGTTTACTTTAACTTTTATTTAGCCCGCATTTACATTCTAAAATTATAACTCGATGAAAAACTTGTCATAAAAAGCAAGGTTCGAAATATAAAATACAGAAATTCTTATCTTTTAGCAATTAATTCATAAAGTCTCTTAAGCATGCCAAACTCATAAAAATAACTTCCAATAAGCTCAAAATACATCATAAAACATAATGTAAAAAAAACAAAAAAAACAAATATATATTTTACACTTATCAAGTATCCCCTTGAAATAGAGTCAGAAAAGGCTACAAACCTATATGTTAAAACACGAAAACAAATTCATGCTTGTATAATATTAGAAAATTAATCTTAAAAGACCAAATATTTTAATCGTCTGTGTAATTTTTTTATAGGCAATAAAATGGATGAAAACACTCAATAATAGGCATACAAGAGAACCATAATAAATCTGCAAAGACCAAGGATATGCAGAAGACAGAGAACTAGCTGACTTATAACCAATAAACACTAGAACGCTGAAAAAACCAAAATCAAAACCATGCCATTGTTTCTTCAATGCAAGAAAACTCACTTTGGTAGTATCATTAAGGATTGTAGTAGTAGCTAACAGCTTCTCAAAAAACAAAAATCTTGCCCATGTATCCTCCTGAGTTTCATAAAACATCTAGCTTTATAAGATAAATGTTTGCGTTCTCTGTATCATCAGCAATTATATCATAATTCTCGTTGCATCTCTCTATGCATCCATAATGGTATATCTTTATTGAACCACCAACAATACTTTCATAGCATATACATACTTCAAATGTCTAAAAGCTTGCTAAATCATGAAATAACAAATCAAGACTAAATTAGTTGAAATTAAGTGCTCAGCTTCAAATCCAACTAAAATAGGACGTGAAGATAAAGTTAGCATGATGAAGTTGACAAAGTTGAGGCCAAGGCTGCTGGTGCGATTTAATGTTATTGTTGACTTGCAACAAGAATATCTTGTATCCATCTGGATTGATCTCTAATAATGGAATCTATTAGCCTCCTTGAAAGTTTTCGGTTCAAAAATAGAAGAAGCCTGCAGCCGAGAGTCCTATGTAGTAGTAGAAACAAAGATTACACTTGTAAGACAACTAGAATGTTGAGCAAGAGAGGCATTTGCCTTTGTTTTATTGTCTTAGGACCAGTAGGTAGGACATGCAGGTGAAGGCGCAATGGAATCGATAGGAATTGGAGAAAAATCATAACCACTAAAATCCATCAGCAAATCCAGGTCGAGAGAAGCCGAAGTAGTACCAGGAGAATGGAGGTCGAAGCAGCTTGACCAAAACGAGTCACAACATGAGGAGATGGTGATGAGAACTGTCTTATGGCTTGAGAAGAAGGAACATGGAGTGGGGCACTCAAAAACATACTTCTAGGAGGAGAAGCAACCATACTTGTCTGTTCAAATCAGGATATTGCAGATAAAATCCTACCATCCACCATAACACTTTAGATAATCAAACCTTTCATAGATGAATTCACTACCACATCAATCCCACCTAAAAAACTCAAATCCACGCCATAAGCTCTCCATTCTATTCAGCCCTTGTTTTGCAAGGGAATCAGCCATGAAATTTGCTTCTTAAAGGGTATGACAATAAGAAACATTACCCAAATCAGAAGAAAATCGAGAAGTTTTAATGAATGGATCATGGAATTTCCAAGGTCTACACCAGTCATTAATTTTTTTAACAGCAAACTTTTTCTTGATTGAAAGGAGAGGTTTGAATCAGTAAACTTTTTATTGAGCAATTTGAGATTTTTTTTTTTTTGTAACCCGGGGTGTCCGGGCCAGCTTACGCGCATCATAACTAATCCCCGGACCCACTGAATACTCTGCAAGCCCAGTAGGTATGTAAGACACCGTGAGGATGACAGACGTGCATGCTAGGGCTCGAACCCAGGTGACAGAGGCAAGGAAACCTTGCCTTTGCCGCTGGGCTAGAAGCCCTGGTGCAGCAATTTGAGACTTGATATGCAAGCTTATGGGGAACAGTAGTGAACTTTTTCTATGTAAAATATTCATTAATTAGGCAGCTTATCATTTCATTTTCAATTGATATATTATTTATCTAGTTGAATTCTTCTGGTCTACATATTTGATTCACATGTAAAATTCAAGTGGGCGTTACAGTCCTTCTCTGGCTTAAGCCCAGTTTTTATGGTTCTATGCAACGGTGCTAAAGTCTGCATCCACAAGCTCACAATATTGTCGGACCACGTCTGCAAGCCCTTCAATATACTGTTCGTCTCTTTCTCTTTCTCTTTTGCTTTTGTGCAAGATTTGAATATGAAAATTTAGTTTTCCTACTTGCTTGTCCTATAGTCTTTTTTTTTAGAGTAGCTTATCCTATAATAGTGTTTTCTAATTAAATACTATAAGAATAAAAGGAGAAGCAATTTACTAATTTGATTCTGCATACAAAAAAACAAGAATTTATTTTTTCTTGACGGAATACAATACAGAAAACCTTATTGAATGGAACGAATTCACGGTTGATTCTGATCTCCTCATGTTGCTCACTCACAAACATGATCTAGACAGCCAATTTATTAACGTTTTACTTTTTAAGCAAGAGCTGGAACCATCTAGCTGAACTTTTCAGATATCGTTTCAAATTATTCTTGAAATCAACATAAGTCACACCGAAGCGAACAGTGTAGCCAGCATCCCATTCGAAGTCGTCCAAAAATGACCATATATAGTATGCCTTCACGTTAGCCCCCTTCCTGCATGCCAATGTTCAACCAATAGCTTAACATCCATCTTAACTATATCTATATCTAATAGTTTTTATACTAAGATAGAAACTATAAAAAGTGTAAATTAGAAGGTCCATAATTCATAAAATTTTTTATATGTTTTGCCCTAGAAACGACGTTCCAGGAATTAATGTACATGATAATTAAAATTAAGATGTTGAAATACTAACTGGATAGCTTTCAAAAGATATGATAGGTGGGCACTGTGGTATCTTATTCTCCAACTATCCTTGAGGGCAAAGGCAATCGGTCTCGACGCATTTTCAGCAATTCCTGCCAAGAAGAACACATTAATCAGTCGTTGACAAAACCGTGTTAGTTAGTTTAAATTATTGAAAAATAAAAAATAAAATAGCAGCTGTCTTGCCATTTTCAGTAATAAAAACTGGTGGATTTTTGTAATTATCTTTGATGTACAGCAGAACATCTTGTATTCCCCTCGGGTAGACGTAAAGCCAGTTCAAGTCAGTCTGCAGCACACCATTTACACCATAATTAATCTTCTTATTAATTAGATTCTGTAAGGCAGTGAATGATTCAAAATCCTTTGGCCTTAATCTCTATATATTCGGAAATCTAAAAAAAAATAACAAATAAAAAACCGTACCGGTGTGCCGATGGGAACTCCATTTTTCTCAGCTGTGATGACAAAAATAAATTTGTGAGATAAATTAATATATATATTTCGTCAAATAAACCCTAATTAAAACAAGGCACAGAAAATTGAGCATACTAGTTTGGCTGACACGCCTATCGTCAGTATAACTAAGGTTAGCCCCGGTAGCTTTCAAAGGAATGCTTTCTGCATAATTTGTTGTATAGTAGTTTAAGCCAAGAAAATCGAGGGATCCTTTTAGCATTGCAGACTGTTCTTTGGTAAATTTGGGCAGTCGATTTCCAACCAAAGATCTCATGCTTTCGGGGTAATCACCAAATGTAATTGGATGTGCAAACCTATAAAGTATAAAAATGAAATCGATCAATATCAATAATATGATGTTCTAGGCACTAATTCATTAATCATCCTTAAAGAAAAGAATTCGAAATTCTACTGAGTCGTTAAGTATTTAATTACCATCCAAACATGAAATCCAAAGCTCTGGAAACAGCTATGCGGTCAGCAGCTGTATTAAATTTTGGTACGAACCAATGGCTTACGATTGTAATTCCAATTTGCCCCTTTTGAATAGCCTGCACAAAATCCAAGCAAGCTCATTGAAACTTTGAGTACTATACGCTTTAATAGTTTTTAAATGTTAAAAGATAAAGCTTAGTTCAATAATTTTGAAGGATACAAACCTGGTACTTGTCCTTGTATACTTTAACGGCAGCTCCATGGCTAAGAATCATGTTGTGGGCAGCAACATAGGGCTCGACGGCAGAGTTGCCCCCAGGGCAGTTTCCAAGAGTTTTAGAACATCGACCGGGTGCGAAGGAACCGAAAGTGTAACCATTAATAGCCAGCCCATTTGGTTCGTTCATTGTTATCCAATATTTCACTCGATCACCAAATGTTTTGAAGCAAAAGTCTGCATACTCTGCAAAATCATATCTGCTCAAAAAATTTGAAAGTTAGTAATAACTTTAGGGAAGTCGTTTTTGTGGGAATTCATTCTCTGATCAAAATCATCTTTGCTTTGTCTTTTTTGTGGTAAAGACACGGAAAAGGTTACTCATCTTTTTCTAATTGTTATATTGTTTGAAAATTGTGCAACTATTTTGTAAAATAGTTGAACTTATAGCGTGTATATCGAACATCATATATGAATTGTTGTTTGAATGAGCTAGTATTCATTGGTAAAATAAAATAAAATTCCAGCACAATGCAAGGTTGACTAGAAACAAAGTTGTTTTGAAGGAAGAGATTATTGATTGAGATACAATATTTAATTTGATTCCTTATTGTTTAGTGTGTTTGGTGTTATGGCTTGAAAGACAATTGATGAAAACTACCATTGGTCTAATAAATAAACTCTTGTTAGTTTTGGGTATAAGATCTTTTGTGTATTATTGCAATGTTTTATTACTTTTTGCCCTTTGTTTTAATTTTGTATATATAATTTTTGTTTTTCTTGCTAGTTTATCGTTAATTAGCTTTATGGCACTACCATCGATTAATATTAAATCCTCGGATATTAAAAAAAAAAAAAAAACTTTAGCTGTATATTTATGTCTTGAGATCTGCATACAGTAATAGAGTTTACTAATTTTAATAAAAAAAACTATTTTTAACTAAAAATTCTAGAATATTGATCAATTATGAGTTCATTTATTTATATAAACACATTATTTTTTTCACTATTGAATGATGCTGCAAGATATTTCACTAATATATGGATCTAACAATATACGTACACTATCTTGGAGCTTAGGAATCCACCGTACTCATCATAGAGACTTTGTGGAGGATCATAATGGAGTAACGTCACAAGGGGTTTTATACCTGCTCATATTAGTATAAAGTAAATAAACACACACACACACACACACACACACTGATTTTATAGAGAGAATTAGAAAAACAATATAGATGGGAATTTGACCATTGTGAAGAAGCTCGTTGATGACGTTGTTGTAGAACTCAACACCCAGTGGGTTCACTCCTCGACTAGCTTTTCCCTCTGAAAACAGAAGTGATACATAATATTAGATTTCACTCATGAAGAGGAAAATGTAATTAATAGGGAAAAGAGACTTGGAAATCTCACTCGGCAATATTCTGCTCCAAGAAAAGGAAAGTCTGAAGGTATCCAAGCCAACACGTTTCATCAATTTTATGTCATCCTGTAACATTAATTTCAATCCAATTTGGTTAAGGTTAAGCAAAGAATATATATAGCAATTTGTTGTTTATTATAAATAGTGGCCGGGAACACCTTGAACTTGTGATAAAAATCACTTGCTACATCTCCATTGCTGCGATCCCAAATCTTTTCTGCCAATCAACCATATAAAATTATTAAGAACATAGATAATAACAGTAATATTATATTAAAATCAATGACTTATTAGTCGGATTACTCGATTAAAAAAATAATTCCTAACATGCTATAATTTTTTCTTTTTTTGGAAACAATATCTGTTTTTTACTCCACTAACGTACTAGCAGATTTAACCAATTTTGACCCAGTCTTTTGTAAATTCTGTCTTAACACTAAATAAGATAACGCTTCACCATTTTTTTCTCCAATAGATTTGTTTTTATATTTTAAAAATGTTTTTTTTAAATTAATATTTTTTTAGGTATTTTTAGATTGTTTTGATGTTTTTTAAAAATAAAAAATATTTATTTTAATACATTTCCGAGTAAAAAATAATTTGAAAAGTAACAATTACTACATCCACAAACACACTCTAAATATATTTATAATGTAGTCTAAGATTTTAGGGGAAAATGAAAAATCTATCCCTCTACTAAAACTCTTATCTTAATTTTGTAAATGAAAAAAAAAAAAGAGAAGAAAAGGTTTATCAATTGAGAATTTTTTATGGATTGGGTGCCAAATCTATTATAATCTGTAACGCCACAAACTCGGAAAAGGGGCTTGGTGGACGACTGAACATTTTTTGGGTTTCAAAATACAATACTGAGCTGGATCTCATATCCTCACCGTCAAAAGAAAAATAAATAAAAATATTGCTGCACATTGATGCATATAGAGATGGAATTATTACATTAATATTTTTTTTTCTTATTCATTCATCTTAAAATCTTGAAATATGGAATGTATATAATGAAAAAAACAGCAACCATTAAAACCCAAGCCTGTTAACTGAAAGAATATATAGATAAACACAATGTGTAGGTCAAGCCTACTTGTGTATGAGAACAAATTGTTTAAATAGTATATAGACAAATTAAATGGAGAAAAAATAGAAAAAAGAAAAAGGGTAAGGAATGACTGTAGAACAGGAGGGGGATAAAAAATTATAAATCAGCACTTGGTTGATCTAAAGATTTTGGGGCACAAGATCCGAGTATTTAAATAATAAAAGATCATATTATTTATTTATTTATTTTCTTGTATGTTTTGCTTCAAATTAACATGGTTCATAATTATAAACTGTTAACAATAAGAAAAAATAAATAGAGGCTATACACACACACACACACACACACACACTTCCACATTGTAGGAGAAGGAATTTAACCAAGCTTAAAATTATTTATATATCTCGATAGGACATTTAATGAATAAATAAACAAATTATCTAACTTCAGTCAAATAAAGTTTTATTTATTTATTTTTAACCTTGAGCAAAGATTTGAAAAAATAAATAAATATTTGAACATTTGAACTACATTATTATCAACTATACATTAAAAAAAAATATTAAAGAATAAAAATAATTAAGAAGAAGAAGAATATTTGAATTACATTATTATATACGAAAAAAAGATCACCATGCAGTAACATTACAGTCACAAACCTGGATGTTCCCTCGTGAATTTATCCCATATGCTAAATCCCCTTCCGTCAATCAGTGCTGCTCCTTCAATCTGTGTAGATTAAAGAAAATAATTATGAACATTCAAAATGGAGTTTACTACAAAATTTGTTCATGTTTTCTAGTTTCACTCTTTTTATTTTTTGTAAGGCCTGATAGCCTGATAGAAGATTTTTTTTTCATAACACTAATTGTTATTCAGGGAAAATTCTTGCGAGAAAAAAATTAATGGACTTAAACCTGATAGGCAGCAGATCCAGCTCCGAACAAAAAACCAGGTGGGAAACTGCTTCGGCTAAATGGCACAAGAGGGCTTGGTTTTGCACCGTGGGTGGTTGCTACCAAGCAAATTAATGCCAGGAACAAAACTAGTAAAGGACCTCTAATTGCCATTGCTGACTTTACTGATCAACAATGCCTCTACACTGCCCAATTTATTGAATTGATGGAGATAGTCAAATCATAATTAAATGTACAACTATATTATTTTAAAATCCATAAAATCTTGTACAATTTCCAAAACATCTCTAGCTGTTTAGACTTCTATTCTAAATCCACACGTGCGACATCTTGTTTGATATATTATTTTAAATCCTTTCTCGATATGGATGTCATATTATATATGTAATAGAATACGACTAGCTGTTTAGACTTCTATTCTAAAATCTTTTCTTGGCAATTTGGTCTATCTTTTACGATATTCTTGTCTACTACTAGTATTTTTTTTTGTTTCACAGATCGTGACCAGCAAGACAAATCGGTTAATTTTATAACAAAACTAGACAAAGCATTAATAGTCCATGATCTTCAAATCTTTTTTCGTTTTCATTTACTTTCTTATAAATGTATATTCATAGAGATTGAATGAAAAATGTTCTGTTTTGACTTTTCACATTGTTCGGGCTATCACACTTCGCATAACCAAGAAAATTGTTTGCTATCACCGAATTTAAAGAATCTATAGTGAGAATCATTAACGAAACTGCGTATCAGGGAGGGAAATGTCACCCTTAATTTTTTGTAGTTCCAATTTTAGTAGTACTTCTGATCTCTCTCTCTCTCTCTCTCAGCGTGAGCTATTCTGATCTATACAATATGCATGCCCGCGCGCTGCTGCGAGTTTATAAAACAAATATATTTAATAGTGTTATAATTGTGAACCAGCGCTAGATAAGTAATAGAAACTAAAAGTATGATGGAGCCAATATTTCATGACAGAAAAAAAAGTTGTGTTGGTGATAAAAAACTTAGAGACTGAACAAAATGATTTGTCGTAATCCACAGTGCTTTAAGAGGAAAGATATAGTGCTTTTGCCATATGATTTAACTTTTCTGTTAATAAAAAGAAAAAAAATTACAAAGCTAAATTCACTACAAGATTTCACAGTTTTACCGACGGACCAATTCCGTCGGTGTATGATTAGAAGTTCGTCGGTGATTTTTTTACCGACGTCATCACCGACGGATTACGTCCGTCAGCTTTACCTTTGTCGGTGATTCCCCCTTCCGTTGCTATATCAGTCGGAAAAACAAAAAAACCATTTGCCGATGGTTTTACAAACGGAATTTGCGCGCAAAAAAAAAAAGATTCCCGCTTGAAATATACCGACAGATTTTTATTTCGTCGGTGATATTGTAATTGACCGACGGAAACTATCCGTCGGTAACTACGTCGGTGAGTGTATGAAATACCGACCGAATCTGTCCGTCTGTAAATTCGTCGGTACTGGTGGAAGCTACTGTTAAATGCCGAATGATTAATTCCGTCGGTAAGTCTGTCGGTGAGTGTTTAAAATACCGACCGAATTCATTCGTCGGGAAAATCCTTGGTAATTGTTTTTTTCTTAATTTGTTTGTAAAAAATTATTTAGGATATACAATATAAAACTATATAAATTAATTGTAATATAAACCAATTATGCAAATAAAATTTATATTAAACATAAAAAAAAACAAAGTTAAATAATATTCATTACAAACTGAATATGTTTCAAGAAAAATATTAAATGAAGTTTTAAAGGTAAATAATGTTGATTACAAATTAATATAAAGGTGGAGCTGGAGGAGGAGGAGAAGATCCTGGAGGAGGCTGGTGGTTATACGGCCAAAAAAGATTAGGCGCGCATGTTCCACTATTTGCCATGTTCATAATCATTTCGCGAAGCTGTTCATAAGCCGCTTTTTGTTGTTCATGAGCCGCTTCATACTCCGCTTTTTGTTGTGCTTGAGACGCTTTGAGTTGCACAGACTCCGCTCTTTGTTCTGCTCTTTGTTGTGCATGAGACGCTTTGAGTTGTGCGTACTCCGCTTTTAGGTTATCGTATTTCTCGGTGAGCTGAGCCGTGTGTTGCTGCAAGGCCACGAACTCCTTAGATTGGGAGCTCCCAACGGTTGAAACATTACGGATCAACCGCAAGTTGTCGGCCGTAGTGTTGGAGAGCCCGTAAACCTGATTTTTATCGGGTCCACCTGACGAGCCAACCTCCATCCACAAATCCGGATCGAATTTCGGATGGGTCAAAGTATCGTCCCCGTATCTCTCCCTCAACCGATTATTATAGGTCTCCTGAAAATAAAAATAAAAGTAATCATCATATTCAATACAATAAACATAATAACTTACATAATAACTTACAAAATAAAATAGTTGAACAAACATACCACGAAATGCTGAGCACGGTTATCAACGAACTGTTGCGCCCCCTTCTGGCGGTCTTGACTCCCCACGTGCGTCTCGACAAACAGCTCCATCGGGCTCGGCTCACGTCCAAGAGACGCAGCCTATAATGAAAAAAGATATATTAACAACAACTGAATTTAACGATATATTTCATTTAAATTAATCTTACCATCCATTTCGCATGTGCAGCAAACGGAACAGAGCCGCCAGTGTGCGTTGTCACCCCGCCATGAATTGGCCGATTCCGGTTGCCAGCAACAGACTGTGAGCGTCGTGTGAACCGCTCAGACGTCACGTGCTCAAGATAGTGCGGCCATATATCTTCCGGGATGTATATCGGTTTGAAATCCCTCCAAACCGCAACATCGTTCCAACCTTGGAAACCCCTATCCCTCGCGGTTTTTTTTGCCTTTTTTTGTGCTTCATACCAAAAATCACGCAACCTACTTCACGCAACCAAAAATTACATTTCGAAACATAAATTTTTGTCTAAAAAAATCCTGTATTGTTTTCGATCTTACCTAGTTGCCGCGTGATTTTCCCACACCCTCCTCACAATAGTGTTATGCTCACTGTCCCAGCAGAATTTGTGCTGTGTATAAATAAACAAGTTTAAATAAAAACAATAATTTATTTACAATTATATTAATAATTTATTAGAAATAAGCTGAAAATTATAAATTAACACCAATCTGAAATATGCCAAACCATGCATTGATTTGAGGCATCCATTCAGGATGCTTGGATATCTGACTCTATTGGAACAATGGAATCTCCATCGACGATTTAAACGCCAATGATATTACTCGGGCGGCTTCAATGTTTGTGAACCTGAAAATAAATGAAATAAATTCAATAGTGATTACTTCATAAATTATGTTGTAATTTTTTTAAAAAAAACTAAAACCTTAACAAACTTACATTGAAAGGTCGTCCTTCCACTGTGCCTCGTACTTGCGGGTAAATTGATTCCGTTGCGAAGGCACGCCGCCTCTGTGCTGTGAAGTACCGCTGGAAGAGGCAGCATCGGTTGACGGCGCAGGTGGTGTAGGTGCCTCTTCTTGAGCGGCACCTAAGAAAATATCATCCTCGCTGCTAGACGAACTAGCTGCGACCGCACTTGAGTGACCAGTTTTGGTTTTCGTTCTATGCATCTACACAATTTGATACAAATAATTATATAATTAAATTCAAATGTAAAAAAATAATTCGACAGCACCTCCCCTATACCGGATACTACCCAAATCCACAAACCTGCACATATTAACAATAGCCACAACCAATTTACCCAATCTATACTAATTATTCCAACATATTCAATCACTAATCCTAAGGTAAATTCAACATTAAGAATTACAATTCAAGTAATTATTCAATAATTATGCCAATACAACAAAACAATAAATTAAAAAAAAAACTCTAGAATAACAATCAAAATAAATGAAAAAAATTAAACACAAAGCATGCAATAATAGAGTAAAACTAATAATTATTCCAACATATTCAATTACTAATTCTAAGGTAAATTCAACATTAAGAATTACAATTCAAGTAATTATTCAATAATTATGCCAATACAACAAAACAATAAATTAAAAAAAAAACTCTAGAATAACAATCAAAATAAATGGAAAAAATTAAACACAAATCATGCAATAATAAAGTAAAATTAATAATTATTCCAACATATTCAATTACTAATTCTATGGTAAATTCAACATTAACAATAAATATTCAACAAATTAACTAATAATAATTATGCCAATACAACAATAAAAAATATTCAATAAATTCAAAAAAAAAACTATAGACTTTAGCAATGAATTATGCAAAAAAAACTATAGACTTTATCTACATTACAAAAAATACACCAAAACAAAAAAAATGACCAAAAAAATAGCAAAAAAAAACCATTAAAGTAAAATGAAATAGAGAAAACACTAACCTTTTAAACTGATGAAGATGATGAAGAAAACTTGCTAGAGATTGGAGGTGAAAGCTTTGAAGAATGGAGAGGAAAAAAATCAAAATCTTAAGGTGAGAAACGAAGGAGAAGAAAAAATGAACTGAACGGGCGGTCACTTGAACTTATATGACAGTTTTACCGACGGATTCACCGACGGATATAAAATTAATTATTATTTTAATTTATTTCGTCGGTGAAGTGTCAAATATCCGTCGGTAAATTTTGAATTTCGCACCAAATTTTTTAATGACCCTCCATATTTTTCGTGGTCCGTCGGTAATTCCATCGGCAAGATGACGCTGTCAGAGGTGCATTTAATGCACAACACTTTGAAATTCACGCTGTTCGTGGTGAAGTTTGTCGGTAAAATTGACCCGCCGACAACGTACCGATGGATATAAATTCGTCGGTGTAGCCGTCGGTGATGTGGCGGCATTTCAAGTAATTATATTTGAACTCTCTGTGAAATGCCGACAGACTTAAGGCCGTCGGTGCTCTCTGTGAAATGTCGACGGACTTAAGGCCGTCGGTGATGTGGTGGCATTTCAAGTAATTATTTTCGAACTCTCTGTGAAATGTCGACGGACTTAAGACCGTCGGTGAGGTGGTGGCATTTCAAGTAATTATTTCGTGTTACAAAATATATCATCCATGATCAATAATTATTTCAAGTAATTATTTCGTAATTGTGGTATTTCAACTAATTATTTCAAGTAATAAATATTTTGTGTTTCAAAATATATCATCCATAATCTAAATTACATGAAAAAAAGGGTTTTACATAGGGCTTCATTTTGGTAATTAGTCAGAATTTTCTTCTTCTTCGTCATCAATTGAATTGTCATCACCTTCATCGCAATCTTCAATATGAATATCATCTTCTTCATCGATATTTGCAGCTTCTCCGCTATAGCTCAAAACAAAATTCAACTCCTCTATGTCAACATCAACAAGACTATCATCGAAAACACGAAAATTTGAATTTTCTTCCAATTCAATCGAAGGAGAAACTCGATATGGTTCAACCACCTCACTAACTTGAAAGACTTCATCTCGCACACTTGTGTCTTCGTTCTCATCCTGAACAACCTCGACACGACCCCGGGGTTTCGTTTTTAAAACGGACAACCAATCCACTCTTGATCGATCCTTTCTAAATGAAGGGGTGTATGTGTAATAAACTTGTTGACATTGCTTTGCGAAAACAAAGACATCGTTTATGTTGCGGAGTCTAGCTTTTGAGTTGATTTCGACCAGACCATAGTGCGGATCAACTCTGATTCCTCTGTCAGTCGTGTCATACCAATAGCATTTGAATAAAAACACTATATTCTGCTCGTTATGATATTGCAATTCGATGACCTCTTCTAATCTACCATAGTAGTCAACTTCTAACTCACTACTAGTATATCCCTTAACACAAACACCGCTGTTGTATGTATTTCTTCCTTGCCCGTATTCTTCAGTATGAAAAACATATCCATTGACAAAATACCCGTTGTAGCACTTACATTTTCTTTCAGGCCCCAGGCTTAGTGAAGACAATGACTTAGGTGCACTCCTTCCCATTTGATAAACCTTGTATGTAATGTACATCAATAAATAGTAAATGAACGAGAATCTCGTAATGACATGCATACGTAAGTTAATTTTGCAAGTTAGAATGAGTTTGTGATAGTGCTTACATGTGTTCTGAACCACGTGGCAAACTGCTCATCTTGTAATTGAAAGATCTGGGATTCGGTAAGCTGTGAGTTATTGGAGAGCAAATATTGATGATGTTGCCTGCAAGTGATAATGAGTGTATGATATTACAATATATAATTAACAGTATATTACTAACAAAGTTTAATTAGTATAAACTTACTGAATAAAAGGTCTTAGCTCATCACAGTTAAATAGAACATAGTTGTGTGCTTGTTTGAACTCTATTTCTGACAAATATCTTCCTCTTACGACATTTTTAGGTGTGGGTCGTCCAGTATTGGAGAATATTGACAAGTTCCCACTGGAAGTCACTTCACCGCCATCATCATGCCGTGGAATGCGATTGATTCTCGTTCTCAGATGAGGTTCGAAATAGTACGAGATAAATGTTGAGATCTCCTCAACAATATAGGCCTCACATATCGAAGCCTCAACATGCGCCTTGTTCTTAACCTTTTTCTTGAGATTAAACAAGTACCTGCATTGAAATATTAATCAAGTATTTTCAATTAAGAAAAACATATAAAATACTTTTATATATGAATTACATTGCAACTGTAATATCTAACCGTTCGAATGGGTACATCCATCTATATTGGACCGGTCCTCCAGCTTTTGCCTCGAACGGTAGATGTATAGGGAGATGCTCTATTGAGTCAAAAAATAATGGAGGGAATATCATCTCAAGTTTGCATAGTGTCTCGACGATATTCGTTTGAAGCCTCTCAATGTGATCAACATTCAACTTGCTGGAGCATATATCTCTGAAGAAATGACTGATCTCCGTGAGTGCATCCCATATTCCCTTTGGCAACAAATCACGAAAAGCTAATGGGATGAGTGTTTGCATAAACACGTGGCAGTCATGACTCTTCATTCCATACAATCTGCAGTCCTCTATATTAACCAGCCTTGATATGTTCGATGCATGTCCATCCTGAAAACGGAGACTCTTAAGCCATTTGTAGACTAGCAGTTGTGCGTTTTTCTCTAACACGAAGCTTGCTCTTGGTTTTGCGACCCGTGACTCATCATAAACTAACTCCATATTTTTACGGTTACAGTATAAAGCTATATCCAATCTAGCCTTGATGTTGTCCTTTGTCTTCCCCTTCACATCCATGATGGTGTTGAAAATGTTCTCAAACATGTTCTTTTCGATGTGCATGACGTCAAGGTTATGGCGGAATAGATTGGTCTTCCAATAAGGAAGCTCAAAAAAGATACTTCGCTTTACCCAATTATGGGTCAAACCAAAACCAGGAAACTTTTGCTTACCTGATTGAAGGTCAAACACAATGTCACTGTACTCTGAGACAACATATTTGTCGCTTCATGCACGTTGCTAGCACTAGAAGTAGACCCAACCACCATTTCTTCCATTTTCCTCTCACTCTCGCTAACAAATACTTCTCCATGTGCATACCAACACTGGTAATTCTCCATAAACCCTTTGTGTAGAAGATGCATCATTACAACATCTGGATGCAGATACTTTTTATTTTCACTCTTCCTGCATGGACACCTAATACCGCCTCCAGTAAAATTTCTGGGAATAGATGTTACGAAATTAATAAAACCCTGAACCCCGTTACAATAATCCATCCTCTGCAATCCTTGGGGTGAATCTTGATACATCCATGAACGATCATCCATGACTTATGTCGCACCCTCGCGATCGGAGCGCGGCGTCGCGGCGATCCTCGATTGATTTCGGGGTCTTTTGTTTTTTGTGTGTAAAGGGAGTCGCCACCTAGTTTATGGTCACTAGGAACCCTAACTGGTCTTTCAGAGATTCTAAGGCAAGGGACTGGTTGCGTAAAGGGAAGGTATTAGCACCCCTAGTACGCCCTACCTAAGGTAAGCTGCTTGGTGTTTGGTTCGCTCTATAATTTCTATGGTGCTGGTGTTTTCTAATCCCATCAGTTTTCCTAGGTTTTGATTCAAACTAAATTTATTAGGATAGAAATCCAAGGAGATTCCATGTGCTTCGAAAGCTCATTTTTCCCTTGGTATTTCAAGAGTTTGCAACTCGTAAATCGCGAGGAGGGACAAAAAAAAATAAAATAATTAGGCATCTAGGGCGCTAAAAAAAACCTATATTTTTTAGTATTTTATACTCTCACGGCTCCTAAACCATGGAGTAAATTTTTTTGAAATGTCCTCGATTATAATCAAGGCTTCTTTCAAGGATGTGTGCGGATTTATTACTCCTAATAATATTTTGGATATTCTTCCTTTAAGGATTTCTTTATCCAAACATTAGCGGTGAATAATAGATGAATTCCCCCCAAAAATAGATTTTTATATTTTTTGGAATATTGGCCAATACCCTTTGGAGTTTTACAAACATGTTGTAAAATCCAGAAATGCAAGAAAATAATTTTGTGTTGTGTTTAAGAAATCCATGCGAAAATATATTTTTTAAAACTTCCAATATTTTTTGTATATAAAAAAAAAACGTTCAAAACATGTTACGGTATTGGCCGTATGCAACACACACAAAATTTTTTTTATATATATATATTTTTTGTCAAAACACAAACATCACAATTAGACATAAACACAAAAATGGAAAGTAGCAAGCCATAATTCATATTACAAGAACTACGAGAAACTTGAAACAATTCGTAACAAAAAATCGTTCAAAGCCAAATCAACTTAAAACGTTGTACACTGGAAAGGACTAAACCCGTATGCACGAGGGAGCCAAAGTTTTGAAACTGAAATTTTTAAATAAAAATCCTACTGCATGTAACCATGACTCATGACCTATTTTCTTTTTAACAAACCGGGAGAAAAAAAAAAACTGCCATGCTAGTTTCATACCAAAAAAAAAGAAGAGCTTGGGACGGCATGCCTTTATAACACATATATATCATGGAGTAGAAACCAAAGCAAGACCTGGCCGGCTCTTTCAAATAAAAAAAATGGAAGGACACGAACAGATAGGGAGCTGCTGATGAAGAAAACAACAGCCCCCTTCCCCGGTTCCTTAATTCTGAACCAGCGAAAGAATGGAGATAAAAAAAAGAACACCAGAGGCTAGCCAAATCTTAACATAGTCACCCATCCAAAAGTCAAAACTACAGCAGGAACAACACAAAGCAAGTGTGCATTGTACAGTCTAAAATTGAAGACTAATGTGCAAAACAAAAACAAAACAGGTACAAAAGATTTAAAGGCAGCAAAGGAGGGGAAAGTTAAGACTTACCTGCAGGTCTCACTGTGTTCTTTTTCTGCAGAAGATGAAAAAAACCAAACAAACGTTGCTGTCAAGTTTTTTAGCAGCAAAGCTCCCTCCCCGTCTTGTATTCTTTCTCTCCTCTTTCCTCACAATAACACCAGAATGCAAGAAAGAAAGCTCCCTCTATTTGCTGTGTTTTTTACTTTGCCTCTCTTATGTTTTTCTTGTCTGGCTTTGGCTGTTTCTTTTGCTGTTCTTTTCTCTCTGTTTTTTCTCTTATTTTTCTGCTCTCCTCCTGCTATTTTTTTGCTCTTTTTTTTTTCTTTTTCTAGGTCATTAGAAGGGCTTATATATAGTCTAAATATGTCTCTATTTAGGAAGGATTTAATGCATTAATCCTAGGACGTAAATCCCTACTGATTTGCAGTAAAGAAAACGCAAAAGGAAGCTGCAATATTCTGATTTTGTGCTGGTTCTTTACGTCTGATTTCTTTCTAGTTTTAGAGGAGGGTGTGGCTATTTTCTTTCCTTCCATAGGGCCAGCCGCTCCCTTTGAAATGAGGCAACAAAAACGTGGTCTTCAGCTCCAAAAATCAGACGTGATGATAAAGGAAAAAAACAGCAGAGAAAAAAAAGAAAGAAATCAGCTGGAGGGTGCAGCTGTAAGGTCTTATTTTCCTTATTCGGTGTGGTAAAAATCCTGTCATTTATGATGATCCAGCCCCTCTCTCCAGATTTCAATGTCCTTCTTCAATTCAATCCCTCAATTTAGCACATTTTGATTCAGTCCTTGGTCCAAAAAAAATCCTTCGAATCAATCCCGCGAACTTGGGCAAAAATCCTTCTCGCGGTCAGGAATCCCTGCTTTCAACATCAGATATTCAAATGAGAATATCTTGAGCTTGTGATATTGAAATCAAGTGATTCAAAAGCCCAAATTCATCTACGCGTCTCGGACTACAACTTTGATGAAGGGGTCGAAGTGAGATAAAATCGTTTTATAGAACAGAAACTGGCAGTAATCTAGTTGGTCAAAAGGGATTTCCGGGTCTAACTCAAAAACTGACGAATGCCGAGAATCCTGGTATGACTGAAAGTATGAACTAAGAACAAAAATCACAAAAACTAAGCCAAAAATAGAATTTTTTTAGTGCAGACTCGGGTCAATATCCTTCTCGCGGCAGAATTCTCTGCCTTCACGTTAGATATTCAAACAGGAATATCTTGAGCTTCTGATATCGAAATCAAGCGATTCAAAATCCCAAAATCATCTACACGTCTAGGACTACAACTTTGATGAAGGAGTCGAAGTGAGATAAAATCGTTTTATAGAACAAAAACTGGCAGTAATCTAGTTGGTCAAAAGGGATTTCCGGGTCTAACTCAAAAACTGACGAATGCCGAGAATCCTGATATGACTGAGAGTATGAACTAAGAACAAAAATCACAAAAACTAAGCCAAAAATAGAATTTTTTTAGTGCAGACCCGGGTCAATATCCTTCTTGCGGCAGAATTCTCTGCCTTCACGTTAGATATTCAAACTGGAATATCTTGAGCTTTTGATATCGAAATCAAGCGATTCAAAAGCCCAAAATCATCTACACGTCTAGGACTACAACTTTGATGAAGGAGTCGAAGTGAGATAAAATCATTTTAGAGAACAGAATCTGGCAGTAATCTAGTTGGTCAAAAAGGTTCTTGATCTGACAATGCTAAGCATCCAAATCTGATTGAGAAACTGCCCTAAGAACAATGATCCCTAGGACCTAATAAAGGTGTAGGTCAATTTTTCAACATGTAATGAGTGATAGGATATACCTAGGATGGTCAGATATCATACGAAAACTGAGTCAGAATCGGAGCCTAAGTTGGAACCAAAAAATTACGACAGCAGCAGAACTATTTTTTAGTGCAAATTCTGAGGGATTTATTCAACCTTAAAGACCAGATAAAAAAGAATGAATTTAGCATTATGAAGACTCCTGATCAACCTAAGAAAACCTGATGATTTTGGCAGTAAAGGGGAAGGATAAAAGGAGCAGAAAACAGCTCAAACAAGGTTTCAAAACACAAAATATTTCTTTCTGTGCTTTTGTCAATCTTCTGGCGAATATGAGCTAAACTCCTATACTCTGTTTAAAAAAGGTATACACCGTCTCTAGCACGTGGGGTCCGAAAATGAGTAACAACAACTTATATCGAACCTCTATAAAATTATGATGACATCATGTATTAATTAACTAAGTTAGGTAAATAAACTTGCAAAAATATTACTTTACCTCGAGATTATCCAACAAACCAATCACAACTTCTCATAAATATTAAATATTCATTATCATTTATCAACGTCCATACGAATTAAAATATATAAATTTACAGAAATTACCACTCCGTAATACCATTGATAAAACTTTAAACGGACCCATTAAGTAAGCTATTAATTATTTCAAAATAGCACATGTAATTCGGTAGTTCCATAAAGTTTTAACAATTTACAAACAAATACAATCTTACAAAATCTAAAACAAACCATAACAGGTATACAATTATACATTCATATACTACAAGTTTGTTTGAGAAATAACAATAAAACAGGTACATCTACTAACAAAATACATATACTAAAAAAACAATAAAAATGATATTTAATTAAATGTTAAAATTTAAAAAGATAGAATTACTTACAAAAATTGATAAAATCCGTCGGTAAATCAGAACACGGATGCTGTGACCACAAAACTTCAAGAAATATAACTTGTTGTGCTGATATGATGAAGATTTTTTTTTTTTAGGGGGAGGGGGGGCTGGTTGTTTGCAGATGGGGAGAGTTGGGATTAGGAAGAAGAAGGAGAAATAGGGGAGGAGAGGGTCGGCAGAGCTGACATATATTAACTTTTTCCGACGGTTTCACCGACAGAAACTCCGTCGGTGATTCTGACAGGAACATAGACACGTCACCGTACGGATCTGTCATTTCAAATCCCTCGGTTAGTCCGTCGGCAATTTAAACGGCGAAACGGTCACGTCACTGTACGGGCTGTCGTTTTGAATCCGTCGGAAAAAAATAACCCGCCAAAACCTCCACGTCAGCGACCCGCCTTTTTTTTAATTCGGAAACTTTTCCGTCCGTAATTCAGTCGGTAACTACCGACGGAAATTTTCCGTCGGTAGTTACCGATTGAATTACGGACGGAAAATGGTCCGTCGGTAATTACCGACTGAATTACAGACGGAAAAGTGTATGTCGGTAATTGCGACCTCAAATTACCGACAGAAATATGCCGTCGGTAAATCCGTTGGTATTTAGCGAATTTCTGGTAGTGATTCTCTACCAACTTAACATTAAAAAAAAACCAACAAGGATAATTTTGGAAGGAAAAAAACCCATGAGAAAAACTATAGTGTTTTCCCCAATAAAATAAAATAAAAAACCATTTAGAGAAATATTGTAGCAATCCATAGTGTTGTGTGAGAAAAACTACAACTCTTTCCCCATATGATTTAGCTTTATCGTAATTATAATTCTTAACCAACTCAAAATTAAAAAAAAAATCGACAAAGATAATTTTGGAAAAAATCATATGGGAAAACACTGCAACAATTCACAGTGTTTAAAAAACAAAATTACAAAGCTAAATTCTTAATCAGCTCAATATTAAAAATCAAATCGACAGAGATAATTTTAGGAAAAAAAATAACAAAAAAAAAACACCAAAAAAAGGGAAATGAAATCATGTTGGAAACACTGTAGCAATTCATAATGTTTTGTGATGAAAGTTACAATACTTCCCCTCATGATTTAGCCTTATTTGTAATGACTTGTAATTGTAATTCTCAACAATGTTTTGTGAGGAAAGCTACAATGCTTTCCCCACATGATTAAACTTTATTATAAAGTTAAATTCTCACCAACTCAATATTAAAAAAAATAAAATCGACGAAGATAATTTTAGAAAAAAATATTACAAAAAAAAAAGAAAACAAAAAAAACTGAAAAAAAACCATGTGAGAAAAAACTGTATCAATCCATAGTGTTTTGTGAGGAAAAACTTGTATTTACTTGTAATTGTAATTCTTAACCAGCTTAATATTTAAAAAATAAAATTGACAAAGATAATATTATGGAAAAACATAACAAAACAGAAAAAAAACCATGTGGAAAAAAATTGATAATTTGCAAGGAAAGTTACAGTGCTTTCCTCACATATTGTAACTATAATTTTTAACCAGCTTAATATTAAAAAATAAAATAAAATAAGAAAATTTCAAAGAAAATCATAAAAAAAACCATGCGGACAAACACTGTAGCAATTAACAATATTTTAAAAAAAAATTACAAAACTAAATCTCAATCAGCTCAATATAAAAAAATAAAATATAAAAACTATGTGGAAAAACACCGTAGCAATACACAGTATTTTAAAGAAAAAAATTACAAAATGAAATTTTTAAACAGCTCAATATTTAAAAAGTAAAATCAACAAAGAAAATTTTGAAAAAAAATGAAAAAAAGGAAAGTAATTCCGGAAAAAAAAAGAAAAAAAAAGGGAAAGTTGGAAAAAAAAATGAAAAAGTGCAAAAAATAAAAAAGTGAAAAAAAAGAGAGAGGAATGCATTGTAGATTACTATTGTAATCCACAGTGCATTGGGTGTGGGGGAACAGTGATTTCCTCACACCCTTTAGTTTTATGTTAAAAAAAATAAAATCAACAAGTATAATTTTGAAAAAAAATAAAATAGAAAAGCTTTGTGGGAAAACACCGTAGCAATCCACAATATTTTAAAGGAAAAAAAATTACAAAACAAAATTTTTAACCGGCTCAATATCTAAAAAGTAAAATAAAAAAAGATAATTTTAGAAAAAAAAGAAAAACTAAAAGAAAAAAAAAAGAAAAAAGAGGGAAGTTGGAAAGAAAAAGGAAAGTATTTTTGAAAAAAAAAGAAAAAGTAAACGAAAAAAAAGAGAAAAAAAGGAAGAGAAAAAAAGAGAAAAAGTGAAAAAAAAATGTGAAAAAAAAGGAATGCACTGTAGATTGTAATCCACAGTGCATTTGGGTGTGGGGAAACCATGATTTCCCCACACCATTTTGTTGTATGTATAATGTTTAGAGTAATTATAAGGATTAGATTTGAGTGATTATGTGAGTGTTGTTGCAGGAAGACCAGATTTTCAGACACACACACACATAATGGTATTAGAAAAGAGATCTTAAGATTCAATAGCATATTCGGTGCTCCTAAATGCTGGCGAGAAAAACCTGAGGTGACTGGAAACTATGATGAATGCGAATGTGCTAGCGAAGCATGGGCAACATGAAAATTCAATGCTGCCATCTTAGAAGATTTAATGACTAAAATGACACAAGTACACAACACTAGATAATATTGAATTTTATAGGGGTGTAGACATCTTGATGCATATGTACATATTTCCTTGCAGGCTGCTTTCCACTCTTATATCTATAAAGTTATAGGGAGCTTGGGGTTTTTGGCGTGGAACGACAAGATCAATGGCTAGACCCCATCCTATGATGGCTAAATAAGACTCTATAATACTCGCAATGTGCATGTGTATTGTATTGACACAAACATCATCTAGAAGGGTTTGGTGACTGTTAATGTTGAAAACTCCCCAGCATATTATTCTGCCCAAACTCCTCTAGATAGTATAATTGTTTGTGAGTGCTGGGTGCAACTTACTGTTGTGGAGCTGTAAATGAGGGTATCGTTGCAGGTATCAAAATTTGTTGAGATGACAAAGTCTGATTTGGCTCTCAAGCTACCAATACAGCTTGGGTGAAGAGTTGCACTTAGTTGATAAATTGTTTAAAGTTTGGTTGGATATAAGTGTGTTGTGGCAAGGAGGTCTATTACATGTTCTATTCCAAGAGTGTCTTGATTATCTCTCATTGATAATGATTATGGATGTCAATAAAGCAATTATAGAATATTAATTAATGGCTCTTATCAAATTTCTCATAGACAGTACTAAATGATGATATTTCAAAATTCTATATGCTCTAGATTGAGGTTATTTGGTGTTTGAATAGTAGTTAATCATAAGTTCAAGTCAATATTCTCTTTTTCAAAGCTTACGAAGTAGATGATTGGTGGTTGAAAGCTTAACACCTGTAAAATAGTTTTTTTTATGGGGTTTAGGTACCCTCCGATGATAAAGTCAGTAATTTTTAGTAAATGATTATATTAAATGCTAGAATGAGCTTTAAGTTTTAAGAACAAAGATATTTATTCTTATTTTTGTATAGTAAATGCTCTAAAAATAAAAATACAAATATTTAGAGAATAAAAATTATAAACCCTTTACTTCAACTCACGACTAACCTAAAAATTTAGGGCTGGTTCCATTAACACTAAACTAAGCACAAAAACAATAAATTTAACAGTTTATCAATTTCCCATCCACTTCAACTCATGACTAACCTAAAAATATTAGATATAGACAGAAGTCTCATCCACCTATGAATTACAACACATTCCTCTAGTTGAGGCCAGGTTTTTCACACACGCAAACGAGATTCATTAATAATCACTCCTTTGGAGAAAAGTTAGCAAAGTACACAGTGTACGAAAATAAAGGCTTCCTAATGAGCCCGTCCTTTTGTGGACCTAGGCACGATTCTCCGAACATAATAGGGTGGGCTATTACCCTAATTAAAGCATGCCCTGACAAATTAAGAACGATGTTGAAAGATAATGCTCTTAAGACCTTTGGTATTTCGGTTCCCAGCAATCAAGACCCTGCAAAACAAACAAAAGATGGAAATATGGTCAACAAGCAAGATAAGTATATATCTAGGCCAGCAAAATTGCCAAGCCTATGGTACTGTCCCATATCAGCATGTTTTATAAGCATTAAGACACTGTGTCAACCATCTAGGTGGTGACCCAGCGGTAAGAACTTAGAACTAAGGGGTTTGCTTTCTCTATAGTCTCAAATTCAAGCCCTGTGGTTACTCATATGATGGCCACTGGAGGCTTACATGGTCATTAACTTCAGGGCTCGTGGGATTAGTCGAGGTGCGCGTAAACTGGCCCGGATACCCACGTTAATCTAAAAAAAAAAAAAAAACAATAGCTTGTCTCTATGAATATAGGAATAAAAGGATTGGATTGACTGGCAAACGAGTTTCTTAATTTCCTTCAATACTAAGTGCCATGTCCATGCTGTAGCAAGCCACTTGACAGAACTAACACGTCTTAGGAACGGATTTTTGAAATTTAGCCATGGCATATTGCCGTGTGTGCAGGTGGGGAGGTGTTTTATTACTAATGTTGGGCTCTTCGAAGCTAAAAGGGGCAATAACTCCGAAAGCCTTTAACTTGATTTTTGAAGCCCAAGTCTCGAAATTAAACACCAGATGCAACAATTTCTTCTCTCATTGTTTTCGAATATGATTGATAAACGATCTATCTACTCATTTCTCTATCAAGCAAGGATTGATTAAGGCGAGAAGGGTTTAATAGAATATAACTCCTGCTTAACAAAAGGATGGTAAGAGAGAACAAATTAAGAATTACAGTCGGGTATACAAACCCCAAGTAACTCTTGGTGATGAAAGCCACCAAGTCCTACTGGAGGGGACTAAGAATAATTCACGCTACTAGAAGTGGACAGTTAGAAGTGGAGAGAAAATACCGAACAATTTTTTCTCTCTCCTTTTGAACTGAATTTTGAATAAATTTAGGATGGGCTGGAGAGGAATAACTCTTAAACAGATTTAGGGTTTATAAAGTAGTATACAAAATCCTTCGAGGGAAATGGCCTATCCTTGTTTATATGGAAATCTTGTTGTTCACTAGTAAAATCATTCGAAGCAGATAAATGCAGGAAGCAAGGGTGTACATGAGTTTGGGGGCCCTTTTAAGTACATCATCAATCGAGATTAGGCATAGTTTGCCACCAATAATTGATGTTTAGGCATAAAGAAAAGTTTGTTCGCAATAGAATTCTTTTCTGTTCACATTTTTCCTCAAAACATTCAAATTGAGAAGTTTATAAAGCAAATGGAAATATAGGATTTCTCACATGTAAAAGACAGAAGGATGACTTCTCTTTCTTTATTGAACAAGCCACGCCATAGAAAAAAACATGGGAATTATTACAAGAAAACATACAAGAGACGAGTAACAGATATCGTTCTCATATTGTAAGGAAGATTCTCCTTGTCTAAACTTCTCTAATCACTCATAAAGCAACAAATTAAGATGACCGAGCTAGGGCTAACCAACTCAAACTCAACAACTTAGTGTAGGAGGAACATCTTGAACCAATAAGCCGAGTATTTCATATATCTCTTTAAATTGTTCTTGAAATCAATATAAATCATGCCAAAACGGACGGTATATCCAGCATCCCATTCAAAATCGTCCCAAAATGCCCATTGATAGTATCCCTTCACATTAGCTCCCTCCCTGCACCAAAAAGAAAACCATGACTACTCTTCTTCAACATCAATGCTAGTGCCTAAGGGTTATTTTGGTGTAAATTGTGACTTCTCTTTCCAGAATTTTTCAAAAGAAAAAAAAAAGTTAATTTGTTTTGAATTTTTTTAAATAAAACCTTCCCTGGTGTACTCCAACCTAATTATTTTGTTTGATGTTTGGCAATTAATCATCTATTTTAATGTTTTTGAAAACAGAAAGCGATAACATTTATCAGAGAATGAGGACTCACTTGATGGCTTTTGAAAGATATTGTAGATGGCTAGCTAAGTATCTTATTCTTAGCCCATCTTTCAGAGCTTCTTTAACTGGCAATGATGCATTATTTGCATCAGCAAGACCTGTAAATTAAGGAAGATTCAACGAAATATCAGCTCTGGATATTATTAAGAAAAAAATCCATAATAATAGACACTTGTCATAAAGTATTAAAGATGCACAACTGCTCTTAATTATTACCATTCTCAGTAATGTAAACCGGAGGGTTCTTGTACTTGTCCCTTACATACAGCATAAGGTCATAAATTCCCTTCGGATAGATGAATAGCCAATTCAAAGCTGTCTGTGAAACAATAACATAGAATTTCCTTAGCAAATAATTACGCCCTGTTCTTTTTGGACAAACTAATTAATGTGTAAAAATAGGAACATTTATATATAGAAGAAAATCCTTCCCATTTTTCTTTCATTTGGGCTCAGTGGAAGGTGATAGATTAATTATGATATGAAGCATAGAATTGGGAAAGAAAGTACCGGTGTACCGATAGGATGTCCACCCTTGGAAGCTGGGGTAAAAAATTAAAATGACCCTTTAGAGTGTATTTATATATATTAAGGCTTAAAAGAAGAAAAATAATTAAATGAGAATAAATTTTATTTTCTTAGCTTACTTGAGAGAATGGTTTGGGAATCTCCAGTGTAACTAAAGTTGATTTTATTAGGAGCTGGATTGTTTGCTGCATAATTTGTAGTGTAGTAATTCACACCAAGAAAATCTATTGACCCTTTTACCAAAGCAGATTCCTCTTTAGTAAATTTGGGTAGTCGATGTCCCACTATAGCTTTCATGGTCTCAGGATAATCTCCGTAAGTAAGTGGATTCGCAAACCTGCACAGTTTTGTGACGATTAAGGTGTAACTGTTGCTATCATGATAGCCAAAATGTGATGCAACCGCCTAGGATTTTTAAGGGCAGATTTTAAGAAAAAGGGTAAGAGCACGTTATGATGAGCACGCATCGAAAAATCACAGGGAGAAAGCGAGATGAAAATTAGAGTCAAGAACTTACCAACCAAACAGAAAATCAAGTTCTCTATAGGCTGCTTTGATATCTTCCTTTGATTTTGGAGATTTTGGTATAAACCAGTTTGTCACTATAGTGATCCCAATTTTTCCCTTTTGAGAAGCCTGCAATTAAAAATGAAATATCCCCTTAAGTTCACAGCCTTTTCTTCCATGGGCATCCCCTTTTCTTGTCAAGAAGTCTCACTTTTGCTTTGTTTAATTTATTTATAGTGCATCATGATTTATTATGAAATAATTATGGATTTCATTACACACAGCTCCAGGTATGCACGCAAACCTGATATTTCTCCCTGTATAATTTCACAGCAGCTGCATGTCCAAGAATCAAGTTATGGGCTACCATGTAGGGTTCGGTACCGGAGTTACCGAGCGTGCAGTTTCCGGCATAGTTAGAGCAACGGCCTGGAGCGAAAGTACCGCCATTGTAGCCATTGTTGCTAAACGAGTATGGCTCATTAAATGTGCACCAGTGCTTCACTCGATCGCCAAATGTTTTGAAGCAAAATTCCGCATAGCCAAGGTAATCATCCCTAATACATTAATTTTACCAGTTAATTAAGTGATATGATTTTGAACATTAGGACAATACTAATTAGATTAAAATTACATTCGCCTATATTGTTATATATCTTACACAGCTTTGGAGCTTAGGAATCCGGAATACTCATCGTCAAGTGCTTGTGGAAGATCCCAGTGAAACAATGTTACAAAAGGTGTTATGCCTGTGCATAATTAACATTAATCAGAAACCAAAAGCAATCAATGGTAGAGCTTGGAGTACCGCAAGGTAGATATCGGATAATCACCATTAGATAAGAGCTCATTGATGAGATTGTTGTAGAATCTGACACCCAGAGGGTTCACTCCTCCACTAATTTTTCCCTCTGAAAATGAAAGAAGAATCAATTATGAATATCATAGGAACATAATTGTGATGCCGAAGAAATTGATTTGAGTGATTTTCGTACTCGGTAACACTCTTGACCAAGAGATGGAGAACCTAAAAGAGTCCAAGCCAATTTTTTTCATCAATTGTATGTCCTCCTGTGACATTTTATATACTAAATATTAGTAAAACGGAATTTTTTTAGAATATATATGTATAAGTTTGCTATAAGATACCAAGATATACATGGTGGAAAATTGACTGGCCATACCTTATATCGATGATAAAAGTCGATGGCTACATTTCCTGTGCTATGGTCCCAAATTTTCTCTGCAAGTTCATCACAATTTTTATTTTTAATCCAAGTTCAACCCAAAAATACAAACTAAAATCCAAATTTCATGATAATAAAAAATTAATCTTTCAAAGGATATTCAATAATGACATTCAATCATTGAAACTTTGACTAATTAAGATAGTAACAAGATTTTTCACACACATGAAGTCACCTCAAAAACATTGTTGTATGTCTCAGTAATATTGCATTGATTCTTTGATCAATTAGGTCCAAATACGATTTCTATTCGTAGTTTTAAAACTTGGATTGCCCCATAAGTCAACTTAAGACCTGCCGATCCGAAATCCAGACCAATTTATACTGAAAAAAAAATAAAAAATACAATTCAATCATTTTTACTTAACTTGATTTATTCACAGTAATTGTCTCAGTAATATAGTTTTTTTTTTCTCCTACGAATCATTTGTACTTGTCTTGATTTATTCATAGTACTTGTTGCTTGAAAAGTCACAAGGTTCTGTTTTTTAATGGAAAACCAACTTCCATCAACAGCCAATGGACTTGCACCTTAAAAGAAGTAATTGTCTCAGTAATATAGGTCTCGAGCTCAAAACCTCACCTTTGACAGCATTTGCTTATAATAATAATAATCACTCCATTACATTATTAAGATTCACTATGGTTTAACCCAACCATCAATTTATTAATTTTTTTTTTATCAAAGTAATATTTAAAAAAAAAGATATAAAACAAGTCAATCTTCACGAATAGTAATCCAGGCTTCATCCAAGTAAAGTTTTAAAACGTGCACCACACGAACCCGAGGAGAGAGATGTTGAAAGAAAAACAGAGGGACATGATAATTAATTGTGACTGTAAAAATATCTTGTGACAATTAATGGCTATATGCAAAAGTGTCGATCTGGGGATATATTTTTTTGTTGTCCAGGAACAATTCTGTGACCGTTTCTTTCTCTCTCTCTTTGGTCTTGTGATCCGGAAACAACTTATTTTGAGTTATCAATCCTAAATCAAAATGAATTTTGTCTTGCATTTGTTTCTAAACAATTTTGTTTTCATTTTTTCAGAAGAAAACGATTCTTCAAGTGACCATATTGCAGGATCGTTATCGATCTTGAAATCTATGCCATTAAATGGATAGGAAAATGGCATATAAAAGCCGAGTTTAGAGAAATGGACCTGGATGCTGTTTGGTGAAGGTGTCCCAAATACTTGGTCCCTTTCCATCAATATATGCAGCTCCTTCAGACTTAGAAACACAGAAAAAGTAAGGGGTAAATACAAGCAAATGAAAGCAAGAAAACGCTCAAGGTTCACCGTATAATTAAACGCAGCAACAAGTTCATTGCACTGACTCTAAGTGTGTGTGCTGTGTACCTGATAAGCAGCAGTGCCAGCTCCAAACGTGAAATCTTTTGGAAAACTTGTCCTATTGAAGGGCATCAAGTAACGGCTTGGTTTTGCACCGTGAGTGCTAGCTAACAAGCCAGCAACGACTACCAAAGGGAGGAGGAAGGCTCCTTGAATATTTGCCATTACTCGATAACTTCAATGCTAGAACTTCACTTCAAGCCCCTTTATATTGTTACGAAAGGTGCCTTATGACCCATTTTGAATTACTATTAATTCTTGATGGAAACTATTCTCATAATGTATCTATCCATCTTGTCCTATCAACAATTATATATCAAAGATTATTTGTGCCAAGTGGATTTTTCTGTGTCAAACTCACTACAAGATTTCACAGTTTTACCGACGGACCAAATCCGTTAGTATGAGATTCAGACTTTGTTGGTAAATTTTTTACCGACAAAAAGTGTCCATCGGCATGTCTTTCGTCGGTAATCCAACATTCCGTCGCTAAGTCTGTCGGTAAAAAAAATATTACCGATGGTTTTACAGACGAAAAATACGCGAAAAAAAAAATTCACGCTGGAAATATACTGACGGATATATTTTGTCGGTGATCCGTCACTAAGTCTGTCGCTAAAAAAAAATATTATCGATGGTTTTACAGAAGGAAAATGCACGCCAACAAAAAATCCCTCTGGAAATATATCGACGGATATATTTCGTCGGTGATAGCAGCATATCTAGTAAATATTTTTCAGCTCTCGGTAAAATGCCGACGAACTCTATCCATCTATGAAGACGACGATGATTGTGGCATTTCCAGTACATATTTTCATCTCTCGGTAAAATGCTAACGGACTCTATCCGTCTATGAAGACGTCGGTGATTGTGGTATTTCCAGTAAATATTTTTCATCTCTCGGTAAAATATCGATGGACTCTATCCGTCTGTGAAGACGTCGGTGATTGTGGCAGTTCCAGTAAATATTTTTCATCTCTCGGTAAAATACCGACGGACATTATCCGTCCGCAAATCCATCAGTGGGGATTTTTAAATTTAAAAAAGCATTATTTAGAATAAATAATATAAAATCATATAAATTAATAGTAAAAAAAACCAATTATGCAAATAAAATTTTATTAAACATCAAAAATAAAAAAAAAATAAAGTTAAATAATATTCATTACAAATTGAATGTGTTTCTAAAAAAATATTAAATCAGCACAATGACAGAGCTGGAGGAGGAGGAGGACGAGGCTGGTTCTTCGCGGGAGCATACAACCAAAAATGGGGTGCACATGTATCACCACTCTGTGATGTCATGTTCATGTCCATTTGGCGAAGTTGCTCATAATTCGTCGAGAGTTGCTCGTATTTCTCAATGAGATAAGCCGTGTATTATTCATAATTCGCCAATAGTTGCTCGTATTTTTTGGTGAGATGAGCAATGTGTTGCTGCAAGGCCACAAACTCCTTAGATTGGGTGCTTGATACTAATTGGGAGCTCCCAACGGTTGAGACACTACGAGTCGCCCGCAAGTTTTCGGCCATAGTGTTGGAGAGCCTGTACACCCGATTTTTATCGGGTCCACTGGACGATCCTACCTCCATCCACAAATCCGGATCGAAATTTGGATTGGTCGAAGGATCGTCCCCATATCTCTCCCTCAATCGGCTATTATAAGTCTTCTGAAAATGAAAAAAGAAATCATCATATTCAATTCAATAAAAATAATAACTTACGAAATAAAATGGTTGAACGAACATACCTTAAAGTGTTTAGCGTGTTTGTCAATGAACTGTTGCACCCCCTTTTGGCGATCTTCATTCCGCACTTGCGTCTCTACAAATAGCTCTATTAGGCTCGGCTCATGTGCAGGAGACGTAGCCTGTAATAATAAAAAAATTAATTAACGATATATTTCATTTAAATTAATCTTACCATTCATTTCACATGTGCAGCAAACAAAATGGAGTCGTCGGTCTGTGTTGTCACCGAACCATGAATTTGCCGGTTCCAGTTGCCAGCACCGAACTTTGAGCGTCGTGTGAACTGCTCGGACGTCACGTGCTCAATATATTGCGGCCATATATCTCCCAGGATGTATAGCGGTTTGGAATCCCTCCAAACCGCCACGTTGTTCCAGCCTTGGAGACCGAAAATCACACAACTTACTTCCATAGTGACAAATTAGATTTTAAAACATAAATTTCTTTTTAAAAAATATCGTATTGTTTTTTATGTTACCTAGTTGCCGCGTGATTTTCCTACACCCTCCTCACAACATTGTCAAGCGCGATATCCCACTCGAATTTTTGTTGTGTATAAATAATTTTTTTAAATAAAAATAATAATTTATTTACAATTATATTAATAATTTATTAAAAATAAGTTGGAAATTAGAAATTAACATCAACCTCAAATTTGTCAAACCATGCATCGATATAAGGTATCCATTCAGGATGTCTGGATACCTAACTCTATTAAAATAATGGAATCTCCATTGACAATTTAAACACTGATGATATTACTCTGGCGGCCTCAATTTTGTGAACCTGAAAATAAATTAAATTAATGAAATATTTATTAGTTGTTCATAAATTATGTTATAATTAAAAAAAACTAAAATTGAAACAAACTTACATTGAAAGGTCATCCTTCCACTGTGCCTCGTACTTGCGGGTGAATTTATTCCGCTGTGAATACACACCGTCTCTGCGCTGTGAATCCGTGTTGAAAGAGGCAGCATTAGAAGGCGGCGCAGGTGCCTCTTCTTAATTGGCACCTAAGGACATGTCATCGCCGCTGCTAGAAGAACTAGTTGCGACCATCTGTGAGTGACGAGCTGTTGATTTCATTCTACACATGTACACAATTTTATATGAATAATTACATAATTAAATTTGATTATTAAAAAAAAATTGGTAGCACCTCCCCTATGCTAGAGACTACCCAAAGTTTTCAAACCTGCAAATATTGATAATAGCCACAACCAATTGACCCCATTCAAAAATCTTATATATAACCTAACATCTATACAAATAACAATTAAAATTAATGGAAATAATTAAACACATATCATGCAATAATAGAGTAAAATTGAGATAAAATAATTAAATTTATTCTTATATATTCAATTACGAATTACAAGGTAAATTCAACAATAACAATTAAATTTCAACAAAGTATTCAATTATTATGGCAATACAAACAATAAAATATATTGAACAAATAAAAAAAAAAACTATAGACTTTAGGAATGAAAAATGCTTACCTTAATAATGTGTTTATTTCAAGACTTTATTTACATTACAAAAATACACCAAAACAAAAAAACACAACAAAAATAACAATAGCTAAAACAAAGAAAATATATATATAAAAAAAATCATTGAGCATATTAAATGGAAATACATGCCTTTTAATTTGCTGAAGATTCAAGTAGAGATTACAAGCTAAAAAAACAAAAGTTTTGAAGGAAATGAGAGGAAAAAATGAAAACAAAAGCTTTGAAACGAAGCCGATGAAAAAATAAACTGAAGGGGCGGTCGCTAGGATTTATGGCGTAGTTTTCGCGATGGATTCACCGACGACCAATTTAAATAATATTATTTTTAATTATTTTGTTGGTGATGTTTCAAAAATCCATCGGTAAATTTTGGATTTTCACAGCAGAAGTTTTTAATTACCCTCTATATTTTTCATAGTCCTTCGGTAATTTTGTCAACAAGTGCACGGCTAGAGAAGCATTAATTCCAGCCCTTTGGAATTTGCGTCGGTGATTTTATCGGTAATTGTGAACTGCCGCCAAATGCCGACAGATACAGTCCATCGGTATCCACGTCGGTGATTGTGGCATTTCCACAGCTCTCTGTGAAATACCGATGGACTGTATCCGTCTGTAGAGTCGTTGGTGATTGTGGTATCAACTCTCTGTGAAATGCCGACGGAATGTATCCGTATGTAGAGTTATCGATGATTGTGGCATTTCCACAACTCTCTGTGAAATGCTGACAGATTGTGTCTGTCTGTAGAGTCAATATTTATGCAACTTTTTATGAGATGCCGATGGACAGTTAATCTGTCAGTATAAACATCGGTGATCGTGTACTGTGCATCAAAGATTATGTTTGTATTGCCTATTTATCTTCCTGCAAACACTTAAATTACAAACTGCTCATCGCACAAAACAATAACAACAGTTATAACTTATAAAATAAATATTTTTTTTTACAAAATATTATCATAACCTATTTTTGGATTATTCTCTAAATTCACTTTTTCTCCTCCAAAAAAATCAAAAAATATTAGAACTAAAAACAAAATAAAACCAAAAAAATAATAACAATGAGAAGAGGATGTCAGAGCGCCCAGAAAATGGCTAAAAGTTGGTTAAGGAGGCTAAAAAATTCAAAGATTAAAATTTGATAGTATATTTTTTTACAGATGAAGAGCCCTATTGACAAAGAAAAATTTAATTTGAGAAAAAAAGTTCAAAATCAGATGTTTATGGACTCAATTAAATTTTATTATAGACTTAATTGAATTTATATAGGTTTTGATTACAAGAAAAATTGATTTTTAAGTCAATTTAGGCTTTAATTGGAAGAAATTAAAGTTCTGGGGTCAAATTAGAATTTTTGAGAGTTGATTTGGTCAAATCAGGGGCTTAATTGCATAGATATTGAAGTTTGATGGCCAATTAGGGACTTGATTGAAGAAATCCAAAACCAATGATCAAATTGGAAAAGAGGCATAAATAAAGGGACTGAAATTGACTGAATCAGGGGTTAAATTGAAGAAATTGGAAGTTTATTGACCAATTAGGGACTTAATTGAATAAATCTGAAACAAAGGACGAAAAGGGAAAAGGCGCTAAAATCTGGGGCTTTAATTGAAGTTCTTCAGGGGTGAAATTGAACAGAATTGTAAGTTTGAAGCCAATCATGGGTGTATTTAGAGATAAATCACAAATTGAAGGACTAAAGCGTAATTGGCAAGAATTGAAAGACTAAAGCGTAATTCGCAAGAATGTCAAAGTTTATCTTCTTCTTCAGAGGGCCTGCCCGAGAGGCCTCTTTCCCAAGGCATGTGACACCTCGTTTCTTCCCCAAATTAGATGCAACTTGCACGAAAACAATTATATGATACCTGACTACACGCCAGTATAAATCATTCGAGCTGATCGAGGCTGACGAGGCGGCGGCACCGCCCCAAAGTAGCCAACCCGACCAGCCATTTTCCTGCACAAAACTGGCAGTTTATCATTGCTTCTTCGAAGCAATGGTTGGAGTGTTTTCGGGTCGAACCAAGGGCTGAAATTTGGCACTAGAAGAGACAAAGTGTCCCCCTTCCACCACCTATAAATAGATATGATTTTCATGCTCCAAAGGTGAATTAATTTGGGTCCAAGATTTGGCACTAGAAGAGACAAATTTGGCAAATACCTCCTTTTATAGGCCAAAATTCGGAATTACTGATTTGTTGACTAATTGTTGAGTGGGTGGCCAGATCTTGACTTGATGACAATCCTTATCTTATTGTCTGACAAAAACATCATTGATAATGTCATAATTTGAACAGACTTAAATCATGAAAGTTCTAGGAAATTGTCTCAGATTTTCACACAAAAAAATTTGAGGTCATTTGAACTTCTAGAACTCGAGATATGGGCTGAACACTGAACAGTGTCTAGGCTGCTGGACAGATTCGGACTTCTCTGTTGTTGCTACAATTTGGACTTAAAAAGAGCCTTTTTAAATCTTGGACTCCACATGAAAGTTTTAGGCCTATGTCTTAGGTTTCCATCCATATAAGGCAGACCTAAATTCAAGATCTACAGCTCCAGATATGACCCAATGACCGAACAGTGTTCCAGTTTGGATTAAACCAATATCTCTTTTCTAAGTTTGGCCCTCTCTTTGTCCTTTCAATTTCCATATTTAAACTCATCAATCAATCCTTTAATTTATGTGATAGGCCTGCATTTAAGATGAACATTTACCATAAATTAATGGTATCTTATGGTATCAGAGATGTTATTATAAAACATGCTTTAGTTAAGGAGTTATTGATACTTCTAGTGCAAAATGATGATATAAAACCTTGATAAAAATGCACTTTTAAGTACTAATCACACCCCCCAACTAGCTTATTACTAGTCCCTGGTAATCAAAATGTTAAAATAGAAAAACAATTTTCAAATTCCACAAAGCAAGGTATTCATCTTTCAACTTCCATTAATCTATCCAGATAAACAAACTCTCATTAAATTTATATATCTGCTCAATACCTCTTAATCAAAATATTATTAAACCTTCCTTTTTTATGTGCTCAATGTATGAAAACATAGATAATGGGGCTTTTAGTGGAAGAAAACAATATTTTGTTCTAATGTTTAAGGTTAACTTCCTTGGGTGGTGATTATTATTATTTTTTTCTTTTCTTTTTTTAATATATATACATATAACTTAAAACACAATATATCTTTAACCCATGTAACGAGCTTTCGGCTAATGACTCCCAGACCAGTTGGTCTTAGGGCATTAGGTGTTGAGACACCCCTACGAGCTTAGTAACTCGGGTTCAGATACTGATACGTAGATAGTGCAATGTTTGATTCCCTTAAGCTTTTCTCCTTAACCCATGTAACAAACTTTGGGCCAATAGCTCCCAAGTCAGTTGACTTTAGGGTATTAGGTGTTAAAACACCCCTTCAGGCTTAATTGCTTAGGTTAGGGAGGCTACGAAACCAAACTTATATACGTTTTTATTATCATCAATATTATCAACTTGTTTTTTTTTTTTTTGCAAATTATATACTATCCCTTTCCCTTAGTTGTTACCAATAATGTAATAATCTAATGTGCAACCCATAATTATATGTTAGAGAGTGTGTGTGTGTGTGTGTGTGTGTGTGTGTGTGTGTGTGAAAATGAAGGTTTAAGAATACTTGTTAAATGAGTATATAAGCAAAATCAAGTGATAACAATGCAAGAGTTTGTAAACCTGAATATTTCAAGAAGTATTCTGATAGACCTTGATAAGACTATTTACTAAGATGTGTCTCAAGAGTCAATAAAATTCCTCCTTACTTTGTCATCCTAATAACAATTTTGTCAAATGGTTTTAATAATAGCAAAAAGAGCTAGTAAGTTAGTTTTTTTTTTTAATGTCAACTACTACCCTCTCCCCCCAACCAGAACGAGACATTGTCCTCAATGTCATAAGGTAGAAAGATAGAGTATAGAAGACATCACCTGAAACAACGAACAATGACGAACCTAAAACACACTTAAACAAATATAAGAAATAACAAAATAATATGCTATTAATAAAACCAAAAGACATAAGGATTCACAAACGAAGGCTCAAATCCAATCTAAGTTTTGTACGGCTTTCCTTAGTTGACCAATTTATGCGACTCATGGAAGGATCAATTACAGGGATGAAAGATTGTAGTTGGTCAATCAATTGTTCAGCAGTAGCAGCAGAGATTATGATTTGTCATGCCGAAGATGTTAGAAATTCCTGTTCCACAACTTGATCAAGAAAAGACAATAAATTATCATAAAAACCATTAACATTTAACAGACCTATAGGTTTATGGTGAATGTGCAGTTCAGCCCAAAAGGAAATATGAAAGATCTCTTTCAATGTGCCCAGACCACCTGGTAAGGCAATGAAGGCGTCGGCATGGTTAAGCATTGCATTCAATCAATCAGACATTGAGGAGACCTGTAGTTCCTCTCCAATTGTTTTTTCAATGATGTCCCCTTTTCCTAAAGCTTTGGGGACGACCCTAAAAACTTAACTACCTCCTAAAAATGCAGCTTTGACACACCCTCCATTAACCCAAGGTTGCCTCCTCCATACACTAAATGAATCTCTCTCTCATCTAGTACCTGACCAAGATGATTTACTGATTCTAAAAACTCTTTTTCTTTCCCAGGACTGGATCCACCGAAAACATAAATATTTATTATGTGATGACTTGACGAACCTGTCATTTCTACACACTTCTATATTTGTTGAATGTATAAGTTGAGTAGAAATGAAGGGAAGGAAGAGAAGATTTTATAGATGAGAAATTGAAAATACAATCATACCACCTATATGTAGGCTAGCTGGAGTCTCACTCTCTCTTTCTTTATTTATTTATTTATTTATTTTGAAAAAACATGTGTATGTACAGGTAGTTATGATTGTGGCTCACATCTTTCCTTGGTTTTACGTCCAAGAACGGCTTAAACGCCCTATATGGGTCGGGGATAGGCTTCCCATCTAGTTTTCTTAAAAATTGGCAAACAGGGTCTTTTTTAATCAGATTTCCAAGACTATGTCGAGCATGTTCTTTATGGAAATGGGGTCCTAAGTCCTAAAATGCACAATGCACATCTCCACTAGGATATGTCTCAAAAGTCAATAGAAGATTATCTAAAGATTCCTTATGTTTTGAAATAACTATTGACTTTTGACAATTTTTACAAGCTTTGCAGAACACATGTGTGTCTTTGAACATGGTGGGCCAATAAAATCCGCATTGTAAGATTTTTGCGGTCGTTTACAAGAAATGACTCCCACATGCCTCAGAATGATAAAGTTTAATGACAATACTTACCTCATTGTCAGGAATGCATCTTTGAAATATTTGATCAGGACAATATTTGAATAAGTAAGGGTCATCACAATAAAATTTTTGCATGTTGCTCAAAAACTTTCTTTTATCTTCGGTACTCCAGTGAGCTGGCAAAACTCCTGAAGCAAGAAAATTGATATTTTTAGCAAACCAAGGCATTGAACTAAGAGAAAGTAAGGATTCGTTAGGAAAGTAATCATCGATTGGTGTGATGTCGGATGTCGAATCTGTTGTCACTCTTGATAATAGATCCACATCAACATTTTCGGTGCCTTTTTCATCCGTGATTTCTTCTTGGGAATAAATCATTTGTAAATCTTCAGATTCATCCAACTCAATTTTACTCAAAATAGATTCAAGTTAATCATAAACTAATTCTTCAATAGCATCCACTTCTTGTAAATCATTATCATCTCCACGTTGCTTGTAAATGTTGAAAATATTCATCTCCAATGTCATGCTTCCAAAAGATAGCTTCATCAGTCCATTCCTACAATTAATCAATGCATTATAAGTTATAAGAAACGGACGTCCTAAAATAACAGGAAATGAATTACATGCTTCAACAGGTTGTGTGTCCAAGACAATAAAATCCACAGGATAAATGAATTTATCAACTTGTACTAACACATCTTCAACTATTCCTCTAGGCACTTTTACAGGTCTATCGGCAAGTAAAAGAGTTACAGAAGTTGGTTTTAACTCACCTAGATTAAGACTTTGAAAAACTGAATATGAAAGTAAATTCACACTAGCTCCAAGATCAAGTAAGGCTCTTTCAATTTTAACTTCTCCAATAAAGCAAGAAATTCTAGGACAACCAGGGTCTTTATATTTCAAAGCATTATTGTTCTGAAGAATGGCACTTACTTGTTCGACTAAAAAGGCTTTCTTTTTCACATTCAGTTTTCTCCTCACAGTGCACAAATCTTTCAAAAATTTAGCATAAGAAGGTACATGTTTAATAGCATCCAACAAAGGTATATTGATCCTTACCTGTTTGAAAATTTCATAGATTTCAGAGTTATGATTGACTTTTCTTTGTTTGGTCATGACATGAGGAAATGGAAGTGCTGGCGAGAAATCAGTCTTTTCTTTGCAATGTTCAGATTCAACCCCTTCCTTACCCTCAGAGATTAACTAATCATCTTTCTCACAAGGTTCAAGAATGAGTTTTTCAATAACCTTACCACTGCGAAGAGTGATGACTGATTTGGCTTGATCCATGTATTGGCTTCCGGAACTACTTGCATTTGCATTGTATTTTCCCTTTAGATTTTGTTGTGGTTGAGATGGAAACTTACCTTTCTCTTGAAAACTGAGAGCAGATCTCAATTTTGCAAGAGTATCTTTAAAATCTGTCATGCTTTGGGCTAGTTGAGTGTTGATTGTCTCCTGCTTTTCAATGAATGCATGCAATGTTTCCTCAAGATTTCTTCTAGGAGGTGGAGCATAAGTAGGTGCATATCTATGAGAATTTTAGAAATTATGGTTTGCTTAAAACGGTGGCTGTGAAGTTTGTACATTATTGTTATCACTCTTCCAATTGAAATTTGGGTGATTTCTCCAACCATAGTTATATGTTTGCGAGTATGTGTTATGATTGGACCTTTGGAAATTGTTTAAAGCATGGGTTTGTTCATGGAGATATTCTTTAAAAGAAGGCAAAGTTGGACAGTCATTGATTGAATGTTCATTGGTTTCACAGATTTGACACACAATGTCTTGAACAGATTTTAGTTAACCACTCTTTTCTAATTCTAGTGCCTCGACTTTTCTAGCTTAAGATGCAAACTTGGCTTGGAGGTCATAATCTTCCCTAAGGTTGTACATACCTCCACTAGTTGTATGATGTTGAATTTTACTTGGTGCCTCATAAGTGCCTGTAGTGTCCCAATTTTGAGCATTTTCAGCTAGCAAGTCTAGGTACTCCATTGCTTCATTAGGGTCTTTATCTTCAAAAGTTCCATTGCACATCAATTCAACCATTTGTCTATCTCTAGGTGTTAATCATTCATAAAAATATGAAACCAATCTCCATGTTTTAAAACCATAATGAGGGCAAGTATTAAGCAAGTCTCGATACCTATCCCAACATTGGTAAAATGTTTCTCCTGGTTTTTGAGTGAAAGTGATGATTTATCTTTTGAAAGAATTTGTTCTGTGAGATGGAAAAAACTTCTTTAAAAATTATTGTTGCATTTCCTCCCTAACACGAATGGATCCAGGTCTCAAATTTTGTAACCATGTTTTAGCTTTATCTTTTAATGAAAAAGGAAAGAGCTTTAACCTGATGGTGTTCATGCTACAATTTGAGTCATTATAAGTGTTACAAACCTCCTCAAATTCCCTTAAATGCAAGTATGGATTTTTTAAATCTAAGTCATGAAAAGAAGGTAAAAGTTGAATAATGCTTGGCTTAAAATTAAAATGAGATGCATCAGGAGGAAAAACTATGAATGAGGGTGCACTTGTTCTTATGGGATTCATGTGGTCTCTAAATGTTCTCACTCAGTTATTCTCATTATGAAGCGACTGATTATCTTCTTCGGCCATATTTTTTGAAAATGATGAGGATACCCTACAAAGTCTACCACTTAATGTACGTGACCAAACTCTAATGCACGTGTAGGAAGAGAATAAAAGGAAGAAAAGGAAACAAAAGAAAAAAAACAAAAGTTAGATTAAATGAAAAGTGGAAAAAAATAAATATTATAATTTATACAAGAATTTACCTCCCCGGCAATGGCGCCAAAAACTTGACACGACCAAAAGATTGATGTCTTCTCCCAAGTGCAAGAGTGTCGAAGTAATAAATAACCCAGCAAGACCGGGGTTGAACCACAGGGAGGTTAACTATATAAATTATAGATAATAAAAACAATAACAACAACAACAAGAAGTTAAAGAGAGCTTTGAGATGTGATATTGATGTAAGGATTAAACAAGGATAAAATAATTTTCAAGGTTAGAGAATCCACTAATGGTATTTCAAACAAGTATAGTATAAACTCTTTTTATTACTCAACTGGAAACCACACACAAAGGAGGTTTCAATCGAATTATAAATTGTTAACATGATTACATTAGTTATCTTATTCGAATAATGCTAATACTTGCAAATGTTGTCAGGCATTCATGATTATAACTTATGTTAACAACAAATCAAGTTTCTTTCATAGCACAGGTGTTGGTTATACCATACGATTGGGCTATGAAAGTGCCAAGTATTTATTGTACCAAGGGTTATATTACTTAAATCTAGATTAACCATTTAACAAGCAAAATATTAAAAGTGAACAAGATAACAAATATAAAACATGTTAGTATCAAACATTAAGGTCCATGTTGAGTTTATATTATACTTATTCTTACACCATTAGTGTAACCTTTTCACATTGACATGATAAACTTAGTTAAACATAATGAAAGAGAGAAACATAAATAAACAAGGAAAGGAAATGAAAAGCATAAGCAAGAGATTAATATAAGCAAAACTTAAGCATTACAAAATATAAAGAGAGAGCAAGAGCATACTCTTGATCTGCAAACCAAGATGCCTAAATACATGGAAAATACCTTCTTTTATAGGCTAACATTCAGAACTATTGATTTGTTGATAAATTGTTGAGCGGGTGGCCACATCTTGACTTGATGACAATCCTTATCTTCTAGTCTGCCAAAAACGTCATTGATAACGTCATAATTTGAACAGACTTAAATCATCAAAGTTCTAGGAAATTGTCTCAGCTTTCCACACAAAAAAAATTTGAGGTCATTTGAACTTCTAGAACTCGAGATATGGGCTGAACACTGAACAGTGTCTGGGCTGCAAGACAGATTCGGACTTCTCCATTGTTGCTACAATTTGGACTTAAAAACGGCCTTTTTAAATCTTGGACTCCCATGAAAGTTTTAGGCCTATGTCTTAGGTTTCCATCCATATAAGGTAGACCTAAATCCAAGATCTACAACTCCAGATATGACCCAATAATCGAACAGTGCTCCAGTTTGGACTAAACCAGCATCTCTTTTCTAAGTTTGGCCCTCTCTTTGTCCTTTCAATTTCCGTACTTAAACTCATTAATTAATCCTTTCACTTATGTGATAGGCCTACATTTAAAATGAACATTTACCATAAATTTAAGGTAGCTTATGGTATCAGGCTTGTTATTATAAAACATGCTTTAGTTAAGGAGTTATTGATACTTCAAGTGCAAAATGATGATATAAAACCTTATTAAAAATGCACTTTTAAGTACTAATCATTGCGCCCACCATTACCTTCCTTCTCCGGTCACACCCCCCCGGGTGTTCATGCTGCATGTGAACAGCGGAGGGTGATCCACTATTCCTTTTTTTGTTGGGCTGAGCCAAGCCCATGCATTTGGGTCGGGTTCGGCCCAGCCCAATTCAAAAAACAAATTTTGAAAATTTTATTTTCAAAATTTTGTGATTCTTCCATCTTTTGCTATACGCCTTTTTTCTTAATATCGGTCTGTATTTTATGTCATAAAAATACAAATCCTGTATTAAAATACCCGGTTTTCGTCAAAACTTTTAAAATACAAAAAAAAATTGAAAAAAGAAAAAACAATTGTGCATACGACCAAGTGTTTCAAAGCTAAACAATCATATTGTGTTTTTCATACACCAAAAAAACAATGTTTTAGCATGCATTTTAGCTTTAATAACCAATTTATTAAAGCCAAGAGAACATTGGCCAAAATTTCAAAAACAAGAAAAATTTTATTTTGTTTGTCTTTTAGTATCTGGGGTACGACATTACATGTAATACGTATTTCGGATATTAAATTCTTTTTTTTTATGCTAGAACGGTTAGGTTTTACCCCATTAAGATAAGAACTTCCTTACAGAGGAGGGCTTTTCTTAAATCTTAGACTAACAGGACCAACAATTAGAAACCACAATAAGACCTTAGATTTTATCAAACAACAAAACAATGTAGCTTCTCTTAGGTAGGGCGTATTTAGGGTGATAATACCTTATCTTTACGCAACCAGTTTCCGTACCCCAACTCTGAGACTAGTTAGGGTTTCTAGTGACCAGAATACTAGGTGGTGACTCCCATTTAAATTTTTTACTGATAAAAGACAAGAATTTCTTGTCTCCCTATATTTTCCAGAAAGACCATTACATTTTCCCTTGAGTAGTGGACGATCGCTGCGACGCCGCACACGTGCGACAAAGACAATGACTTAGCAGCACTCCTTTCCATTTGATAAACCTTGTATATAATGTACAGCAATGAACATTAAACAAGAATTTTGTAATGACATACAGTAACTTTGCAAGAGATAATAAGTTTGTGATAGTACTTACATGTATTCTGAACCACGTGGCAAATTGTTCATCTTGTAATTGAAAATTTTGAGATTGGGTCAGCTGTGAGTTATTGGACATTAAATATTGCCGATGTTGTCTGCAAGGTTGTTCCAAATTATATGAGTTTATGATATTACAATATATAAATAGTACATTCTTAACAAAGTTTAATTAGTAGTGCATATACTTACTGAATAAAAGGTCTCAGCTCATCACAGTTAAATAAAACATAATTGTGTGCTTGTCTGAACACTATTTCCAACAAATATCTTCCCCTTATGGCATTTTTAGGTGTGCGTCGTCCAGGATTCTAGAATATTGACAAGTTCCCACTAGAAGACACTTCACCACCATCATCATGTCGTGTAACGCGATTCATTCTCATTTTTAATACTACGAGATAAATGTTGAGATCTCCTGTAAACCCTGGAAAAAAAAGTGAAGAAATTCATGCATATGGTTAAATAAAAACAGGAATTCAGAAATTTTTTAATATAAATTTCCAGGTGAAATAATTCGAGACATTATAATAAACCCGGTACTGTTGAAGGTTGGATTTAATTGAAAAGAATAATGCATTTAAAGGAAAAGGGGGCCTAAATGCAAATAAGGGAAAATATAGAGTATAAGTACTCTCTCCTCACCAAAAATCTGCAGGAACCATAAGGAGAGAAAATAGGGAGTTTTATACCCATTCTTGCGAAATCAAGAGAGTAACACTAAAATTTAAAGAACTCATCCAAGATTAAAGGTTTATAGATGGGATAAACACTTGAGAGCAAGGGATTACAAAGAAATTGAACAAGAAGAAAAGAAAAGAGGGAGTTAAAAATCTTCAACTGGTTGAAGATCAAACTCTTAATTCGTACCATGTAAGGTGTTTTAAATATGATCTTAAAAATTCATTTTAAATTCGATAATGAATTGATGTCTTGATATTGAATCATAGGTTAGGGTTCTTAGACATGAATTGGGGAAAAAGTACTTATTTTTAAGATTAAGTTAATTCATGTGTGTGGTATGTAGTTTATGAAAGTTTTGTGTGAAGGGGAGGGGGAGACGGATCTGGACAGACTTGTCTCCTGACTTTCAGTGATATTTTAGGTAGGAGGATGAGGGAATTAGAATTGGATTCCTCATAGAAATTGTAGATTTGAATGTTAGCTAACCAAGGAAACTGGTCTTACTCAATTTGGAGATGTAGAACTCCAGTTATGGGTTACCAACCGAGACTGAGTCGTGACTGATTAAGTAGGGTAGTAGGACTGATTAGTTGATGAGCAATTTTGACTATTTTGGAGGCAGAACTGGGTTCTCTTTCCTTCAGATAACTGGTAGCCTCGTGTCTTAGCTTTCTAACGAGATCAATCTCACTTAAAATGGAGTTTTAGAACTTTAGATATAGTTAAAAATCTTATGAGTGTTCAGTTCAATGTGTAGACAGTAACAGTTCAAAGTTAGACAGTAACGGTTGGACAGTAACAGTTCAAATGTATAGACAGTAACAGTTCAAAGTTAGACTGTAACAGTAGACTTTCACGTTAATACTATATATAAGAATATAAAAAAATTGAGTCATACGAACACTTGCACATTGAGATACTAACTCTGAAAATATACATGATGTATGTATGTATGTTATTATGAGGAAATGAACATGCATAGAAAGTAACATATGAGTAATGGATGAATATGGATTCTCTATAATATCAGCTTGAATGAATCATAACCAAAAACTTCCTTGTGATTCAGGAGGAGCAACTAGGATTGGATCTTCTGTTAAGGGAGGTCGCGAGACAGGCGAAGCAGGTGCGTGATTTTCCCTCCTATTTGCACTTATACAATTTAAAATTCTTCTGGTGAATGTAATTATAATAAATATCATGTTCAATGTAAATAAAGCCTAGCGTATTTACAATATTAGCTTCGGCTAATGGCATCCGTGATAGGAATGTCGGGAGATGATTTACAAGATTAGTTTCGGCTAATGGCATCCGTGATAGGATTACCGGGAGTTGAATTACAAAATTAGCTTCAGGTTAATGGCATCCGTGATAGGAATGCCGGGAGATGACTTCGGCTAATGGCATCCGTGATAGGATTCTCAGGGAGTTGAATTACAGCTTCGGCTAATGGCATCCGTGATAGGAATGCCGGGAGATGATTTACAACAGGAGTTGAATTACAAGATTAGCTTCGGCTAATGGCATCCGTGATAGGATTACCAGGAGTTGAATTACAAAATTAGCTTCGGTTAATGGCATCCGTGATAGGAATGTCGGGAGATGACTTCGGCTAATGGCATCCGTGATAGGATTGTCGGAAGTTGAATTACAGCTTCGGCTAATGGCATCCGTGATAGGAATGCCGGGAGATGATTTACAACAGGAGTTGAATTACAAGATTAGCTTCGGCTAATGGCATCCGTAATAGGATTGCCGGGAAATGAATTTCAAGATTAGACTTTGCAAGGTCACCCAGTTCATGCAAGTAAATAAGAGTATCCAAATTAAGAGTATGCAAATAAGTGTTAATTGAGTTTAAAAGATTTACAAGCAATATATATAAGTTCTCTGTTAAAATTCTTATGGATCCGATAGAAAATTAATACTTCATTCGTATACATTACATGAGCATATATATATATATATATATATATATATATATATATATATATATATATATTCTTTATCAATATAATGGCATGTTTATTTAAGTATCAGGTCCATCAAATATCCAGGGAGATCATTAGTTTAGGACTCTACTTTGTTAAGTTTATGTAAATATTTAACTTAAACTAAAGGGAATTAACACGTTTATGTAGTATACTTTTGTGTAAACCTTGATGTATTTTTATAAAAGTTCAGCTTAGCATATAGTATTTTAGTTATCTTGTAATTAACCCTTTTGAAATGTTTAAGAACACTTATTATGTTGTTAATGCTTTCTTTACATGTTAGTATTCCTTTTCTTTTAAATTTTATGATATGATATGTAGACTATGTTCATATTGAACTTATGTGTGTGTGTGTGTGTGTGTGTGTGTGTGAATTGTATGAGGTGTTGATTTATGATGTTTGATGAAAGGTCCGGAATTATGGAACCTTGTGATGATGGGTTGATTGAGTAAATTGATAGTAGTCAATAATTTGGGATGTCCTAAATACATACGAAACTCTGCTGAATTTTTGGTATATAAAAAAAAAAGAAAAAAAATTACCCTCAAATAAAGAGGATATGTTGGGATCTTTTAACATTGAGCAAGTTGTATAGTCGAACTGTTACATCTCCTAAACAATATAGGCCTCACATATCGAAGCCTCAACATGCGCCTTGTTCTTAACCTTTTTTCTTGAGATTGAACAAGTACATGCATAGAATTAATCAAATATTTTCAATTAAGAAAAACAAAGAAAATACTTTTATGTGTGAATTACACTGCAACTGTAATATCTAACCGTTCGAATGGATACATCCATCTATACTGGATCGGTCCTCCAACTTTTTCCTCGAACGGTAAATGAATGGGGAGATGCTTCATTAAGTCAAAAAATAATGGAGGGAATATCATCTCAAGTTTGCATAGTATCTTAATGATATTTGTTTCAAGCCTCTCAATGTAATCAACATGCAACTTGCTGAAGCATATATCTCTAAATTATAAAACTATTTTTATTCAAGGACTAAAATGAGATAAGAAGTAACTTCCAAATGTGAACCTATTTGTATGAGAAATTAAATATAGGAATAAAAATAAATTTTACAAAACTTTCATAGACTAAAGTGAGATTTGGTGAGGAACTAAATTCTCTCATAATAATTCTTTGATATACAAATGTTTTTAGGCAAATCTATAACCAAACCCAAATCTAAAGTTCATATAATTTTTAATCAACTCATATATGATGCATGTATATTAATCCATATATTAACTTACACTGATCCATTTATCAATTATATGCTTTGAAATATATGGGTATGAATCAATAAATGAACATCGACAACTTTTGCCACATTTAACTTTATATCCAAGTAAAAATTGAGAAAAAATCTCAACTAAGGCTTGGAATCTCTTACAATACCACTAGATGCTGATGTTTTTGCTTTCTCTTTTCTTCTTTTTCTTGATAATTAATCTCTCTTTTTTTCACTATTGAATTTTCATAAAATTTTAAGATGAACTTTATTAAAGTTAATTAATTTGCAAAACAACATGCTTTTTGAAACTTGGCTAAACAACTACCATTGAGAATAACGGTTGTGTGCAAAATCGATATTTAGTAATGTTGTTGTGTTTAAACTGTACTATTTCCCAAATATTTTTCCAACCTACATCATTCTTCTAAAATTTTTATATTTTTCAAGAAAAAACCCATCATTAACTTAGTTTTATATTCTATCAAAACTAATTAATCAATCTTTGTAATATAAAAATAAATAAATATTTCTATGATTAGCATTAATCATCCTCAATTTCAGATTTTTTTAGGCGTTGTGGATCCAGCTGTTTTCTAGCTGTGCGCGCTAATTTATGTGGTTACATGGTGGCTTTCAAGGTGGCGATGAAATATTCTCAACAATGCCTACCAGACTAGATAGCACGTGTTTCTGCCCTATCTCTGGTTCATTTTCAGTGACTCTTTTTTTTTCTTCTTCTTCTCTCTCTCATCTTAGAAAAGCATACTGTGCATAAAAAAAAATCAATGCAGTCCTTTAATTAGTTTTGTCTTCAGATTTGGTACTTAATTTTTTAATTAACGTTTGTTTTATTTGAAATAATTTATAAAAAAAATTATTTTCAATTTCAATCCCCATGAATTTTTTTTTCTTTTAGATTTGATCTTTAAAATATTCAATTCAACCCTTCAATTAATTTGTTTTTCCAGATTTTTTCCTTGGTCTTTTGGTTAGTATTTTTCTTATTTTAAATAATTTATAAAAAAATTTTATTTTTTTAATTTCATCCCCGTAGATGTTTTCATATGTTTAATTTGGTCTTTATTCTTTTAATTTCTATTTATTTAATCTAAAATGATTTATAGAATTAGTTTGTTTTTTTATTTCATTCTCCATGGTTTTTTTTTCTATCAAATTTTTAAACTTTAAAATTTTATTAGTTTAATTTTATTTTGCAATTTAATTCCTTCAACATTAAATTTGTCAGGTATCGACCTTCTACATTGAGCATGGGTCTGGACCTTAACTGGTTGAGAGCTTAAGATATTAATCTAGGGTTAGGAGGTGCACCCAGATTTGCTTGGTTTTTCATTCCTTTTTTTAATCTTTTTTTTTGTATCATCGTATGGTATTTTTTTCCACTTTCAATGAGACTTTTCTGACTCTTTTGGAGTAACACGGGTTGCCTTGGGATTTTGTTTTTGGAATTTGCTAGATCTGCCTGTTTTAAAAGGAATTTTTAAAAATTAAATTAAATTAATTTATTTCATCATTCAAAATTAAATTGACTTGGTGTTGCCTTGTTTTTTTTATTCTCTTTGTTAGATCTTACTCTTTGAAAAATATTTTTTTTTAATTAAATTGATTTATCCCACCCATCAACATTAAATTTGTTTTGTATGGAGCTTCTTAGTTGAGCCTAGGTGTGGAATTTAATGGTTTGCGACTTTGAGAGGATTAACCTGGGTTTAGAAGATTCATTTAAATTTGTTTGATCTTTTTACCTCTCTTTTTTAGTCATTTTTTTCGGTTTCATCCTTAGATGTTTTCTTGCTTTTTGTCACTTACTATGAGATTTTCCATTCGTTTTGAAAAAAACATGTGTCACCCAGAGCTTTTTTTTTTCAGGCTTTATTCAATTCAATTTTTTCTGAGGATTTCTGCTTTTGAATTAAATATAAGAATCAAATGTTTTATCATGCTTTGTTCCAATTTCTTCTGAAACTTAGGCCAGCCTAAGCCCCGGATCCCTTGGGTCATGAGTTAACCTATCGGGTCAAGCCTAGCTTTAAAATAGTGTATTTTGATTTTGATTTTTTTCAATTTCATCATTGGATCTATAATTTTATTTTAATTTGATTTCATCACCCGAGTTTGCTGATATTTGTTTTCATTGATTTTTCTTTTCCAGTTTTATCTTTCATCAATTTGATTTTTGGAAATTAAAAGTCGTTATTTTTTTTCATTTTCCTTTCTATTTGGTAGTTAATTTTTTAATATATATATATACACACACACACACACTTACAATACTTAGAAATTATTTTTTCCAGTGTTTTTAAACCCAACCCGGTGGCCGACCCGGCCCAAGGCCTAGGTCACGGGTTTTGACTGGGTCGTCGGGTTTTGACCGAGTCAATCATTTTAAAAAAATTAAAACGACATCGTTTTGATAAAAAAAAAAGTCAATAGATTACAACCAAGTTTTTGATTGGATCGTGTCGGGTCAACCAGGTCACCAAGTCAATCGGCCTGGTTGGCCGGGTCATCCCAAATCATGATTTCTTCTATTTTTTGTTAAACCTGGCCCGGTTCTAACTATAAATCAGCTGGATCCCTGATCAACCTGCCAGACCAAACCAAATTTTAAAGCTATAGTTATTTCTCGCTTCAAAAAAAAAAAAATACCCGGACCCGCAGCAAAACACATTCAAGTTATCTAGCCTAAATACTAGTACAAGTAAACAATGCCTCTGCACTGATTGGAGACAGACGGACAAAAAATTCAGATTTTAAGCAGACTGAAATTAAAGACGGTGACATCTCTCACTTCAAAATAAATCTTTATAAATTATGGTATTTTTGAAAGTTTTTTTAATTTAAAAATATATTAAAATAATATTTTTTTATTTTTTAAAAATTATTTTTGATATGCTCACATTAAAATAATTTGAAAATATTAAAAACTTATTTAAATTTTTTCAAAAATATTTTAAAACACAATGGCAAATATTTTTTAAATAAAAAATCATATCCCATAAAATAGAACCATTCTATTTTTCAATATTGATTAGTCCGTTTAAAAAAAATAGAATATGTAGTTCATAAATATCTGTTTCCATGAAATTACTTAGATTAATATTAAAATTTGAGGACACAAGTTTTTTTTAAATGATAAAATTGTATTCGATAAAGTCATGAAAACAAAAGTAAGAATATAAAAAGAAAAAAACATGTTTGTTCAAAGAAAAAAAATAAAAATATGAAATAAATTTATTTTTGAATAGTTTTAAAGTAGATTTACATATATTTTGTTCCCACTACTTTTCTCTTTTCTATCTTGATGTAGTAATTATTGGCTACGTAGTATATACTTATATAAATATGGATGGAAGCAAACCTAAATTCTATCCTATTTCATCATTCAATTCCTTTTAAAAATAACTCCTATGACACTATCGAAACATTAAAAATCTTATTTGAGGTGCACGATTATGGACAGAAGGAGATATTTCGCCAGAAAAAAAGGACATGAATATGGTGTTGTCAAAACAAAAAAAACCGACAGATGGGATACGTCCTCTCGTTCTTCGCCTACAACGAAGAGATGTGTAATGGACTGGGGTACGATGATTGCTGAGAGTTGAAAGGAGTGTAATAAAAAGTGTTGTTTGTTTCAATTATAGTCGTCAGAAGGACTGCCAGTGGGGGCATGGGCTCACGTGGCCTTTAAATACTCTTGACCTTTTCGAAAATGAAAACTCACCTGTCTCTGGGGCCTGCAATTACCATGCATGAAGCCCACGCCTCGTGATCTGGACCTTGCAATGATATGCTTCGAGCTGTTCTTTTTACTATGCGGTGGATCAGTTTCTTTATGTTTGTATTTTATTCGAGTAAAATATTTAGATATTTATATTATATTTATTGAGTCTCAGAAACTTATATATTTATTATTTAATATAAATAAAATAGTAACATATACGTGAGTTGATTTAATATGACCCAGTTAACTAGTAAAACAAATAAAGAATATATTGAAAAAACAAACTCTCGACCTCACTCCTTGCTTATTCTTGATTTAAAATTAAATCGTGTGGAAGGTTGTCTCAATATGATTCAGTCGACTTTATCAGTATAAAAATATTATGATCAACTGGTAAAAAGGATCTGAGGATGAAATTAAAGAAAAAAAATAAAATTGTTATAAAAAACCTCTCAACCCAATTTTATTGCCTATCTTGGGTTTAAACTTAAACCAATTGAGAGTTTTCCTGTCATGACTCGTTCAATTGGCTGATCCAAAAAGGTATTAGGATGAAATTGACAAAAAAATAAAATTGATAAAAAAAAACCTTCTCAACCCGATTTCTTAATTAGCCTAAGTTTAAAATTAAATCATATAGAAATCGTTTTGATATGATTCAATTAACTTGACCGGTTAAAAAAACTCAAACCTTAAACAATTTAAGAATGAAATTATGAAAAGAAAAATAAAATTGAAATAAAAAGAGAAGGAATGGAAAAGAAAAAAAAACCAACCTTTTAGTTAGCAAGTAAATAGTATTAGAGAGACAATTTCTTAATGAAGTTTACAACAACTTCATCACATATATACGTTTAATTTTACAAGTTAAAAATCTTGAAATATTAGAATATATATTTGTTAAAGTAATTCAAATTAACATAAAAAAATATAAATATAAAAAAGAAGAAAACTAGAGTTCTTATTAATCTATTTAGTTTAAAGTTTTTGTTTTAATCTAAATATAAACAGATTATATATAAATTAAATTAAAAATATTATTCTATTTTTAATAAATAAAACAAGTTAAATATTATTTCTTAACATATTTATACTTTACATGTAAACATTTTAAACTTTTCATTCCTAATCAATCCAAGTCTCCCAACCATGCATGTAAATCAACACTAAAGGTTCAGCTTTGTTTTTACAAGCCACGTAGCTTTAGTTATTGATTTTGCACGATTTCCACTGTGCAGAATATCCATCTTGGGATGCCTTTTTCAGTCATTCTTGTCGTCAATTCCAAAACGAACAGTGTAGCCATCACTCCATTCAAGATTGTCTATACCGACCATGCAAAGAACAGGCATCATTCCTGTCAAAATCCAAACACTATTAACCATATAGGTGGTAGCCTGGTGGTAAGAGCTTGGAACCAAGAGATTTGCTTTTTTTATGGTCTCAGGTTCGAGCCCTATGATTGCTCATATGATGGCCACTGGAGGCTTACATGGTCATTAACTTCAGGACCCGTGGGATTAGTTGAGGTGCGTGCAAGCTGGCCTGGACACCCACGTTAAATTAAAAAAAAAAAATCCAAACACTATTCATATCAGCTCATTTTCTTGCATCCTTGGGTTCCATTCGATTTTTTTTCCTGTGCCCAAAAATATAAGCTTTTGCAGCTAGGGCTCATGGAAAACTTGATGAGGTCCAAGCTGGTCTCTCTCTCTCTCTCTCTCTCTCTCTCTCTATATATATATATATATATATATATATATATAGAATTTGGTTCTCTCTCTCTCTCTCTCTCTCTCTCTCTCTCTCTATATATATATATATATATATATATATATATATAGAATTTGGTTAAAAATACTAGAGATTATTTTTTAAAGTATTTTTTTAAAAAAATATATAAATTAATTTTTTTTATTTTTTTAAAACTTATTTTTAATATTATCAAATCAAAACGATAAAAAAACTAAAAAATTAATTTAAAAAAAATTATAAAATTTAAGAAAAGTTGATTCAACCATGGCTATAAACTGTCTTAATAGCAATCTCTAAATTCAAGTGATAAGTTGATCTCTATGAGACCTCATTATGGTATCCACCAATGCATATGGTTGTTGATTTTCAAAAATTCTATTCGAGGAGCAAGATTCGGTGATTGTAACTTGGCAGGGTTTAAAAAGTTCTTCACTTTAATCCTAAAATTTGAAATGTTTTTAATTATATCCTTTAAGGAAGGCATAGTTTATATATATATATTGCACTGCCAAAATTTATCTTTAAATCCTTTTCTTTTATTTATTTTATTTTCAAGATCATAATTTTTTTTTCATGGACATTCGTGCTCAACATTTCGTGGTATGTTCGTTCAATCATTTTATTTCGTAAGTTATTATTTTCTTGATTTGAATATGATGATTTTTTTAAAAAAAAATCAGGAGACCTATAATAGCTGGTTGAGGAAGAGATATGGGGACGATCCTTCTACCCATGTACATTTCAATCGGGATTTGTGAATGGAGGTAGGATAGTCTGGTGGACCCGATAAAAATCAGGTCTACGGGCTCTCCAACACTACGGCCGAAAACTTGCGGTCGGCCTATAGTGTCTCAACCGTTGAGAGCTCTCCATCAATATCGAGCACCCAGTCTGAGTAGTTCGTGACCTTGAAACAACAATATGAACAATTCTCAACAGATTATGATCAGCTCCGTCAAACGGTTATGGAGATGAGATCAAGGATGGGTGATGATACACATGCAACCCTTTCTTGGTCGTACAGTCCCAGGAATTTCCAGCCTCCTCCTCATCCTTCTCCGCCGTTATTCTAGTTTAATTTTGTTTTTGAAACACATTAAATTTGTAATTAATATTTGGATGAATATTATTTAACATTATATTTTATATTTTTAATGTTTAATACAATTTTATTTGGCTATTTATTTGGTTAATTAGTTTTTTTACTATTAATAAATATTTTTTAAAAAAATATTTTAAATAAATACCGACGGCCTTATAGACGGAACCAGGCCGTCAGTATTTTACCAAGAGTTGCAAAAAAATTACCACTCATGCCACAATCACCGACAGATATATTCCGTCGGTGTTTACCATCAATATCACCGACGGACTATATTTGTCGGTAGTTTACAGAGAGTTTTGAAATATTTACCGCCCATGCCACAATCACTGACGGCCATTCCGTTGTTGATTACCGTGGAAAATACAGATGGACATATTCTGTCGGTAACGTTCTCACGGAAATTTTTTTTGGCGCGCTTCGCCGTCTGTAAGACCGTTGGTGTTCTATCGGTGTTTGGTTTTTTTTATTTCTGATAGATTTAGCGACGGAACGAGGAATTACCTATGATCGATATTCCGATTGACGTATTCCGTCGGTGATGCCGTTGGTAAAATCTTTACCCACAAATTGCGTGCTTTACACCGACGAAATTAATCCGTCAATAAAACTGTTTAATGGCGTAGTGAGTTCTCCATTTATGATCATTGGATTCTTCAAATTAATGGAGTAATTTTTATAACTTTAGATCCAAGTAAATATTGAGAAAAAATCTCCAAGATTTGGAATCTTTTACAATACCACTAGATGCTGACGTTTATATATACTTTATCTCTTATTCTTTTTCCTTAACAACTAATCTATTTTTTTCTGTTGAATTTTTGTAAAATTTTGAACTGAACTTTGATAAAATTAATTAATTTATAAAAGGCATGTTTTTTGAAACTTGGCTAAATAACCAATACTATTAGGAATAATTAATGTTTGTGTGCAAAATCTATATTCAATTTCCAAAATATTTTATCAACCGATATATTATACACTGTTACAATAATTAGAAATTGTTTCTTCACGCTTGAAAACAAATTACCCGGACCCACAGCGAAACACGTTCAAGTTATCTAGCCTTTTAAATACTAGTACGTACAAGTAAACAAACAATGGCTTGCAGACTGCTTCACACGTGAAATGCATGGTGAGGAAGCTCGCGTCTCTGCACTGATTGGTGACAGACAGGCGGACAAAAATTGGAAAGCCGCCACCTAAAATTCAAATTATCAACAGACTGAAATTAAAGACGGTGACATCTCTCACTTCCAAAAAAACATCTCTATAAACCGGTCGGCTGTTAAGGAAAACATCATGTACAAATAATCTAGTAGATAATATAGTAATAAAATTTTAAAATAAAAAATTTTATTTTTTTTTAGGATTTCAAGTTTCATATTGTAATTACTAATATAATGGTTATTGGAGAATTACATGATCATTAATTTTAAAACTCATAAAATTAATCGATATACATGTAAACTAATCCAAACATTCATATTAATAAAAAATAAACATCATATCCCCGTCACAAGAAGAGGAAAATATATTTGTTCAAAGGAAAAAAAAGGTAAGAATATTAAATATATTTACTTTTGAATAGTTTTGAAGTAGATTTATATAATTTCAAATCAACAATAAATACAGGAAACATATATTTTGTTCTCAATGTTTTTCTCTTTTCTATCTAGATATATATAGTAATTAAATGCTATCTAATAGATAATTTAATAGTAGTATATATACTTATATAAATAAATGTAGATGAAACCAAATCTAAATTCTATCCTATTTTATTATTTAATTATTTTAAAAAATACAGGCTACATCGTTATCATCAAATATTAAAAATCTTACGTGAGGTACATGAAATTTGGTGTTGTCAGCACAAGAAGCAAAAAAGCGACAGATGGAAGTACGTTCTCTCGGTTTTCGCCTACAACGAAAAGATGTGTGATGTGGTGGATTGCTGGGAGGCAAAAAGGAGTGTGATAAGAGGGGCATCTCAGCTACGGAGTGTTGTTACTTGTTCGTTTCAATTATTGTTCGAAATAATCGTCAGAACTCAGAAAGACTGCCAGTGGGGCATGGGCTCACGTGGCCTTTAAATCCTCTTGACCTTTTCGAAAATGAAATTCACCTGTCTCTGGGGCCTGCAATTACCATGGGGCATGGGCTCACATGGCCTTTAAATCCTCTTGACCTTTTCGAAAATGAAAACTCACCTGTCTCTGGGGCCTGCAATTACCATGCATGAAGCCCACGTCTCGTGACCTGGACCTTGTATTGGTATTTATTATCTTTCTTTTATTTAATATTTAACGTAAAATAAATGGGTTCATAAGCCATTCTGACGACCAAGCCTGCAAAAAAAATGGGTTCATCCCAACAGAAAAGTCATGTCCAAAATGTTGATTATAAGACTTATTAAAACCTTACCAAGGAAATCTATTATGAGTTTTCAAAAATCTTTGTTCTTTCCTCAAAAAATCTTTATTCATAGTCATTTTAATGCATAAAAAAAATTTAAAACCCAACCCAACCCAGGATTTGATATAAAATAAAGCTTAGATCATAATTTAAAAGGTTTTACGATATCATTTTAATTAAAAAATATATTTTAAAAGGTAGATGGCTGATTTTGATCGGATTAGATGCAGAAAGACTAGGTCAATCAAGTTTTGTTTTTAGTCCAAATTAATCGAGGTCTTGGATTAACTGAATTCCAAATAAATTGATAATTTGGTCCGAAACAATGAAAAAAAGCCTCCATATACAAATGAGGAAAACACTTTGCTAAGGCATTAACTGTGGTCCAATTGGAATTCCATTTCGTTCGCCTGATCCAACAAATTATTTAGTAGAGTTTACGTCTCAAAGAATAATAAACAAATTCTGGTGAATATTGTCGCAGGTGTGCGGTGTCGTAGCGATCGTCCACTACTCAGGAAAATATAATGGTCTATCTAGCAAACGTGAGAGACAAGGAATTTTTATCTCTTATCAGTAAAATGAAATGAGAGTCGTCACCTAATATTTTGGTCACTAAGAACCCTAATTGGTCTCAAAGATCGGGTACGGAGACTGATTGTATAAAAGAAAGATATTAACATCCCAAATACGCCCTACCTAAGGTAAGCTGCATTATTTTGTTGTCTGATAAAAACTATGGTCTTATTGCGTTTTCTAATTGTTGGTCTATCAGGTTCAAGAAAAGTCCTCCTTAATAAGGAGGTTCTTATCTTAATGGGATAAAACCTAACCGTTCTAGCATCCGAAAAAAAGAATTTAATATCACGAATACGTATTACATGTAATGTCGTACCCCGGATACTAAAAGATAAACAAAATCAATTTTTTGTTGTTTTTGAAACTTTGGCTAATGTTCTCTTGACTTTAATAAACTGGTTATTAAAGCCAAAATGCATACTAAAAAATTATTTTTTGGTGTATGAAAAACACAATATAATTTTTTAGCTTTGAGACACTTGGCCGTATGCACAAAAACATTTTTTTTTCAATTTTTTTTTTTTGTATTTTGGAAGTTTTGACGAAAACTAGGTATTTTAATACCGGATTTGTATTTTTATGAAATAAAATACAGGCCAATATTAAACAAAAAAAAAGCATAAATCAAAAGGTGGGGAAATCACAAATATTGAAAAATTTTTTTTTTTCTTTTAATTGTTTTTTTGAAATGGGCCGAACTCGACCCAGTCACGTGGGTTGGGCTCGGCCCAACCCGTGTGAACAGTGCCCTCCACTATTCACATGCTATATGAACAGTGGAGGCATGGCAGGGACGAAGCAGGAGAAAAAAGAAGGGGAGAAGGGCTGACCTGCGGTGGCTGCTGTCGTTGGCGGAGCTGCTGAAGGCGACAGGCAGCGGCGCTGGCGGTTCACAGTGGTGGAAGTGGCTCTGTTTTTTTCTTCTCTCTCTCTCTCCTCTATTTTTCATTCTCTTCTCTGCTTCTTTTTCTTCTTTTTTTCTTTCGATCTTCCCCCTCTCTTCTGTTCTCTCTCTTCGTTTTGTTTTTCTTCAGTCTTCCACTTTTCTCCCCCTTTTTGTGCTCTCCCTTCCCTTGTTTTTATAGGTAAAAAACAGGGGAGAAAGACGACGGGGCGACCACTCTGTTGATGCTCCTCCACCTCCCCTCCAACACGTGGAAAGTTATGGGCAAGTAGGGGTCCTTGGTCGGCGTCTTTTTGATGCTTTTTAGAGGAAGAGAAGTCGGTGAAAACAGGGGAACGTAGTTTCCTTCCCCTGTTTCTCTGCACGTCCAGGGGAAGAAGAAAGTCTACAGTGCCATTCAAAACCGCACCATTTCGGGCTTTATTTTTTATGAACAGTGAATGAAATGACACCGTTTTGGACAAAACGCGCCGTTTCATTTAAAAGGAAAAGGCAGCAAAAACTTATGTTAAAGTCCAAGTTAGTCTTCAATTTGTAATTTGTTCAATCAAGTCCTAAATTGCAATTTTGATTTAAAAATCAATGCAATTGCATCCCTGTCAAAAATCAAACAGCGACCCTGAAGTTGGCTGTCTTTTTCACTTTGGTCCTTGGTCTTGAATTTATGCAATTTGACATTCAATTGAGCAATAGACTTCTAATTTTTTCAATTTGGCCCTTGATTCGGTTTAATTACAGCCCCTCTATTTATGCGTCTTTTCCAGTTTGGTCCTTGGTTTCGGATTTCTTCAATTAAGTCCCTAATTGGCCATCAAACTTCAATATTTATGCAATTAAGCCCCTCATTTGACCAAATTAACTCTCAAAAATTATAATTTGACCTCAAAATTTTAATTTCTTCCAATTAAAGCCCAAATTAACTCCAAAATCAATTTTTCTTGCAATCAAACCCTTCATAAGTTCAATTAAACCTTCAATAAAATTTAATTGAGTCCATAAACATCTGATTTTGGACTTTTCTTCCTTAAATTGAATTTTCTTCATCAATAGGGCTCTTATTGGTCAACGATATACTGTTAAATTTCAATCTTTGTATTTTTGAACCTCCTCAACCAATTTCTGATCATTTTCTGAGCGTTTTGGCATCCTCTTTTCACTGTTATATTTTTTTGATAATATTTTTGATTTTTTGCATTTTTTTGAAGAGAGAAAAAATATGAATCGGGGAAAAACCCAAAAAGGGTTATGACAAATATTAAGAAAAATAATCAAGGAAACACATTGATATTACTTACTTGTAAGGTTAACGCAATAGTCTGTCGAATAGCTTAAATTTTCAGTATTGCAAGGAATATCACTTGCATAAGTTGAAGTATAGTAATCTATTCCAATAAAATCAAAAGACCCTTTAAGCATTAAAGATTGTTCTGCATAAAATTGAGGCAGTCGTTCTTGAACGTAGCTGGCCATTTCAACTGGATATCTACCAGATTTTAAAGGCTCCATAAACCTTCAAAAAGGAAAAAAGGAATTAACGAAAACTTGCAATTAGTCACAATCTCCATAAATAAGGAGAAGACGTCATTTGGGTGTAGAACAAACTGTTTAGTGGTTTGATCTTGGCGTCATGTGAATCATACATGCATGATCTTTTTCTTGCATTTTTATAGCTAGAGAGTGGTATCATAATTTTTCTAGTCAAGTAAAACAACTAATTAACGAAAATATTGTTGGTTGAAGAATTTGTAACTACAAGCTTCTTTATCCTTCTAGTTTATTGATCGATAAACTAGTATGGGATTGATTGAAATCATAGAAAAACTGCATATATGTTAGGTATAAGAGTCATGTGTATATTCCATGAACACATCTCACATATGTAACTTCAAATCGTGATATCACCTACCACCTGAAGAGTAAAAATTGCAGTGTATAGAAAGAAGGAAGGAAGGAAGGAAAGAAAGAAAATGCTGGTCATCATTTTAGACATGTTATATAAATGCATTTGGATGAATTTCTAGTAGACTGAAAATATAAATTTTTCCAATCCTGATTGATCTCCATTGAATAATAATTATAGAAATAAAAGGAATGACGCACGGCATGATCAATCTTTGTACTCTTCATAATCTTTTTTAACAGGACAGTTTGAGTTTGAACCATCCTTGATCGATCTATACCCAACCCAGCATTTTCATTTTAATATATATATATATATATATATATATATATATATATATATATATATATAGTTTCTTTTATGCGGGTTTACTTTTGGATTTTGTTTTATGAGTTTCTTTCCCTTTTTTTGTTTTGCCTTTGTTTGGAGACTTTCTTTGATAGCATTATGATTTGTGAATAGAAATTTATTTATTAATTTTCAAGCTTTAACTCAAGTACTGAACCATTCTCCACCTATACCAAACTCAGTGTTTTTATTATTTATTTTGCAAATACATATATAATTTTTATGTGTGGATTTGATTTTTGAATTATTTTATGTGTTTTTTTTCTTTTGCTTTATTTAGAGATTTTATTCAATTATAATATGATTTGTGAACAAAGATTTATTACTTTTTTAAGTTTGAAAATTCTAATATTTGGTTTTATCTATTTCATCACTAATGGTTATTTTTAGGGGCGGAGCCACAATGGAGCATCAGGGGGCAATTGCCCCCTTAACTTTTATAAGCATGTTTATGTGCAGAAATATAAATTAAGAGTTGGAAAGTCCCATGACTAGGAGTTACAGAAAAATATAGGAAATAAAAAAAAAAAAAAAAAAGAATACTCTGTGTCTTGATGTCCAACATCCAAATAAAACAAATGCATGTTTCGTGGAAAATCATCTATTTTTAGATTTTCTTATATGCATTTTATTAAAATCTCTACAAAATTTTTTTTCTGGCAACCTTTTTTTATATATGGTTTGGGCTATTTTAAGAAAAATATTTTCGATGAGATTGATAATAAAATCATTATGAAGCGGTTTCAAAATATAAAAACTTAAAGAGAATAATTATAATGTAAATTTTTTATTTTAAAAGTATTTTTAAATTAATTTTATTTGATATGAGTTAGTATATATGTTTCAAATTGATTTTTTATATATATATAATGCATGTTTACATAATAAAAAATATCAAATAATTATTAAAAATTTATCCCCTCATTTAAAAAATAAAGGCTTCGTCACTAGTTGTTTTTAATAATTTTTTATTAGATTGGCCTAGTCAGTTGACTCACACTTTGTTACAAGTCAAATAAAATGTTTTTTAACCATAAAAAAATGAATGTGTAGCAGTTGGGTAATATATCAAATATAAAAAGAGAAATAAGAATAAAAAAGGTATCTTATAATTTATTTATTTTTCATATATCTCGATCAAAATAGTTATTTTAATATGAACTAGATAGGGATACCGTGATATGCTACGGACTAGTCAAAATTGTTTTCAACATTGAAAAGATACCATGATGACACAAACCTCCGTAAAACACGGGTTATTAACTTGATTGTATTTAATAAACTTAACTAATACAAATATTATGAAAAAAATGCAATGACAATAAAAAAAGCTTACAAAAAAATTAACAACGTAAAAAACTAAAAAACCCCGAATCAATCTCATCTAAGTTAACATGCTAGATATTGGTCATGATACTTGGGTAACTCCATCGAAAGAAAATTAAATACAATTATGAAGTTCAATTATCAAATAACCTAATATTGAAAGGCGGAATTGAAAAAAAAAATTTTAAAAAAATATCTGAGTTAACTTAGGTTAATCTATTAATCATGTGACCATGGACACAAGATTGAAATAGCTCTATATAAAAAAAATTGAAAACAAAAGCACAGGGATGAATTCCCAATAAATCAAATGTTAAAGAATGAAATTTAAAAAAAATTAAAAAAAAAAAGACCTAAGAAAAAAATTATAGTCAACCTGTGTAAACTTTCAAAACTCGTGACACTGGTTATGAGCTCGGGACTAACTTCATAGAAGAAAAATCTTTAAAAATAATGAAGAAATATTCTAATCATCAAAATGCTAAGGGATTAAATTAAAAAAAAATATAATAAAAAAGGATCCAAAACAAAAGAATAATAATTAAAAGAATGAGGACTAAATTTGATATAAAAATAATTTGAAATCAAATATTGAGGGATGAAATTGACAACAATTTCAATTAGGAAAAGGATTAAAAATAAACAAATAGCAATAAAAAGAATAAGGATCAAATTTAATATAAAAATTAAATAAAACTAAATGATGATGGGTGAAATTGAAAAAAAAATCTAATAACATATAGAAATTAAAAATAAAACAAATAGCAATAAAACAAATAAGGATTAAATTTAAAATTAAAATAATTTAAATGACAACTTTATATTTTGACAAGGAAAAAAAAGAAAAAAGAGAATGCAAAGAAAAAAGTCTACAGAAATCTAACCACTTGCTTCATTAATGAACATGTGAGGCACCATTAGAAAAGAGAGCAGTGAGACACTTTCAAAGCCACTCCAAAAGGCGGAGTTATGTGGAGGGGCGACTTCACATGCTCTGCTTGAAGGGTGCAGAGGTCGCCTTCTTTTTAATAATATTTATATTACTTAAAAGATTAAATCTCCCCTCTCAACATGTTTATTATAATAATAAAAAAAAAGACAAGAAAACTTTAGGATACAAGTTTAATAATTTTTGTTTATAAGAATAATATAATCTTTATATTGTGCTTTTAAAAGTTAAGAAGGCCAAATTTCTTCGATGCAACCTTTTAAAATATTTTACTTTTTGAGTATAGTTATTACATTGTGTATTTGAAATGTAAAAAAAACCAAATTGTTTCTAACCATCCTCATAATAATGGATGTATTATTATGAAAAAACTATTCTACCTCCACACCAATGCCATTCTTTTTTCTTTAAAGAGAAAAATGGTAATTATTCATAAAGAAAAATGATAATCTTTGTTGGGTGCATTAATGGGCCTCACCATTGGTAAACAGTTCTTGTAAACATTAGCTATGAAACCTTGCTAGATAAGCATGAAAAACCAGTGAATAGATATCTTGGTTCTTAATAAGGTAATATTCACGCACAGAACCAGCTAATTTAACCAATATTAATAAATTTCTATACCTTGGACTGAAAAGAAAGGTACAGCTAAAATTCAAGAATTTTTTCAGTGATACACCTCACAGCCTCTAATGTTCTTTTTTTGCAAGAATTGTTACCTTAACCTGAGCTGGCCATGAAGAACTAATATCATGTTTAATTCTGTCACACAAATCTAACAATAATGCAGAGTGTGGTATTTAAATCTTCTTCTCCTTCTTCTTAGTATCTGTCTTTGAAAATGGCAAGAAAATCACCATTGGTTGCGTTCGTCTTCAGTTGATCAACTCCTTTTTCACCCTATCTGGTCTAGCCATCGTTTCATATGCGCTATATTGTTTATTAAAACTGAAAGCCGCAGCACCACCACCTCATGTTCATACGAAGCATGAGATTGCTAGAGCACTTCTGGGTTCTGATCAAGATATATCCATATGGCTGTCTAATAAGCTTCCTGCTGCTTGGTAAGCCAATCAATTAATAAGTTGTTGAATAAGTAGCACTCCTTCATATCATAACTAGTTCATTTCGTTCTAGTTCCTTTGTCATCTCTAAGTTTTGGTTCTTATTGGTCAATCATATGTATTTACGAAGGATAACCTATTGGACATGTTTTATATTTGCATCTGTTCATTGTTATTCCTTGTGAGTGGTCATTGATTCGTAGACAAAAGAGAAAAGATTGTATCACAGGAAATATGGGAATTTTCTCTGCTAGATGCGATGCTGAGATATGTGAAAATCAATTTGGGACCTTGATTTCCATGTTAACCTTACCTTCTTTGTTCAATCAGTAGCGCAAATCCATAAATCTTTGATACAAAAAAAAAAAAATTGGGAATTCTTCAGCTCCTTCAAGCTTTTGGCACTTATCCTACAATTAGTGTTAGGTATCTTGACATAGACTCTTCTTTTTGTTGTGTATCTGGCTAATTATAAGTATTGAATGCCTTATAATTCTGCCATTCCTCTGACTAGATTTCCTGTTTTTCCTTATCTCTAATTTTTCCTCATGAAAACTAATGTTATATCAAACTTTTCCAGGTTTATTTATCTTCTACTAGTAATTGGTGCATCCCTTGTCATCATTTCCAGTGTCGGGTGCATAGGAACTGCAACCAGGAGCCCATGTTGTCTATGCTTTGTATCCTCAAGTGATTTGTGATTAATTTTGATGTATAATTATCCCTCGTTTTGCTTCATATCTGTCAAGAAATCCTCTGGGTTTGATTAGCGATTTCTTAACAGTTAGTAGTACTCTTTGCTCCTAGTTGCGCTTTTCGTGGCTCAAGTTGGAGTTGCTTCCTTCATGTTCTTTAATCACAACTGGGAACAGGTAATGTCACTGCATTGCTCTTGATTAGTTGTATTATAGTTCAAGATGAACTGGAACATTGGTCTCTAGTAGTCTGCAAAAGGTCATGAAAATTCATATTACTTAAAGGCTGAAGCAAGGTCCAGGTCTTCTTACAATTGTAAAAGAACATGCCATCAGGATGTAATTTCTGATGGATTCCAATCTTATTTCTACCCTTTTGCTCTCTTTTTCTCTTCATTGTAGGGTTACTGTTGAATACTGTGATCTCCTATATGCTTGTATACCACATGCAAATTACAATTGCAGAATCTGATGCAGGATTTTGTTTTTCAACACAGGTTGTTCCTAATGACAGAAGTGGCAGTTTCCACTCAACCTACCACTTTCTCACTATTAACTGGAAAATCATCAGATGGGTTGTTATTGGTGCACTTGTTCTAGAGGTAAATCATAAGAAAATTGATTTGTGGCAACTTTATTATCACTTTGTGTTTGGTAATGTGATTAAATCTTGATTTTGCAAAGATGAATTTTGTACTGAGTATGATGATATAATATCTTTGTATCAAGAACATCTTTAAGCCCAAACGAACGTTAAAAAATGTTCTTAAACGCAGTCTAAACTCATTACTAAACACCGCCCTTTTAGTATTAATTATAATAATATTTCTTTCATTCTTAACAGGCCATCGCTATAGTACTGGCTTTATACTTGAGATATTTGAGCAGAGTTTCATACCACCTGGATTACCATAGAACCGTTGTTTATCCTGACATGACGAGGAGAAATTCTGAGAAGAGGAGGAACCCAGCTACTGCTGCACCCTCAGCTACTGCTGCACCCTCAGCTAGAGGAACACAAGAGATGACAGTCGCAAGATCTACTAGTAAAACAGGGAATAGAAAAACAGGGGGGATAAGCTGAGATAGTTATTTATGCTATCATTTTATCCTTAAATTAGTGGTCCAATGGAAATTGTTCAGTGACATTGAAGTTTGGTTGTTTCTTCTTCTTATAAAACCACAAGATGAAAGCTATACTCTCTCATGATATGATTTGTAATCCAGCAATTTTGCTTGATTGATTTAGTCATAACTCAATTTTGAGTTTTCAAAAAAAAAATTAAATAATAATTTAAAAATTGAGTAAAGACAACACAAATCAAAAGTTTAATGACTAATAAAGATGTAATTATAAAGTTGGAAGAATTTAGCTAATAATTAGAAGAATTAATAAGTTTAAGGACTTACTTAAATTTTGAATTAATTTAATTAATGTTATCGAAAAAATATCAAAGTTCAAGGTCAATTTAGGTTATAATTTCAAGAAATTAAATTTCAGAAACCACAATGATTAAGCATTAATACTATAAGGGGTTAATTTATTTTTCTAGTAGTAATTTTGAAAGAATTAAAAGTTTAAGAAGTCAATTAATGACTAAATTGGTTAAATTTAAAACCAAGAATTATTTTGTAAATAACTCGGAAATCCAGGAATCCGATTGCATTAATCTAGGAGCAAAATTGAAAAAAAATATTTTCAAGAATAAAGGGCTTGATTGCTAAATATCAGAACTTTCAGGGGCAAATTAAAGATAGTCATTTCAGTTAGAAACAAAACAGCGTCGTTTCTAAACTAATTATTCATCCTCTTCTTCCTCATCCTAGGGGAGACCGGCTCGACCAAAACTGCACCAAATCTGATCCAAAATGTGGATCAGATTTATCTTCTACCAAACCTGCTAGTGGCCTCAGTTTCTCTCTCCCACACGGTGCTTCTCCGATGTAAGGATGGGTTGTCTCTAACAGTCGTGCCCTGTTTTCCTCGAACACGGACGAACAAACCGTGCTTATCCTCATCTCCAGAATTGTTATCCTGGGAGAGATCAGATGAACCACCAGGGCATTCTCTCACCCTATAAAATCCAGAGAAAAGCCACTCACCAGGGGGACAAAAAGAAAGAGACAAAGAACAAAAACATAGAGAGAGTCAGCGAGCGAAAAAAAAAAGAAAACAGAGAAAAACACACGGAACAAAAGGACCAGAGAGGCAGAGGAAGGAAAAACCCAAAAGCCAGAGAGAAGAAACAAATGAAAACAGAAACAAAGGGGAAGAAAGGAGCATTGTCCAACCAGCACTCCATCGCCGTCGACTTCGCCTCCAACAAACCGAGTAAGCTTTTCTTTCCCCTGTTTTTGCAATTTTAATTAACTTGTCATTGTGCGAGCATGCGTGAATTATAATTCACACGTGCTTACCTATTACTGGACCACTGATCAAGCTGGGTCGGCTGGATTAAGTCCAGCCATATAATTTGGCTAGATCCAGTCTAAAATGAGAAGAACTGTTAGAGTCAGCCTAAACCTTAGGCCTAGTCGACCCAATTTTTTTAGCCAAGACAAAACACATCTTTATATTTTTTTTTATACTCTTTTTTAATTTTAATATCTAGCCAAACAAAACCTTTTAAGATATCTGAAAATTCCAAAAAACTAGGGATCTTTTTGGATTTATTTGCGAGTCTCTCACATTTTTTTTTTAGACTTTACTTAGTATTTTTTTATAACTTTACTTAATATTGGATTGTAGACTTATACAATCTAGTATGCAATACATGTCTCTTTTTTTCTCTAAAAATATAATAAAAATATGTTTTGGTTTCAATTCAAATTTTACTGGTTTATTCAGTGTGGCTAGAGTCAGAAATATGTATAATAGGATTGAGAATTATTTTGAATCCTCAATATTCACTGGTACTAAAATCAAGAATATTATAGAAAGACCATAAAAAACATAATAAAACAAGTACTTAGCAATTTAAGACAAAACGAACAATAAAGATAGAGCTTATTTTTTTTTGTGTAATCAGTCTCGTATCATAAAATTATGTTGACTAGTTAGGATTTCTAATGATTATAAGATTAGATATTGCTTTTTTATCTATGTTGATAGTTTTTATTTTTTCAATCTAAAAATAAATTATTAGATATTTATTTTTTTTTTCAATATTTTTTAAAATTACCACGATCGAGTATTACATCTATTATGATGTAGCAACATTAAACAATGTAATGATAACCCCAAGAAGTAGGTTTAATGGATTTCATGTGGTCAAGTATGTAATGAGCTTGTTTGAGGCAGATACGAAAAGGTAACAAGCATGTGAACCAAATTAATCAATGTTTTTAAAAGGTAGAAACCGTAGAACAGGGCAGGACATAAAGAAAGGCATTCATCATCATCTGACAGAGGACTTGCTCGCCCCTCACACAGATTCTTCTTGTTGTCAGCGATGAAAAAACCTTACAGTTTAGCCAATCAAGATGATGCAACTCCCGTAAAAAAAAAAAAACTGACACCTCATTGAGTGCAGAGGTAGGAGAGAGGAACATCTACAGTTTTGTCTATGCACAATACCTGACATGAACTAAGAAACTCATCTTCCGATACAGATTCAGTACTACAGATAACTTCAAAATGGAATCATAATTTAATGTTACAACTACAAATCTACAAACATATGACAAATTCGAGCACCCAGCAGGCAATTTTGACTGTAAACTAAATAACTTTGAATTATGAAAACACATACACAATTAAATCAAGAATGTACTCTATAAATATTCCAGTTTGTATACTGTAAAATGAAAATAAACTTTGATCACTATCAATTATGGTAATTACAACAAAAAGGGAAGGATTCAAATCTATAGCTTGCATCATACAAAAAAATTGAAGAAGCTATCAACTATTAACTCAAGATTTTCCAAGAACACCTACAACTCGAAAGCTTTGCCTTCGTGAAAAAACCCACGACATCTCTGAATACATGGGATTAAGATTCATCGAGATTTGCATGATTAAGACAAAATACATTTCTTCCTGCCTATCCAGCCTGCAAACAAAAAATAAATCATTCAAGATATTCATTATAAACTAATATCATATAGATCAAGATTAAAAAGATGCGTCAGATCAAGATCAGGATCCCTTAACAGCAGATCTATTCCAAAACCTGTTGTCTGGTGATGGCTTAATACAAGACATCCTCGTGCTCAGAAACCGTACGATGTAAAAAAAGACAAGTACACAGTAAAAAAAACATTACATGGGATACCTCCAATGCCACTTGTTCTTAAATTTCTTTAAGGGACGATGAAAATAAACCAAGCAAATGGAATTGGAAGGAATCACACATATTGTTTAACTTATTTTAAAAAAAAACATACGCTTTAATGAATCTATCTGTATACACAGTCTCATAATGTTCATTCCCACAACGGCTGATGATAATCATTAGGATGATGCAATAACACTTTGCCGTTGTGAGAATGAAGCATTACGAGAGCGTGCAAAAGCTTCAGCGCATCTACTTATCTTTAGGGTTTTGCCTTGCAGCCTTTACCACATATGGGGTGTGCGTATATTGTCGTCTGTGCCCGGCAGCTCTACGCTACCACTTTTGTTTTGGGCCGCCTACAACTAATATAAAACAGACTGGGCTGGACCCAGATCAACAAATATATGCAAATTGTTGAATTAAATATGAAATGATGAAATATGGTGATAAAAATTAAAAAATCAGTGTAAGTCAACACGAGCTAACATGATAAATATATAATTTGAACATTAACGAGCAAGCCAGTATGGGTTAACATGCCAGACTCACATTCTAGATCATAAAATTAGAATAACATAGTAGGAAAAGAAAGAAATTGAAGAAAACCACAAAGTTAATTTTTTAAAAAAATACCGATGTTGGATGACGATGTTAGAAAAGAAAATAAGCCAAAAAAATGTTAACCCCATTAACTTTTTAAACCTGTGAATCTGTGATTTAGATCATAAGACCGGAAGCACCCTATATGAAAAAACTATGAAGCTCAATCCCAAAGAAATGAAACACTGAAGGAAAAATTGGTAAACAATTAAACAAAATAAAGATTCAAAATAAAAAATAGAAATTAAAATAATGAAAGTTAAAATCAAAATAAAAAATAAATTAGAAGGCAACAACAAATTTTCAATTTAAAGGTTAAATTAAAACGAATAATAACATTAACAAAAGGATAGAAAAGTCAAAAGAATTATGACCAAATTGTAAAAAACAATATACCATAAATTTATATTGAATAATGAAATTGAGAACCAATAAAATGTTTATAAAATGATCAAGGAAAAAAAACTAAAAATCAAAAGAATATGGATTAAAATGGAAAAATAATATAGGATAAATTAGGATTAAAGGATGAAATTAAAAATAAATAAAATTTTTATAAAAGGACCAAGAAAAATAAAAAAATAAGGACTGAAGTTGAAATAGTTAACAAGTGAGGACAAACCTATAATTTTTTGGGGGGAGAGGAAAAAAAAGGAAAAAAAAAAGCCCAAAGCTATAAATCGCTCCATCTCCGCCAACACACGTCGCACCACCATGAAAAGGACGTGGTGGCAGATCCAATGATAAGATTGGAGTGCAATTTCAGTTACCAAGAGGCATCGCACATACCGCTTAAAGTGCACAAACACCTTCCACGCGTTGTACACGCGCCAACAACTTTTTAGATTAAAAACTCAATTGAACAACTTAAACGATGAAAGTGCCCTCAGTGACATGGAATTCATAAAAAAAAAAACACTATATGAAAAGACCAAAATACCCCTTCATGCATGACTTAAAATGTTATTTTGCCATATTTTAAAAAAGGGAAAAAACAAGTAGCCCTCTTACCTAGGTTAAAATTTTTTATCTAAAAGGTAATTAAGTCATTCTACTATACTAAAAAAATTAAAAGATAATTATACCCCACGCAAATCTTTAATGAATGATGTTCCATGTAAAAAGACTTAAATACCATTTGAATCAAAAGGCATTTGGGTTTTGTTTTGCTGAGTAAAAACATCATTTCACTTAATCAAAATGTTTTTGTTTTCAGCTTAGCCTTTTTATTAGATTGATAGCTCACGCTTCGCCGCAAGCCAGGTCAATTTTTTATAGCGTAAAAAAACGATACTAAAGCATTGTCATTGTATTGTAAAGAAAAAAAAAATCAATGACTTCACATAATAGAACGAGAACTAAAAAAAATGATTATTGAATCCCAAGAATCAAATTGTCGAAGGATGGAATCGGAATATAAAAATAATAATGGATTCAAGACCAAAAATATCATAATTAAAAAAAAACCAAATTTAATATAAAAACAAAGCGTTAGGGGGTGAAATTGAAAAAAAACAATTAACTTAATAAATAATCAAAGACCAAATACATACATTACAATTAAAGAATAAGAACCAAACATAATATAAAAATAAAGTATCAAGGGATGGAATTAAAAAAATAAATTAACTCAATAAATGATGCAAGATCAAATACATTGCAATCAAAAGAATGAAGACCTAATGTATCTTAACAAACAAAAAGCTAGATTTTCTTATTTTTTTTGCAATGGCTAGCACAATTTTCTTAGAGGAGAGAGGGAAAAGAGGAAGGAAGGGAAAAACTCCCTGTCTGAACTCCTCTACATGTCGTAGGAGAATATGAGTCTCACCACCGTGACGGCGTGGTGAGGCACATTGAACATCGTCTTGGAAGGCGACATTCAGTGTTGTGTTGGCGCCACACTTGCCACCCACAAGGCACAAATGGCGCTTCATTATAGCACGCATCAGCCACTTTTAAATTTTAATATTAATTTATATATTGAAATACTAAATTTCTTATATGAGAATTATAAAAAAACCATAACAAAAAATCTAAAATGATCTTGCATTCATAGTAAAGACAATTTATTTTTTAGAGATATTTAAGTAATTGACATGCACAAAAAAATATGAAAAACCTAAAAAGCCCATGAACCAAAGAGAACTTTTTTAAGAGTTATTTTGTAATTATACTGTAGGAAAAAAAAACTTGAAATCACCGATTAATACCCCTTTTTAATGTAATTACTAATAAGTCATACATAAAAGATTATTATACCCCTAAACCCAAGCTTACCCATCAAGAATAAAATAATAGTTTTAATATGGATTGAACGGTGCACAATTCACCGTAAAACACTGAATGTTTTAGTTTTTTTTTAATGTAATATATGTATTATATATATATTGCTGTCAAAAGGTTGGACAAAGAGCTCGAAGAAGGCACCAAGAATTTACAAGTGAGGTGAGAACCACTGGACAGATTCACCACAAGAATTTGTTTCGGTTACTCGCAACTTCAACAAAGGAGAGCAACGACACATGGTCTATGAGTTCATGAGAAACGGCTCTTATCACGCTTCCTCTTTGGAACTCTTAAGGCTTAGCTGGCAACAAAGAACACAGATTGCACCAGGGATAGCAAGAGGCCACTTGTACTTGCACGGAAGAATGCAGCGTGCATATCATACCCTGTGACATTCAAAGCATACTCTTGATTATTCTTTTACAGCAAAGATTTCTGATTTTGGACTTTCAAAACTTCTGTTAAACAATCAAGGGAAAGAAGGTTGATCTTTATAGTTTTGGTGTCATGTCATTGGAAATTATTTACTGCAGAAAATGTGTGGAAGTGAACATGGAGAAAGAAACAATCCTAGTGGAACGGGCTTGTGAATGCTATAGTAAAGGAGATCTCTGGAAATTATTTGAAGATGATGAAGAGTCGAGAAGTGATCTTAGGAGGGTGGGGAGACTGCTGATGATAGCTCTAATGGTGCTTGTAAAACGAGCCATCTGTATGAGTCGTGACCCTTCGTGAGGACAATAATTTTTATGCTACAACAGATTCTTGAGGTGTCTATGCCGCCATGCCCTTTTATCTACAGTATAGTATCTACTTCTGATCTTGAAACATCCTAGGTGTAAAGTTCATATCTTTTATAAATCGTCATGCAAGCAAAAAATCTTAGCATAAAACACCACCTACAACAACGCATCTACATATGTAAATATCAAATTCTAAAACACCATGCAGTGCTCAATTTACTAGTATACTGCTATATCCCCAGCCAGTCAAGTACATGCAGAAATCATATCCAAATAAATATAAATTGACAAACAAAATTATTTTTACCATGGAGTTTTGACTATCAAAACATAAAAGCTCAAAACCCGACCCAAGATGCACAATCTTAGTTTATGAATGGCGCAGCTTGTATGTGGATCAGGAAGACAGGCACTTTCAGAAGTAGGGAAAAAGAAAACAAGCATGGGATAGCCCTGTCAGTCTGATAAAATCTTATTGCTATGACTGGTGACAAGATCCAATGCACCAATTAAACGGCCTCTTCATGTGTCATATGAAGAAAAACACGTATTATCTTGTCTCCGAGTTATAGCCATAGAATCAAACAAACTGTGGCCTTTTGACAGATAAGCTGCAACCATCAAAGGTTAATGGCAGTGAAAATTAACTCCAGCTGGACGAGGAAATCTTGGCAGGTGCTCCTTTTACAGTTTGCTTGTGGAATTTTAATTTGAATCCAGAATCAACTATTCTGCAATCTCCCCCTCTTCCAATTCCTCTTCCACTGAAAAAGTCCCCATGGAACCAAAATGATCATTCCTATCTTCTTCTTCCTTGGAAAACACACCCTCTAAATCAAGAAAGTCATCAGGATTAATTTGTGCAATGAGATCTGAGTATGCATCCATCAAACCTTGATCAAAGTCAAATTCCATATTCTCAAAAGTCCCTTCGCTCTTGGAGCTGGAATGCACACCATTAGCTGCTGCTTCTCTCACAGCCAAAGAGTCATCAAATATGTTTTCTAATGCTTTCACAGATACGTTATGATGACAGATTTGATTTGACGGACTCAAAATTTCATTTTTCATCAAATCATAAACTTGGGGATCAGAAGAGCAAATATTGGCTTCATCTTCTATTTGCTCTTCCCTAAAGACAATGCCTTTTGGACTTGGGCAATCAATGCTGGCAGAATTCTTAGCATCCAATCTATGATTGACAAGACGAACATCTTTGACAACGTCAAAATCATACTTGTGTGATGGAAGGAAAATATGAATAACAGGGTGTTCCATGATAACTACATTGGCTAATTGCTGCCTTAAAGAGGCCTTGGTGTTAATCTCACAGAAAGTTGACTTGGGTCCCTGAAAAAAAAAAGAAACTTGAATGTGAAACATTGGGTCGACACTTGACATGGTGAAACAAAATTTCACAGTTAAAATAAGTCATCTTCCTCACACAATTTCAATTTATTTTGAAAAAAGAGGAAAGGGGGTTAAACCCATTCAAACTAAAACAATCTTTCATAACGGGTTGCTTAAATAATCACACCATAAAAACACCGTAGAACATGAGAAAATAAAAGAACAGATAAGTATATCAATTCTTGCATAGAAAAGCGTTCACATCTACATACATAACCTGGAGCTAGTATTAATTGAGAATACCTTTGGATACTTGCGGATAAAAAACTTGAGGGAGTCCAAAGGCTGATCACAAAATTGCCTTAATGGATGGTTCCATGGTCCAGGTTTCAAATGCTTCTCAATTACAGAGAAAAGTTCGGTGTCTTCATGTACTCTGTATCAAAAATTAAATGCCTTAGTTCTTTATGGACCTTGCTCATCCTTGATATAAACAGCAGAAGACTACCAAAGAGGAGAGTTCTCATGAAAGATGGTCAGACAGCTTACCCGTGGTCATGTAAAACAACATCAGTTGAGTGAAACCGCCACTCAATTGTCCAAGAGATGGATTTCTTCCTGAAACAAATGATCAGAAAGTAATAATGGTTAATTATTAAATCCAGGTCAAAATATACAACTCTTCAAACCAGTAGCTTCAATAGACAAAGGTCCTAATTGGTTGGTAGCTTCAATAGCTTCAACTTTTCAATATTTATTTTCTTATAAAAGACAAAAATCAGATTTCAAAGTTCAAATGCAATGTTATTTCTCACTTCAGCTTGAAAATTGAGAAATAACATGAAAGAAAAAAGCAACTAAAGTTGGTGAGCTTTAGCTCCAAAAGAACCTCTGGGTACTCAATGGTAAAAATGCAGCTATTTATTTGAGAAAAATAACTCAGCTCGAAAATTTATATAACATCAAGATAACATAAAAACATGGCAATATGGAACCAAAATTTTCATACGACAGAATATCAAATCCCAGAAGATCACCAGATAAAACCATTGAAAGCCAAATTCAAACAGGCTAAGTTACGAATAAATATCAGCAAGATTCCAAAAGGATAAGCTTTCACCAAACGAACCTTGGGTCGTATTGAGTCTGGTTCTTTTCCCTCTTTGACATTCCATTTGGAAGGAAAAGGAGCTTTGTTCTCCGTCTTGCAGCAGCACGTTTAAGGTCTTGACGGTGAGGTGGAAATCTAGAATAAGGAGGATGTGGGTGCAATTTAGTTCTCGTCCTCCGAGCAGAATCAGCAACCCTCTTGATTTCCTCAAGCAAATTATAATCTATAGCAGGTAGCATCAGAATGTGTAAATTTCCATCCAATCAATTCGCCTGATCAAACAAGCTAAAAAAAGCACCAAACTTGCAAAAGGAGCTCCAAAGTAGAATAATCAAATAGAATCCACAATTCTCAATACTATAACCCAAAGTAGAAAAACACCACGAAACCATTCATCCAAAAAAAAAAACTCAAGAAAAGAACCCATCCCAACATGGAAAATTTACAATTCGACCACAAACAAGACTCAAAAGGCATTCTTTCATTGAACAAAGAGAAACAGGGAGAGAAAGAAAGTACCGGACAAGAGGAGATTGTCATCGAATTGAGATAGAGGGACAAAGTGGGTCTGGCTTCGTTTTCCAGAACAGGAAGCGCGTTGCTTGTGAGCTTTGACACAATCGAGGCTGCAAGAGCGTACAGAGCAACCTGGGCATTTGTATTTTGATGGTTTTTCTTTGCATTCTTCACATAATACAGTTTCTTGTTTTTTAAGGTCTGAGTTTAATGACAATGGCTCCTCCTCTTGTTGCTGCTTCTCCATTACAAAGGGACAGAGGGAGAGAGAAGACTGTGGGGAGTGCTGTAGACTTGGAGCAGTAGGGTTTACGAATCAGGAGGAGGCTTTTAGGGCTTATAACTCGAGAGAGAATTTATTTGTGGAGACAGACAATCAAGGGTAAACTACAATTTCATCCCTATTGATGCATCAATATTCCATTTGCATCTCATAAAGGTTCTTAATGTTACCCTTCTAGTTTCTAAGAAGTTCCAATGTTACCCCTAGTAATTAAATATGCTATTTTTTGAATTTTGGGTTTGAGTTTCTTTTAGGTTTTTAAGTATTTTAATGAGATATTATAAAATATATGGTAAATTCAGAGGGAAAATAAGTAAAAAGTAAGTAGAATAAAAGAGATTACGAAAAATGTTAGCTTCCTAAAAATTACAGGGGTCAAATAAGAAAATCTAAAACTACGGAGGTGGAAATGGAATATTGATGAATCCCTGTAAGAGCAAGAATATAGTCTACCCAACAAAGAATTACATCCTTGCAAAAATGGGCTATTTACAATTTGTGTTCGTGTCATTGCTCATCAAGCAAACAACCCCTTGTGAAATATATTTCCTCAAATTCATTTTTATAAAACATAACCATGTAAAAAAAATTATGCAGAATAAAAACTCAGCTTGTTTCCAAAATCAAGGAGGAGTTGGGTATGGATATTTGATATAATGATAAATTGAAGAATGATTCTTCATTTAAGGATAAATTAGAAGCGATTAGAAGTGAAAAAAAAATACAAAGATGAATTGAGTTAATTGCTTCGAATTTGCATCTACGGGTTGACCCGACAAGATCCGGTCAAAAACCCGATTGCAACCCGTTGATTTTTATTTTTTTACTAAAACGATATTGTTTTGATTTTTTTTAAAAAAAATTTGACCCGAACAACCCGGTGGTCCAGTCAAAACTCGAAATCCGAGCTTTGGATCGGACCGGGTTTAAAACTATGATTGAAACAATATTTTGAATTGTTTTTTTTGAAGTTAAATTGAATTTTGATTGTTTCGGTGAATCAAAATAAATTAACTTTAAATTAATTTTTTAACAAAAATTGAATTAACTAGATTCTAATCAACGCCATAAATTTTACCAGTTTAATAATAACATTGGAAAAAACAGAGTTAGGAAAAGATTACATCACATATCAAATTAGATGGATGGAGAATGCTTTGATTCTCCAACATCGAGTAATATATGTATATTATAAAGTATGAATTCATACTTTATTCTTAATTGTCACACTTTCCATGTCATTGTTCAACGACAACAACAATGAAGTGTTCTTGAGAATCATCCGTCATGAACAAGTGCTCTTTATTAATAAAATCATAAATAGATACTTTACTATAAAAAAAATAATTACTTTTAATCGGCAATGATAAAATAGATTCTTGTTAGGTAGTAGGAATGTGCCGACAAGTTGGGTTTAGGTGTTACCACACCCACCTATCCCAATGGGAATGGGGGAGTGACTTTTACCCCTCTAAGATTTACTTGCCAACAATATAAATAATAGAGCTTTTTTTATATAATTATGAACATAAATATGTGCTAAAAATTAACAAAAGAAAGGAATTTAAAACACACATTACTCTGATTATAACTATCAATAATTAATTTTTTTATTAAATATAAAAATATAATAGATCAAAATAAAATAGGTCAGGAAGCTAATAAGTCATATATACACATATACAAAATCAGAAACAAAAGAAAACATGCTTTTATTCATCAAAAAATACAAAGAGACAGCTACCTAGAGAAAGAACTAAAAATATCACATCGATTAGTTAAGGAACTCAGAATCCAGCAGGTGTCAAAGATAACCAACCAAAAGAATACCAAAAAAAAAATGTTAAATAGGTGATAATAATATTTTTATATATTTAGAATTTTTTTCCAATTTTTTTCATTGTTTTTTTATATTAAATAAGTATTACTAGTTATAGTCCAAGCACAATAATTTATTTCCTTTTACGGATCCATAATATAGCCATCCTCGATTAATTCCTTAATTGCAATCTCCTCCATGAACTTTAATTAATCACCAAGACCACATTGCTCCAAATTAACGTTTAAATCATTAATATCACAATACTTAACAATCATTGATCATCGTTATACTCAATGTTAAAATTGACAATCTAACTTGCAATCCAAAAACACGAGCCATGTGTCTTAAAGAAGTAGGAGCATGAAGAGTGAGTTCTAGTCCTTGAAGTTTACCAAACCTAGTTAACTAATCATTATAGTGTTTTTTTAATATATTGTCCCTTTATTCTTAAATTCGCTTATTCTAGTCCCTTTGTCAATTCTATGCCTTTCCAATTTATTTCTTTTTCTTTTTCATTAGAAGAAAATTGCAAGTTTGGAATAAAGATCCCATAAACACCAGTTAAAAGATGATAAAGAATACTTTTGAGTTTTTCAATATCAATAAATTGATTATTTTACTCCTATGCTTTTCAATTTCAAAAGAGAAAAATGAATTAGAAAGAGAATATTATAAAGACATAGTTATAAAACTTGATCTAGTTTATTATTTGATGGACATGTCAATCTAAATCAATTTAAAATCATTTTACTTCAGTTTTTTTAAAGAAAATTAAAATAATTTTAGAGTATTTTAAAAATCAATCCGAGTCTTTTTCAGATCAATCATATAATAAGTTGACCTATCAAACTTACTCGATCGAGTTTTAACTCCCAGTTAATTTGATATAAAATATAGTTTGAACAAAGTTTTGAAGTCAATGAATTACCAAGTTAATCCTTTAGGTTAGCTCAATATTAATAACAATGTCTATAATATAAAGCTCATCATGTTCATAAGAAATGACGGGGACTAATTAGTTAATATTGATAAATTATAGTGGCTAAATTATCGTTAACTCCAACACGAAAGCAAATACCACCATATTCACATTAGCGGGCAAGTCACGTTTACGCACTCCTAATAACCCGAAAGCTTCAGTCAAATTCTCCGCCCACAACCATTCACCACCACCATCACACACACACACACACACACACACACACACACACACTCATTTCTGTATCTACACATCTCTTTTTTCTCTATTTAAATACCCCTCCAAAGCCTAGCCTTAGCTGCCCATTTTCCATCTACCTCTCTCTCAAAATTCCAAAAAAGAAAAAAAATATTATGGTTCTTATGTTTTGAGATCCAAGAAGGAAAAGTCTCAGATCTTTAAGTTGAGGGAGTCAGTTTAAGCTAATATTCTTTAACAATCTTATCTGATTCTCTCAGGTACATTCTTTTCTTTTCTGGGTTTCTTTTTCTGTTTTATTCGTTGATATGTAGTTTTTTTTTTTCTTTCGAAATATTTTCTTAGCAATATAGGGCTTGAGATCTTTGATTTATAATTGGGTAAATGGATCGATCTTGTGTAAAGTGATATGTGCTTTTTTGAGAGTTGAATGACAGATCTTGAATTGGGATATATCAGATCCATTTTCTAGTACATGATTACGTATGATTTAATTTTTAGCGAGTTGGAGCTTGAGAGTTATACTGTTGGATCTTAAACAATGGCATGTATGTGTCTTTGTGGGATTAATATTGAAAGATTGTATTTTTCTTAATTGTGTACTCAATCATGAATTATGCAAAAAATGGACCTTTATGATTAATGTGATGGTGATGATCATTTGAATAAATTAAAATGCATGTCATTGTTTTGCTTAATTATCTATCAATGGGTTTGCTTCTTTTCTTTAGTCAACTCAATCTATTCAACTTAACTAGTACTATCATCAATGTAACGTCGTTGGCATCTTGTTTTTTTTTCGTTTTCATTGTGGGTTTTGTGTGGTGGTGTAGCCATGTAATTTTGAAATGAACTACTGTGGTTGAGCTGAGAGTGGCGCTGTGTAAGCATGAGAATTACCTCGTGGCAAAACTATATTTGTATCAACTAGTGCTAACATCAATTTTAATATGGTTGTCATCTCAAATATTTTTTAGGCAACATAGTCTGTGTAAACAGTTGATTTCAAATTTACACACGCTCGCCATGTAATTTTGAATTAAATCATACGTGTGGATTATGCTTGAGTGTTTTCTGTGGTGGTCTAGCCATTACCATAAGACTCATTGAGTGTTTTCTGTGGTGGTCTAGCCATGTAATTTTGAATTGAACTATTGTGGTTGAGCTGGAAGTGTCTGTCTGCAGACATTAGAAATGCCTCACAGCATGATTGGAGTTATATGCGTGGATTATGCTTAGAAGTTCATGGTCTTTTGGTTTATTCTTATCTTTAGAAATTCTGTGGCTTTAATGCTGTTTCTCAAACAACAATCATGCACTTTGTTTTGGATTGCTTATATTTGGTTTTCACACGATATAAATGTTAAATTCTAATTTCTTTTTTCTTATAAATGTGTGCAGTGTTTTTTCTTCCTCTTTTTTATTGAACATGTGGAGGTTCAAACATTTTACTCAAAAAGAACCAGCAGGCCTTGAAGGTCGCTATGTTGATGTTGGCAATCTTAAGATTCATGTTCGAAATGCCATTGCGGAGGGAGGATTTTCCTGTGTATATTTAGCTCGAGATGCTGTGCATGCATCAAAGCAATATGCTTTAAAGCACATGATATACAATGATGAAGAATTGTCAGACTTGGTGATGAAGGAGATCAATGTGATGAAGGCGCTCAAAGGGCATCCTAATGTTGTTACACTTTATGCACATACCATCTTAGATATGGGAAGAACAAAGGAAGCACTCCTTGTAATGGAATTTTGCGAAAAATCTCTGGTTAATGTGCTGGAGAGCAGGGGAGCAGCATATTTTGAGGAGAAACAAGTCCTTTCCATATTTAGAGATGTCTGCAATGCTGTTTTTGCTATGCACTCTCAATCTCTGCCAATCGCTCACCGGTAAAGTTCTAAGATATTTAATTTTAATGTCTGTTAGTGTGAATTCATCTTTCCAAAAATATTTAGTCTTTAGAGAATCTGCATTCCACTTTATATTGTTCTCTTGCACCGATGGTTGCACCAATGGTAGCTATTGCGGTTTCTGGCTGTATTGGGTGGACACTTTGTTTGTAGTTGGCACTCTGGTATCCATTAGCTTAATGTGGATTAAGTAAATTTGATTTTAAATACTTGTAGATATGAGAGTGCAATCTCCGAGGCTGACCATATTTTATTACTTGTGTCTGTGTTCTTATAACCTGAGAAACTAGGAATGTAATCTAAATTTTGATAAACTCATTGAACTCAACAAGCCTTAGTTTGAGATTTTAATATTTTATCGAAGTATCCTGTATTAATAATATTCACCCCTTTCCAAGTTACCTTATTTGATAATGCTAAGTAAGTTTTTAGCAACCAGTTCACTCTTCACAATTTTCAGAGATTTGAAAGCTGAGAATCTTTTGCTGGGGCCTGATGGATTGTGGAAATTATGTGATTTTGGGAGCACCTCTACAAATCATAAACGCTTTGAGAAGCCTGAAGAATGGGTATTGAAGAAGACAACATTCGGAAGCACACAACACCTGCCTATAGAGCCCCTGAGGTTGAAGGAGATCTGTGCTTTGAAACAAAAATTTCTGAAATTTTGTGTTTAAGTGTTTGATTTATGTCTTTCCTCCTTTTCTTGACTTAGATGTGGGATCTGTTGCGGAGAGATCTTATAAATGAGAAGGTAGACATATGGGTAAGTGGATTGGACCTTATATTTCTATTGAAATTTGGTAACCTTTAAATTTTCCCTTCCCAACTGATCCAAAGTTGCTCTGCCGTTACACAGGCTCTTGGATGTCTGCTCTATCGCATATGCTACTTCAAGAGTGCATTTGACGGAGAATCAAAGCTGCAAATATTAAATGGGAACTATCGCATTCCAGATTTACCCAAATACAGCTCGCCAGTGACAGACTTGATCAGAGACATGCTTCAAGCATCACCAGATGACCGACCAGACATCACGCAGGCAAGCGCTTTGCTTGATTGGATACTCATCTCCATAAACTTAGGTTAGTTTTAGATCATCTACATCCATGGAAGTTTCTGGTGCAGAGATTCTAACATTCTGCTTACTGATCCTGGGATTTTCCCATGGAAGCAGGTATGGTTTCGTGTTAATGAGCAGCTACCAGTTAATTTGCAGAAGTCATTGCCTGATGGACCACCTGAAATGCAATCTGCTGGTATACATGGAGGTGAGGGCATTTCCCATGGATAAATCAAAGTTTTGTTTTTCTGTAGAGTTATCCTTTCCCTGATTGAGTTATCCTTTCCCTGATTGAGTTATCTGATATGAAATTAAGTATCAGGTCTGAACTTGGTTGAATTCATTCCGAACTTTTGAATTTTAAAATATACGATATCTTGGTTACATTTGAGTAAATTTGAAAAGTTTTAGATGTTTTTTTAATTGAATAGCCAAATTGTTTTTGGTTTAGACCTTGCTAAATGTGGAAATGATTAATATAATAGGTATTGCAAAAGCTGCAAATAGGTCGCCTCCAATGCCTCAAAGAAGTCCACCACCTCCTCCTTCATCTGGGGGTGGGAGGTGGGGGA